>OX421844.1:32677088-33127088 GCA_949127995.1 Suillia variegata
ATTTCAACATTTCAAGATATCAAATTTGGAGCCTAAAATCAGAAATCCATGGTTGAATAATAAGGTTAGGAATGAAGAAAAGTGAACGCGAATTGAGCAAACTCACCGCAATATCTGCCTTAATTCGAAGTTGGTTTTTTTTATTTGTTGTTGTTTTTATTTACTTAATATATTTTTGTAGCAACCATGGCAACTACACAGAAATTAAATTTATAAAGAGAAAAGAGATGGAGACGGACTTTTTACTTCTTTTGTCACCATATAATTATACCATGTAAAAACCGACTAATTTTTAAAACTACTGAGAATAACACAAACAACTGATTACATGCTTGTATATAGCTTTAGAAAAATTAATTTTCTATTTACTAAAAAACTTTTAAGCTATAAGAACAACCTTTTCGATTAGATTTTTGCTAATATTCAATTTTGAAATTTCCTTAAGTAACCCAAATTTTTTCGTTTTAAAATTTAATATTTGATGGTTTTTAAGGAGTCAGGATGTAGATTCAGGTGGAGATTACTCTAAATTAATACTCGTATATAAAATTGGTTTAAAAATATTTAAAGCTCCTCAATTGTTTTCTGCATGCCAGCCAATGCCCTCTCGTGAAGATTTGGAAAATCGTTCAGGATTTTCGTTTGTGTATAGATTTGGTTGTGGAAACTGCAAAAAACCCTATTTTAACTGTTCTTTTTATCAAATAATCGAATTGTCGGTGATAGGATGATTGGGAAGAGCAATAAAAATAGATCAAGTTTGCTGAAGTTCAATGTCTTAGCTTATCTTTGCTAAATTGTTATTTTTATTATATTATTATTTATTATATGTGTTGTATCTAATAAGAGTTATACAATAATCAAACCGAAAATTAATATTTTCATCAAATTTTAAATTTTAATTTAATTGAGAATATATTTTTCTCTAACTCGCTTTTAGAGCTGCCCTGGGACCAGCCATCTGCAAATTGTTCAGAATTTATAAACTGGAAAGACAACGATCGCTGGAGTACACAAACGCCCTGGAGCAAACTGGACACGCTGGCTATATCACTGCTGCGCAAAGTGCTAGCCACAAATCCCACATCTCGTCTGACGCTAGAGAAGATCTTCGATCACAAATGGTGCCACATGCAATTCGTTGATAATGGTAAGTTTTTGTTTTTCTTTAAAAATTAGTAGCAATAATAGAAGTTAAAGTGAAAAAAAACATGGTCGTGGAATCGTCATATGGAGAAATCATTTGCTCAGGTACTTAGTGACTCTCAACTGTTTTTGGATACTGTGAGGGTTGCTCTGTGCCTATGCAAACGTTTTTTTATGTCTACAGCGAAAATAGTGATTATAAAGAATGATTTAAAAAAATGTGATCAAAAGTGTTTGTGTATAAAAACGTTGGCATATTTTCATCGCTTTGGCGCTTTAGCTGTATGATAGATTGTATTACTTCATAAAGCTAGATTACCAAAGCATTGAAGATGCTGCACTTCACGCCATATAACACGTGACAAAAAAAGAGTAGTGATCTAATTATGAAACACAGGAAATTGTCAACATAAAAATTCGTCAATAGTTACACTTAAAGAGCTTCAAATTTTGAACATTTCGGCCTTTTTACTATAAAGTACCACGTCTTTAAATTGCTACTTTATTTAATTATAATTTTATATAATAATAAGACCTTGCTACAAAACAAAACAAGTGCACTTACCTCTAAAGTGACATGGTGCAGGTTGTTTAAACGAGAATATTCATTCTCTAAGTTCAGATCGGTCAAAATTTAAGTTTACAATTTTTCCCAATTTTTTAAACTAGATGAGCGTTCTTAAACGTGAGATCATACGGTACTTTATCGCTAATATTACACGGTTTAGAATTGTTTCCCGTTCAGCGTCGATTCTTTGGTTGGATAGAACCTTTAATACTTCACTTTGGTGGTTAGACAATCAAAAATAAAAAAAGATTGTGCTTGCCAAAGAATTTGATTCTAAAATAAATGATGAAAATTCAACCAAACTTTTTTGGGATTTTACTAATAACTATTTTTATTTTCCATTTACCTCCGCTACTACTAAATATATATGTATCAAGAATTTATATATCGTTGTAAGTAACTTAATGTCTTTTCTTGGATGATATAATAAATACATACGATAAAGTTACGGGCAAGTATATGCTCCGACTTTTGAGGGCAAATCAAAATTCTAGTTATTCAAGTTTTCTTCTTGACTAGACCTACAACTTGAGCTATTTCGTGTCGAAATTATATTTTCACTGTCACAGTATAATTAAAGAATGCAAAATCATTTCTGCTTAAAAATCGTTCAATCGTAATTTGCTTCAAAAACTTGTCAAATGACGCTTAGATCAGATAGTCAACATTTTGGTATAACACCTGTCACAGCTTCTCCTCTCTTAATAACATGCAATTACTTAAAAAAAAATTTAAAAATGTAAAGGTTGCTAATAAGTTAAAGAATCTGGTTTGTGGGATATTATAACAATTTGAATCATAGTTTATGTAGTACTCGAGTAGGCCAACACTACTTCACTTTAAAAGTACTCTTTGACTGTAGCAGGGTGCAACTTCATCGGTTTTTTTTTAGATCTTTATTGTAAATTTTACCGAGTAAAAAACTATTCCTCAGTTTAGCTGTAAATATATTTCAAATTAGAAGGTCGATACAAACAAATTAAGCATACCTATACAGAAGCAATAAATGCTTTGATTTATAATTTATGTTGTTTTTGTTTTTCCATTTTGTGCAATTTAAAATTTATTCATTTGTTTTTTTTTTCTTTGTTTTGTTTTTTGTTTTATATTTTTTCTTATTATTTTGCATTTTATTTGTTCTTTGGTGATTTTAGCTGTATGGTCAATGTTCGAAATTCCATAGAGCTTAATTACCAAAAACCAAATGATTTTCGCCTTATTTGCGCTTAACTATTTTTTTTTTGTGTCCTAAAGTGTTTTCCATATTTTAAAGTGTTTTAATAATTAATAAAGAAAATATTTTTAAATATTAAATGCTCTAAATTTTTTGTGTTTCCCTTTTTCTTCCATTCCAAAACAGAACGTTCGTTCGACTTGGTCGACTCAGCGGCCGCACTCGATATTCGCTCACCGAAAGCTAAACGCCAGCGTCAACATTCCAGTATTCACTTTAACAACAATCTTGACGATTCGATATCGCGTAATTATTGCTCGCAACCTATGCCTACGATGAAAATCGATTTTGAGTCGTCCACACCGCACAATCCGTACCATGGCTTTGCCGCAAACCCGGAACACTACTCCTTTTCACAGCCGGCACTGCTTGATGACCTGCTGCTCGCGACTCAAATGAATCAAACGCAATCGGCCTCGCAGAATATGTTCCAGCGACTGGTGCGGCGAATGACGCGGTTCTTCGTTACAACGCTGCGCGAGGATACCGTCAAGCGACTGTGCTCTACTGTCGAGCGTCTTGGCGGCTACACATGCAAGGTTAGCGACGATTGTTGCGTCACTATTTCGACCATCGACCGCCGGAAGCTACGTTTGGTCTTTAAGGCACACATCATCGAGATGGACGGCAAAATTCTGGTTGACTTCCGCCTCTCAAAGGGCTGTGGCTTGGAGTTTAAGCGGCGCTTCATCAAAATCAAACAACTTCTGGAGGATATCGTACTAAAGGGACCAACGACGTGGCCCATTGCGATCGCAACGAATTCTGTGCCTTAGTCTATCGTCGTATGTGGTGATAACTGATCCTATTGTTTTTAGGCTTTCAAATGTTTTCTTTTAGTTTTAGTATATAAGTGATACGTATTTAAAGGTTTTGATTTTTTTATACTTTGTGTACATGTAGTGTCAATCCTGTTCTACTATATTAATAACTGTTACTGTTACTACTACCATTACATTTTTATAGTTATTATTACTTATTACTTATTAATATCATTATTATTATTGTCTTTCTCTTAGTTTTGTCATTTAGTTTTACCCTAAAGTACCTCAATCTTGTAATGCTTTGTTTAAAGTAACAATAAAAAATATATGTTGAAATTGAAAAAATAAATGATTTATCAAAAGTTAACCTTTTTTTTAATAAAGATATATTTTAGTTAATTTGAGTTTTAGTTAAATTTCAATATAAAAAATTTTTCAGAAAAATCTTCAAAAAAATTAGGGCTGTTATTTTCCTTCGAAGGCTTCGAAACTTCGGAGACTTTGGACTTTTACTGATTGGTTGATTATGTTAGATTCTTCCTTGATGCATAAAAAGGAATCAGATCATTAGTCTGGATATACAAATTATGTTTGTATGAATAAATGCTGTTCTCAAAAATCTGTTATTTAATTTTTTAATGGATTGCGAAGATACTGTATGATACTGTAAAAAGTGCTCACTTTTGTTTAATTACTCTATTCCGCATCTCGTCGTAGCACTCGTCGAAATTACGACGGGAAATTGGTATTATGTGCTCCGAAAAAATCAAAATTCCCCCGTTGTAAATAAAATTGATGTCACTGATGCCGATGTAACGGACCTTTGATATGTATTTATACCGTTCGCGACGGGCAAACATGTACCGAAGGGTATATTAAGTTTGTTCTTCCATTTGTCTAATTCTGATTCGATATTGCGATGATCATCTGTCTGTCCGCCTATCTGTCTCAGCTATTATATCCTTAGTTTAAGAGCTATCAAGCTGAAATTAAGTATGTGAGCTATTCTTTAAACAAATTTTAAGGTCAAGATCGCACAAAAACTAGTGCAGATAACCTGTTCAATTTCGGTCTTTATTTTAAGTTGTAAAATAAAATTACCCATAAAAATAGGCTCACCCTTTGCCACGTGCAAGTGCACGTACCGAATGGTATATTGAGTTTGTTCTTCCGTTTGTAACGCCCAGAAGGGGCGTGGCAGTTATGACAAAGTGTATATATTTATGATAAGCGTCGGGAGTTTACGGGAGTTTATAAGGCAGAAGAAATTAGTTTTGGTCTGATCACGCCCCTTTTTTGTGAATAATATTAAGTTACTACTACCAAAATGTTACAAACCGTATTATAAAAAGGGTAAGTTTGTGTGGGAGTAGGAGTAGTTTTGATTCGATCTTGCTCATCTTTAAACTTAACCTCCGCTTGTAGAATAGGATCTCACATACAAATACAGAAATTTCAGTTCGATATCTCTTAAAATACGGCTGTTATCGCTCTGATGGACAAGCGGACATCGTTAAATCAACTAAGACGCTCATCAAATATATACATATGTATATTGTCATACCTATAACGCCTCATTATTAGTGTGTTCGGATAAGAACAACGCTTCCTTTTATTTTAATGGGGACATACTATACAGCACTAATTATGTGCTACAAGAAGTAAATTATTTGATGTCTTTAAAATAGCAGAGGGTACTTGAGCATCGGCATCGCCAAAGATATTTCTTTAACTAGTTCAAATTTGTTGTCAGTCGTTTTGGATATTACAACGAAAACCTTAAGCACAAAATAAATATTAAAATTAAAGCGCATAACCACAATTAAACATAAAGTATGGATTTTAGCCGAACTTAAGTTTGAAAGAACACATTTTATTGAGAAAATTTATTTACTTTGGTTCATTCAAATATTTTGTGACTATAGTTAAAAGCCAATAAAACTAGATAAATTTTGGTGAAACTCTCTTTAGAGAAGAAAAATAGATGGAAAATTAACCTCCAAACGGTTTTGTAGAGATGTGTTTGGCATTTGCTGTCGTTGTTGTTATATTAAAACGGAAAAGTTGACGAACGATGACAAGCAACCAATTGATTTTGAAGTTGTCAAGTCGACTGAAACCTCTGGTACAATAGAGATAAAAGGAATTTTAATGTAATAAATAAGAACAGTGATTTGTTGTTTGTTTTTCATTTTGTTGAAGTATGTATGTAAGTAATTTTATTTCAATCAAATTTTCGCACATCGAATAACATGGAGCTAAAAAATTGAATTCTTTTCATTAAATAAAGCAACTGCAAACCAGAACCGGATCTGCACCGGCAGCAGATGCGTCGCTTAAAAACTAACAATTAACAATATCTGTCTAGCGAGTAATGCAATTACAACAACTACTTGATATAAGATAAGTGATATAAGTAAGTGGATACTTTTCATAATTTGTGTATTATAATTTGTTATAATCGCAACGAATTTATAAGCAGTTTAATTTTATTTAGTATAATTTCAACTTAAATTTGTTGTTTGTTTGACATTGTGCGCTTGACACAAGAAGATTTAATAATAAAAAGAAAATCAACTGCGGTAATGATGCGGGATGATGTCGTTCGGCCGGCCGGCGACGTGATTGATGGTGAGTTAAAAAACTGTGTTCAGCTTTATTTTCGGCGACGACTCAGCACGGTTGGAATTTAAATTGCATCTGCATCTGTGTGGGTATGTCTTTACTGTGGCTTCCTGAACGATTTGCCTGCGTACTTGGCACCGGCTCCCAACTCCTCTTCGATGCGAAGAATTTGGTTGTATTTGGCCAAACGCTCTGAGCGGCATGGAGCACCGGTTTTGATTTGGCCAGTCGAGAGACCAACAACCAGATCAGCGATGAAGGTGTCCTCAGTTTCACCCGAACGATGCGAGACCATGGTGCCCCAGCCATTGCTCTTGGCCAGCAAATGAGCCTTGATCGATTCGGTGACAGTGCCGATTTGGTTGACCTTCAGCAACAGACAGTTGCAAGACTTCTTCTCGACAGCGGTTTGAATACGTTTGGGATTCGTGACAGTTAAATCGTCACCAACAATTTGGATGGTAGTGGCGGCAGTCATGGCAGACCAAGCGTCCCAATGATCCTGATCGAAGGGATCTTCAATCGAAACGATGGGGAAGTCCTTGATAAACTCCTGATATAAGTTGGTAAGCTTCTCGGGCGAAAGCCATTGCGACTTGTCGCTGGCGGAGTTCTTGAAGTCCAGATCGTAGACGCCATCCTTGTGGAACTCAGAGGCAGCAACGTCCATGCCGATTTCAACCTGTAGTGGAAAGCAACAAATTAACAAGTTGCATCATTTTTTGTCATATTTTGACTAAGATTCAAGTAAATAAACTTTTTCTTTAGAATTAAATTTAAAATCTTTAAAACAAAAAAGAAAAATTTAACGAAAAAAATATTTGCATTATTTTGGATATATCCTTTTATGATCGAAATCACTAACTTACCTTGCCAGTGAAACCGCCTTTGGCGATAGCATCCTGAATGAGGTTCAGCGCCTCCTTGTTCGACTGAATGTTGGGTGCAAAACCGCCCTCATCACCGACAGCGGTGGCATCCAAACCGAACTTATCCTTGATGACCTTCTTCAGATGATGGTACACTTCAGAACCAATCTTCATTGCTTCGGTAAAGCTGGTGGCACCGGTGGGCAGAATCATAAATTCCTGCATGGCCAACTTGTTGCCAGCGTGGCTACCGCCGTTGATCACATTGAAGGCGGGCACTGGCAGAATGATGTCCTTGTTGCCTGCCAAATCAGCAATGTGCTTGTACAGCGGTACGCCCTTCTTGGCGGCACCGGCCTTGCACACTGCCAGCGAAATACCGAGAATGGCATTGGCGCCAAACTTTGACTTGTTCTCGGTACCATCGAGTTTAATCATAAAGTTGTCAAGCGCTTCCTGGTCAGTCACTTCAATTCCACACTTCAACACTTCCGGAGCAAGCGTGTTATTGATGTGCTCGACCGCCTTGCGCACGCCCTTGCCGTGGTAGTTGTTCTTCTCCTCATCGCGCAGCTCAAGCGCCTCGTGAACGCCAGTAGAGGCACCAGAGGGCACGGCAGCCCGGAATAGACCCAACTCGGTGGTGAGATCAACCTCGACGGTGGGATTACCGCGCGAATCGAAGATTTGACGGGCTAAAATCGACTTGATGGGCATTTTTTTGCAGTTACAACTAGAAGTGTAAATAAAACACAAGACAAAGATTTACAATTTTGTTCTAATTTTGATTAAGGTCGATTAAAAAAATTTAACTCTAGATTGAGAAAATTATCAATTAGAGCTAAAAAAATGACTTGTTTTTTTTTTTACTATGCATAACAAATATTGAACTTCATGACTTCCTTGAGGAATCAAAAACTTTAAATTACTAACAAATTATATTAACTATTATTTTTTTAATAAAATACAACAACTCGTGTGCACTCTAACAATTTTAAATTTATGACAAGTGACATCTTACTTAGAATTACCCTCCACTTTAAGAGTCAAATACTAAATCTTTCAATGTACACACTCGATCGGTACAAAAAAACTCATACCTTAAAACTTTTAAATATTGAATTTTAGCGTCAGTTGATTATTCGTTTCTTCTTCATATAATTTCTTTGTTTTTATCTATTTGTAAAATTTCCTATGAAGCTCAACATTGAAATACAGTCCACCCCGATCAATAAAGCTACTACTTAGCTAACCCACGCAAATTCATTTTACATTTATTGACTGCATATAAAATTATATTGGAAAAATTATAATTTTTGTTCACAGGTAGTGGAGGATGCAACAACAGCAAAATATGTGCTTGAATTATTTATGTTTAACAAGTATTTAAAACAGAATTGATTGAAATGGGGAAGAGAAAGTGAGAGATACCGTAGAAAAAATTGTATGTATGTGTTGTTGTACAATATAGTAAGATAAAATAAAAAAAATTTCCCATACCGGGAATCGAACCCGGGCCTTCTGGGTGAAAGCCAGATATCCTAGCCACTAGACCATATGGGATACAAATTGAACAAACCAGAGGTTACCCAAGAACCAAACTCAACCTTAATGCAAATACCAATATTTTACTAAAAGATTAAAATTAAATATTTCGAGGTTAAGTTTTTGACGAAATTTGATTTTAAGCAATTTCAGGCTTTTAAGACTTTCGCATAATGTTGAAATGAAAGTAAAAGTATTTGTATATTAAATAAAAAAAATCAGTTTTTTTTTATATTGCAATTGAAAAATTCGCAATTTTTAAATAAGTCTTCATTTGAAGTACTTTCAGTTTCATGTACGACATGAAGTAAACTTAACTGCGACAAGCATATCAAAGGCCTTGAACTTGAATATCTAGAAATTAAAAAATGTTGGCTTAACACACAAATAGTGAAATTTATTTAAATAATGGTTTTTTGCGTTAAATTGAATATTGCGATTGTGTTTAGTGTATCTAAAGAAAGCTCAATGATACCCTACCCTACCCACAATCATCAATCCCTCATATCCACAGCGCTCCGTTCTTTCTAAAATAATCATCCGAGCGAATGACCTCTACGCACGTAGTAAAGGTTATAGTTGGCTTGCGGAAATCTAATGCCAAAATGTGAAATTTTCTAGGATCTGCACTAAAATTATAAATTTCCATTTGAACGGATGAACAGTTTATCTAACAACAAACTAATTGCTAAATATTTTCAAATAAACTAACTAAAAAAAACCAACAAACAAAAATGCAATGTAAAATAATTGAAACGTTGCAGAAATGTTATCTAACTGCACTTTCCAATAGAAATTTTTTGTTGAAGATTGAGGCACACTCCCTTATTATGGGCGTATTTATTGTGTGCATCACTTTAAGAATCAAAAAAAATGTAAACAATTAATTTGACAATTGCACAAATTGTTAAACAATTTAATATATAGAAAATTTGTTTCCCCCCTTCCACTTTTGAGGACACTCACTATAGGCGTTTCTGTTTCAAGAAATGATGAATTCCAAACGGTGACTGTGAAGCGACTGAACGCGAAAGCAGCAAAAGCAAATTCAAATTCGTTGGGAGCATCGTGCAAAAACATTCGCCGTCGCGTGTGGGTTGCAAGTTTTGCCTGTTCGTTTGCTAGCTCCAGTCGGCAGTCGTTGCTGTTCTTGTTGGTTGTTCGTTTTGCTAAGGGTGTTGGGGGGTATCTTTCGCTGCAGCGTTTTACCGGTGTTTTGTTGCTGGGGTTTGAGCTTTCGCAGTTTTTCGGTGGGTGTGGATTCTGTGTTGATTGACCTTCTGTCAAGGTGATTGAATGGATTCCACCATGGAGTCCACTGTTCCAAAATGGCGTTGCCATCTTTATATTATGTTTTCTTAAAATTAAAACTTTAATGAAGATGAACGACACAATTATCGTTCACTAGCTGAAAGTACCCAACGATGCATGTTTTTTTTTTAATGGAACCATGCTAAGTTGATTAAGATTATAATATTATACAGACCCGCCAATTTTGTTTAGAATTATATTGATATGATATGGTTAATTTGGTAATTTTACACCTAATTTTAATTCAGAACTTCCTGTTACTCCCCGTTGTCAGATGGTATAGTCACCTTGTATCCCCAAAACAAGTTTCGTAACTGTAGCAATTAACTTCCCGAACTTCATCATCATTATACAATATGAAACTACAATGCATATTTAAAGTATATCATTGTGGTGTATAGAGCTATTGAGCTATGGCAGTGGGCGTTATATTGTTCACACCACGCTCAGTTTTTGTGAGATGGTGGATTTTGTTATAAGTACCTTCATCATCAATTTTATCATCGTAGAGAATCACGTTGCTGAGGTATGGGGATTGATCCAATTACGCCCACATTTGGGTGAAGTTTGTCGACAGTAACCATAGCAACTAAATTTCAGATTTTGAAAAGTAATTTAAATGATTTTTTTACTTAATTTCACAAAGACGTAAGAGAATACATATAACCAATCATTCCTTCCCACATATGTTTCATTCCGAAATATGTTTTAAACTTGAAAAAAATCATTTCAGCCGTTTAGACATGGAAACGGAACAAAACAGATTAAGGAAGAAAGAAATACACTTTAATTTATAATATTTGTAGGGTATTTATTTGTAACGCATCACTGAGTAGAGCATATTGTGTTGGGATAGGACCCACATATAACTTATACAGATTGCGACATCAGCGAGTCAAAAAGTTACTCTTTGATGCTGATCGACTGTCCGCTGTGTGTTTTAAATTCCAAAATTTTGTTTGATTACTATAAAAAGAGCGAGTATGCATATTAAGCTTTATAAAAATTTTCTTTTTGCCGTTTTTCAAGATGTATTAAGGACGTCCGGAGCAATTTAATAAGTTTAATATCGAATGAAAAAATAATGTTCAATAATAAAATATTTTAACTAATTTCACAAACTTTTTCAGTCTTGAATTATTTTTTAAGTAATTTGAAATAAAAAATACAAAATATAAAAGCAAATAATATCAAATAATGTTTGAAAATTGTTTTTTTCAAAGGATATTTTTTTCGTCATAATAAGATATATTTTTTTGTCTTCAGATACACGCAGAGCGAATCTATGAGAGAGCAGAAAACAAACATTTAATTTATTGTATAAATATTTCTACAATTTGTTATTCCATGTCTATCTACTTTTGAAAAAAATTATTATACCGTGGCCAAATCAAGAATTTAAAAAAAATATTGTCCATTATGTGGAACGAAAGCTTGCAAAAAATTTCCAAACACTTTTCAAGAACAATAAAGGTAACTCTTTCTTTCTCTCTGTCTGATTCTTTTTGTTTGACATTTGTCATTTTTGTTTTGATTCGAGTGTTCTAGTTTTCAACGTGCGAATTGAAAAATTGTATTTTTACTAAAATTTAAATTAACTAATAACTTGTGAAAATGACACAAATCGTGATGCCCGGCGACCGCGTGACTGCCGCAGAGGAACTGGCAAAAAGTAAAACCGTTATACTTGGACCGGGACTGCGGCGCACCGAAGAACATGTGGTGGCTTGTAAAGCGGGGTGCCTGCAGCACAAGGAGCCAAATACATTTTGGGTAGACAGTTACCAGCGGCGCTATGTGCCGGTGCGCGGCGATGCAGTGATTGGTGTAGTTACCGCCAAGGCGGGTGACATCTTTCGTGTTGATATCGGTGCCCACGAGCAGGCGGCGCTGTCCTATCTGGCTTTCGAAGCGGCCACTAAGAAAAATCGTCCTGATGTAAATACGGGTGATTTGGTGTATGCGCGTCTCATTGTGGCAAGTCGCGACCTTGAGCCGGAGCTGGTTTGCGTCAATTCAGTCGGAAAGAAGGGTAAACTGGGCGTGCTATCAACGCAAGGTTTCGTATTCAATTGCAGCTTAAATCTAGCGCGGATGATTCTGCGCGAAGACTGTCCCTTACTGCGAGCTTTGACGAAGGAAATGCCTTTCGAGATTGCAGTCGGGTTAAACGGTCGCATTTGGATACAATCCAAATCGGCTAAGGAGACCATTGCCATTGGAAATGCTATACTGGCGGCGGAGCACGCGACACACGAGCAGATCGCAAAGATTTGCGAAAATATTGGAAATATTTTGTTTACATGAATGGAATTTCTTTTATGAATTTGTTGCACTATCGAATTAAATTTTGTACTAAAAGTATTTTTTCTTTGTTTTCCTGATATTCGATTTGGAGGTTGGCTATAATGAAGACTTACCGGTTTGTTGCTGCCGGTACAGGACTGCAGCGGCAGCAGACAGGCTTTTTTGATTCAGCCATCCGTTCACTCATCTTCTAATTGCAATTTTTTTTTTTAATATTTAAAATTTTGTTGTTGTAATTTTGAAGTATTCCATTCAAATATTCGGTTAGCAAATATTCACTGATTGAAAAAAATTGTTTGTACGTATCCATACGAATTTAAACAAGTAAATTAATCAGGTTTTTGGCAGTCAAATAGGTAATTCTCTATAGACTTCTCTTGTTTTGTAAAGTGTCATTATTAAAAATGTTGACTAAAATATTAGCCGGCTATTTTGATAGTCCCACAACAAAATGTGAAATTATGACCAAAGATTTGTCACTTAAATCGATCCGCTATGCTTTATATTTTTGTAATAATATATAGGATACCCGCCGGCGCTACTAGCGCCATATGCAGCAAGTTAGAAATTGGAATAATTAACGATTTGATTGATAAAATCCGGTACGGTAAAGTTTTTTGGTTCAGTGGATCACCAAAAAACAATTAAGAGACTATTTCTATGTTAAATACCCAACACTACTTCGGAGATACAAACAAAAAGTGATTCTTATAGCACATAAAAACATGAGCTTAATGTCTCTTTTATAAGCGGACATTGTTCTAATCCGATTTTGTCCATATAGCCAGTAGTGAAAAAAAGTGGGAAGATGGGAGTTTCCATTCGATCTAACTCATCTTAGGACATAATAACCGCTTGAAGTTAGAATACCGAATTTCAGCTTGATATATCTTTTAAGATAAAATCGGTGGAACATACAGACGAAAGGACGTACTCATTTATGTCATTTCTACCACACTTCCTTATGGTCGTTACAAATGGAAAAACAAGCTGATTACTCCCTACTTTCGCGGTTGATGTAGTGTATAAAAATATAAATGTATGTAATAAATTTTGTACGGTTTGGTGTAATCTGAATATAAATGCAAATTTGTGATAAATTTTCGTTTTTGCAATGTTAAAATTTTCGGTAGCTACGACTAACAGTACTAAATAAACCTTGTACATATATAAATTTATATTTTTCGTAAACAAAAAGTTTACACGCTTATTATTTTGTCGAGAAGAGTATGTGAGGGCAAGTAAATATTTGGGTCTTATCATTTTTTTCTTACAGGAAAACTTTATTAATGCAAAACATTGCATTGTTAACCTATCTTATCATTGTCATTATTATTATTATTATTATTATTATCAAATTGCATCAATAATTTCTTAATGTTAACATTTTTAGTAAAGTTGTTAAACGCTTACTTATAGCTCAGACACTATTTGCGCTACTGTGATACGATTTTGAGTAGAAATGCACAGTAAATATATTTGATTATCCATGAAAAGGCTTCCAGTTCAGTTAGTATGGGATTATATGGGAGTTTTGTAACGCACTACTAGAGTAACTTTAACGCTACTACCGGAGAGTTGGTTTGGTGGAACATGGTGACTAAATCATACACTCCACAAAAAGCATCTTTGTTACTTTACGCTGTAGTCATGTTTGCAATTCCATAAAATGTGTATGGACTGGCACAATGAGCTAATCAAGTTCAATTTATCTTGTATGGTAGTACTTTATAAAATATAAAGTTTCAGTTAAAAACGAAGTTTAAATTATACATATGTATATAGTTTTTTCTGTTTTGAAGAAAAATCGTATAAATAAAAAGAGAAAATAAGTTATACAAAATATATGTAAGTTTATTTTTTAATAACTTGTATATGTATGTATGTATTGCAAAAATATTTTAAAACAAATTAGTTCGAGAATTTGATTTGACAATTTACTGACAAGAACGCGTTAGATAGAAACTGTGTAAAATATTCCCAAATGTAAAGAACAGATCTTGTCTCTTCTTTACTTGCCCTCGCGTATTTTACTTATAGCTTTGCGTCCTATAAAGTTCTTCATGATCTTAGTAAGCGTTGGCGAGCGTGACATGTAGGCTAAAAAGTTAACCGGAAATAGGCCGCACCAGGTCAGGTCCATCTTATTGGCCAGTGAGACGGCAAACAAATGGCCACAACGCTCAGCCGTCAAGCGACGCTGATCCTTTGTACTCTGTCCTACCTTGGTATCTGGAACACCGGTGAAAGCCTCCTGTAGGAAGTCCGTGGCTACAGGTCCCGGTGCAAAGATAGTAACATCAATGCTAGGTTGCTCAAGATGCAATGCACGCAAATATGTGTTGAGTGCATGCTTGGCGGCGCAGTACGTTGCCGAATACGGCACAACACCCAAACCAGCAACACTGGAAGTAGCTGCAATATGACCACGTCCGCCGGCCTGATGCAGGAAATAGCGTACGGCGAGGCGTGACAAGTGCATTACGGAAAAAACATCCAACTCGAAAAGTTGACGATCGACCTGTACCGCAATATCCTGCCAGTTGGCGCGCTGCGACCTGCCAGCATTGTTTACCAACACATCCAAATGACCGAAGTGCTCGAGGACGTGCTTCAAGTGTGCCTCATGCTCTCCAATAACCAGCATATCCATCTGCAACACAAGTACGTCCTTTTCAGCCAGCAGGCCGCGCGCACGCTCTAAACATTCCTTTTGTACGGCCTCCAATTCTGGTAGACGGCGAGCTGCCAGTACTAGACGCACGCCATGACTCGCCAAATCTAACGCTAGTGCACGTCCGATGCCGCTGGAAGCGCCTGTAATCCAGACAACTTGTCCGCGCATTGTTGAAATCGAAACTCCAAAACGCTCCTTGTACCACAGCGCCACATTGCAGTCGAGCAGCAGCCAGAGGAGAACATAGGCGAGCCAAAAGAGCACTAGTGCAACTAGTAACAGTTCCAAAATACTCATCGTGAGTGTTGGACAAAGAAACTAACTCCAATGAGTGACACAGTCACGTTATGTAAAAAGAAAGGGAACTCTGGATTCGGATTCTGTTATCGCGCAGCAATCAGCGAACGAAATGCAAAAGTAATGATTGCGAAATATGTATATGGAAAGTAAGAAGAAAGAAGCAGTGCAAAGCAGAGCCAATATTTACTAATCTTGTCGAAAGGTAAAGGCGTGAAGCGGGTGCCGAAACGGCTAAACGTTCTGGTGTTTGTATTTTGCGAACAAAATAAAACCACCGACTGATCACAGATCAAGATGCATTTATAAGGTGATGGTGGTGCGGTCAGAACAGCTGATTTGATTTTTTTTATATGCTTGATATCGAAAATGTCAAAGCATATATGTATGTAAATATATAAAAAATTAAATGGACGGGTTCGGGCGGTTGACACGCCTACTTCACATACTTTACTATCAGGTTATTATGTGTGCTAAAATTTGGTATGCGATACAGTGTTTATCAACTTTTCTTACATCAAGAAAGTCATATCTTAAAAATTTTAAAATTTTTCAAGAAACATTTTTAAAGATATGAATTAAAATAAGTAACGTTTTAGATACATACATATATATGTTATGAAACATATCCGCAAGACGGTTAATTTTCTAAATATGTACAGCAAATTTAACTTACATAAAAACTAGTGAGAGAATTATCTTTGGCTATGCCAAAGCTTAAATACCCTCCGCTAATGTACTTGTAGCATATACATATGTATGTGCTATATGTGTATTACAAGTCGACGTTGTTCTTATTTAATCACGTTACATTTTTGTCAATAATTTTCTTTTACTACTAAATTACTAAATACCGAATTTGATCTATTTATGTACACTGAATTATATTTATTTATTTTTCTTACAAAAATTGGGAGTAATTTTGAGAATAGGACCTTAAAAAAAATTCAGCTCGATATCAGCGGCTTTAATCACTGCGACTGACGTGCAAAGGTAAATCAACTTTTAATTCGCGCCTTTATAAGGGCGTTACAAATGTGCAAGCACGTACCAAAGGGTATAAAAAATAATTGTATATGAAATGGCTTTTTCGATCAAACGGTCTTAGCTAGGAGTACGTTCAAAATAAAATATTGTTTGGGTTGCAAACAGATAGTACAAAACTATTTCTGCTTTATGAAGACTTATAAACATTGCTGCTGTTTTAAAAAAGATTAAGCAACACCAGGTTATTATTTTAAATATATTTTACTTATAACAAATCAATTAAATATACAATTGACAAACAAAAGTTTAACTCAAAATGCTCAAGCATTGCTGCCCGAGATCGCTTCTTTAATGTGCGCGGCAACTTTTACACGCTTTCGCTTCGCTTTCATAGGCGTTTTACTCTTGTTGTCTAACTCGTTCGTACTTTTGGTTTGACTTTGTGCAGGGTTTGATTGTGTCTTTTTACTTTTTTTACAGGAAAGCGGATTTGGATTTTTGGTGCCACGATGCTTTTTTTGTGGTTGCTCATCGGCGGCGGCGTTTTTAGTGTTTGTAGGTAATCCCTGCGACTTCTTCATGTATTCAATTTTCTTTTCCGTTTTGGAGGGCAGCAAATCTTGTGATTTTTTCAGTACATATTTTTTTGACGCATCCGATGGTGTCTCCAACACAGGCGTAGCTTTGTGCAGATACATCAAACAGCGTCCGGGTACGCGGCGCAGACTTCCCTGTAATATGCGATCTTGTGAAGCGACAACATAGCGACTGTCTTTTGTCTGTGAAGCGGAATAAAAAAAAGAGTTTAAAAAGTTAATATTTACTTTAATAAAGTTTGTAAGCTTACCATCGATTTAATGCACTCCGATGCAGGTATGGGTTTTCCCTCGTGTCCGCATTTGTGCACGTAGAACTTTTTTACGATCATTGTGGCGCCCGTTAGAGGCAACGACTCGGCCTCCAGTATGATGCATTGTGTTGTTATAAGCTTCACTGGACACTGAAAGTACTTCTTGAGCTGCTCTTCAATAATTACCTTATTCTGGAAATGTAAACAAAAAATTTGGTGAATTTTATTTTGCACGCAAAAGAGAAAGATATTGGTGGCGGGAGGACCAGGTGATGGGCATCGCGGTAGCACTAGTCGGCTGGCGTCAAAGTACGCTATGCAGATGCGACTGGCGCAGCTTTTTTAAACACTTCCAAAACCTCAGATGGTTGTAGGGTTCCTTTTAATCACTTTTATTTTTTAAAGAGGAAAAACTTGAAACGAGCGGCTGTTCCTGGTAATATTTGAGCTTACCTGCAGCGCTGCTTGACAGAATGTGGCATCGATGAGCACCTGGTATGGCTCGCGATAATTGAAATGAGTGCTGAAGAATGTTAGCGTCTTGTGTGACTTTTTATTGCGTGTTATTTTCATTTTAGAGAATTTTCGTCAATCAAAACAAAAAATGTAACAACGCACACAAACCACGGCTGCACATGCTATATCGTGTCTATTCACAATAGACTCTTTTTGTATTAAGCAGTGTTGTCAACTTTATCGTTGACAATTATAAGGGAAAGGGAGCGGAATTCGTGAGTACAAAATAACTTGCATAGTTGTCCCGGATTGGGCGACTGTCCCCTAATTCAACAAATCCTGAATAAGATCGATTTTATAATATAAATGTGTTGCTTTTAATTTGCTGTTCGAAATTTATGTTTGCAGAAGGGAAAAATCAAAAACATATTCCAGTTCAATATCATTAAATATGCAACTCTATTTAAGGATTTTTAAAAATAAAAAAGAAAGTTCGTGCTGGCAACGCTGATAAAGTTTAAATTAAATTAAAAGGTTTCTGCAGTATTTAACACAGATTAAATAAAATATAAATGCGTTTACACGAATTAATGATAGATAAATTGCTTCCATTTCTATTCCGAAATAATGTGTTGATCGTGGTCATCGCTCAGTCACATGCGTGGAGATATGTAAGCAACGGCAGAATTTATAGCATCAAGGAATCGATGGATGATAAGATATAAATGTGGGGAACTCGAAAGCATCGCAACTGACCGACGTTGGATATATTTCCCACAGCCACTTATTAACCAGGCACATTGGTCACGGTGGAGAGGGTTTTTCTTTAATAAACTACATTTGGTCGTATCAAACATTGGTTCAAATTAAGACCTTAAATTTTACGATCTCATGAAAACTGACAATCACAAGATAAAAAAATGCATTCTGAAAAATATGTTTCCAGTTATGGTAGCAACAACAACCAATTAATTTTATTGAAATTAATTCACCTGAAAATGCATAGTAATCGCATCTGTCACAACCAATAACAACAGTAGTGAATCGTATTGGGAAAGGGGGCGCATGTAAAGGAGGAGTTTGTATGGGAGTGCGGGAGTAGTTCTTGTTCGATCGTGCTCATCTTATAGTAATCACAAAAAATATACGTGATCGAACACTTTTTCCGCTTTATGATGAAATTTGTATTTAGCGGTCGTCGGAAATGAAACGAGCAGATACGTAAATTGTTATTTTATGAATTCAACTAAGATTTGGAAAAATTTCAACAATATAAACTTTAAAAAATGCAACGATCACCACCTAGTGAAAAATATACAAACTATTATTTGGCACATCAATTGATGCGTTTTAGTTATAGTAAATTAATGGATTTCTGTTTATAATTTAATTTTGTTTGTAAACAAAATTTGAGATGCGGAGAAACCCGCAACCTACCACTACTAAAACAGAAAAATCATCCCCCGAAAAGAACTGCAAACACGGAGAGTGCAAATGCAGCGAGCCAACCAATCCCCCCTCGCGTGAATCACCCTTTCGAATGCTTTTCGTTACTTTGCATTTCGATTTCAGTTCCAACTGCGCTCTGCAGTCCAACAGTTCTAGTTGTTCGTCTTGATTAAAAACAAATTGAAATCTAAATCTAAATCTAAATCAATAAAGGTAAACGCATTATAAAATTATACAAGTTTGTTCTTATCAATTTCTTGTGCACAATTTAAACCCGGAAAAGTTGTTTGAATTCTTTGTGTGGTTCAAAGTCGTTTTTCGCTTCATCGAATTTTATACAGTTTATTGTCTTTTTATTGCAAATTTATTACAAAACGAAGTGCTCAGCTGCAATTGTTGTAGTTGTTGTTGCTGTCGCAGCTGACATTTCTAATCACTGATAACGGCTCAATGCGTTTTTAATCCAATCCGATTAGCTTCGCATTGCATGTGAATGCATTTGTTTGTATTTGTATTTGCATTTTTTGCGTCTTTAATGCGCTACAGTCGGACTGCAGTGATAAGTGATGTGATGCGACGGTAGAATAACCAGAAAATGTCTGTCTTTGCACTTTCCAAAATTTGGTAAAAAAACAACTTCAATGAGAAACAATTTTATATATATATTTTATATGTATGGAATAACAGTGCTTTGCCATGTCCACTTACGTACTTTCTACAAAATTCGTTAATTTTATACCTACCTTACTTTGTCAAAAATCATCCTTCGGACTTCAATGGTTATAGGAGAAATATATAAAAAATAATCGCAAGTTGAATTCTCATTCAAAATCGAGTTTATCTATATCTATATATATATAAATGAATGTATCTTTCTATCTTTCTATATTTGTACCAAATGGGCGTCTAAACCATTCATCCGATTGTGATGAAATTTTGTAGAGTTGCTGTGCTCGCGCCAACTTAGGTTTTGGGCACCACTTCTTACGCCCACAATTTGTAAAACTAAATAACAATAATCGAGTATTTTCTAAGTATGTATAGGCACTGTCTACAACTTCACCAAAAATGGGCGTGGTTGGATCAACTTTACGCCTACCACCATTGCTCTAGAACTTGATGCGGTAGTTTAAACTGCAATTATTTTTATAAATTTTTTCCGGTTAAAAAGGGGAAGGAATAATTTTGGTCTAGCTAATCTAAAAACTTAACCTCCGCTTGGAGAATAAAAGATCACATACCAAATTTCAACTCGATATCTCTTAAACTATGGCTGTAATCGCTTGGACAGACCATTATCTTTAAATTGACTCAGAATTCGACGCTGATCATTTATGATAAGTACTTAGCCTACAAAAGAAATACGAAAATTGTTTACACTTGACCCCGCGATGCTCCAACTTCTTTAACTGTCCTGAAAAATACGTTTTCTCGAGCTCTGCAAGTAGCCCTTCATTGGGCAGTGAGACTAAGTACTTATCGGACCACCCTTGTAAATATATATTTATATATTATGTCACACCTACCTTGTCTTTTATTGGGCGTGACAAATGGAAGAAAAACTGAATATACCCTTCGATATGTGTGGTAAATTGAAATAAGCGAAAACTGCTTCGGATTTGCTCGTTGGTACTTTGATGGGGGTGAGGAACGTGATTTTTGTAAGCATTATAATTAATTGATATTTTATAATATTATATATACTTAAATCTTCTGGCACGTTGGTTTTATCGGTTTCTATTTAAACTCACAATTCATAAATAATCGATTGATTATAATTATTGTTATTAGTTGTGAACTGTTTAATGCGGTTTATACCCGTAGCACACTCTATGCTTAAACCAGTGAAATTGAGCAGATTTTACATCAGCTGTTGGATTTTTTTTTAGCAATTTAAATCGTAATTAAGTTTAGTAAAAAACCTACAACAACAAATTCACTTATTTTTTATAGAATAGAATAGAAATAGAATAGAAATAGAAGTGACACCATAAATTAAAAATGAATAAAACCGCAGCAAATTAAATGGAAAATTGTACGCAATTAAAGCGACAATTGCGAAATGACGTGCGGAGCATGGCAAATTGATGCAATCAATTTAAAATTCTCACAAAAAAAAAAACAAAAAAAAAAAAAAGGTCTTCCCGATTTATAAAGACGCCGCATCGCGAATTCTTCTTTCGAAAGAAAACGGAGGCGTCTTGCAGTATTTCGATCTAATCAATGAATTTGCAAATGTGTACGCGACCAGAGACATGTACCAATCCAAGCAGCTAGTCCAGCCAGCCAGCTAGCCAGCCAAGTAAACCGAAGTATAGCAAAGTCCAGCTTAACTGAAATGGTGCTCCAGCTGAATGCAAATGAACCGACGCAACTGTGGTGTATGCTTTAGAGTGAAGCGAAAGACGTCAATTTCCGCTGCTGTTTTGCTGCATCGGTTCATCAGCTTAGAATTTGAATATTTAATTGTGTTGAAGTAGGGGATACCTGCTTTTGTTTAAACCAGCGCGACTCATCATTTGTAATCATTGGAATTGAGAATCGATGAGAATAAAGTGAAACATCGATTACAAAGAAATATAAAAATTTTACGTTAGTGGAATTAGAATAAATTATACAAATATTTCACCACGCGCAATCATGTACCGCCCATAAGGAGGCGTGTTGGATATGACAACATATCGCTGTCAAAACGCAGAAAGGCCCTAACCAACTTTTTGTTTAATTTCACATAAAAAGAAAAAAATAATTGAGGGGATTTCTTTAAACGCAAAATTTTGAAAAGCTCGAAAATTGTCGATCCTCTTTTCGGGAATGAAACTTTTTTGTTACCTCGAAAAATTTTTGAAATTTAGTTTTTTTTTATATTTGGGTTATATTTTACTGTTTTAAAAGATAAACTTTTCTTTTATTATCCTAAAATTTTATAACTTAAAGTAAACTATTATAGTTAAATTTTTTACATACACGCAACTAGTGTTGCATACGAGGCTGTTTTCGCGACTAACTTGCCTCGAGGAATTTCGTGAAAACTACGTTTCATACAATTTAAACCACCTTTTTTAAGTGAATCCCCTACCTGGTAGCCCCATCAGATACTGTAAAAAACGTGCTTTGAAGAAATGTTGGTTAGGGCCTTTGTGAATTTCGGCAGCGATATTTGCGTATAAATGACCAGTTTTAAATTATGAGTCGATTTAACGATGTAAGTCTATTCGTCAGTCTGTCTGTCCAAGCGATTACAGCCGTAATTTAAGAGATATCGAGCTAAATTTGGTTTGTGGGCTCCTATTCTCCAAGCGGAGGTTGATATGAAAGGTTAAAACCTTATTTTTAATACAATATTATAAATATAATTTTTTTGATGGATCCCATAAAAATGAATTAATTATATTTGCAGGAACAAAAATAATGCAAGTAAATAATCGTGACTTAAAAGGATGCTGTAATGCATAATCACGATAGTATGCAATGAAAACATTAGATAATATACGTAATGAAACATTTCCAAAGGAAAATGTTTACAATCTGTCCGACACATGAAGTGATCTTTGTTACCTTCACTATCGCTTTTAGACTTAGCGGAACTTTTTATTATTATATTATACTAGCTTATAGTACCTGGCGTTGCTCGGGTTTTGTTTTGAATAAAAATATACAAGATAATAAGCTAGCGGAACTTCCCCGTACTCCTCGTTGTAGCGATTCTGAGCTAATGCGATGGCCGTTAAATTCATCCAACCACGATCATTTTTGTTAAAGGTGTCGACATACAAACTCAGACACAAATTTGACATTTTTATGAAATTTGACATCAATTCAATCGAATATTTTCATTTAATTAAACAAATTGTGGGCGTGGAAGATTTTGTGTAACCTGTTATTCTCCCCGGTACATCCCTATACATGTTTTCTATATAGTTCCTAAACAATGGTGGTGGGCGTAAAATTGATCTAATCTTTTTTTAAAAGTGGGCGTTATTTTGATTCAACCAATCCTATTTTTGGTGAAGTTGTCGCCAATGTCCATATAAACTCATATACAAAATTTTTAGGAGCAATATTAATAAATCAAATATTTTCACTTAGTTTTACAAATTATGAGCGTAATATGTGGACGTGGCCAAGTTTTAACCCAAAACCATCCTTGACGTGGGCACAGCAACTCCCCAAAATTTCAATCGGATAAATGGTTAAGACGCCCATTTGGTACAAAAAAATATAGAAATATATTCATTTTTATATATATAGATTAACATGTTAAAGAAAAAAACTAAATAAGCGTTTTTTTGTAGTTTGGGTAGCTCAAGAATACTATTGAAAAAAATCGGGTGGATAGGCTCAAATCTAAAAAAAAAACAAACGTATGAAAAATGTGTAAATATTAGTCTACCATGAAATGGTGTAGGGTATTTGAGCTTCGGCATAGCATTCGATAATTCTTTAGGATTAAAAAAAGTGTTAAATTGTTAACAAGTGTTATCGGCAAACGTTTGCTCTACTTTTCTGAAAGGTTGAAAGTGTCATTGTACCCCTACACTTCACGCACGTACAGACCGTAGGGTATATTGAGTTTGGTCTTTGATATGTGCGACTAATGTGACCAACCGTTGTTCTTTTACTGCTTTTTGGGTCATTGTACCGTGTATTAGGAAGTATTTTATATGAATATGCGTATACATTTTTTTAAACAAATTTTGTTTTTGTAATGTATTAATATGGTATTAATAATTAACAAATATTATTTTTATGTCTAATAAGATCAGATAATTTCTAACAAAAATATAAAAAAAATTTGCCATCAAAAGAACTTTTTTGAAGATTATGGTGAAGGGTGTTTAAGCTTCGGCTTAGCAAAGGATAATTCAGTTACCCGTTTTCTGGTTATTTGATGAAGCATCGTATTTATATTGTCTGTATACATTGACAAAAGATTTGTTTTTGTTTGGAGTGTATTTTGATTGGGGCTATAAAAAGCATTTGTAATATTGTCAAGAAAGAAAGAAAACTTTTATAGGTCAAATATTTTGTTTTTGTTTCTTTAAGTGTTTAGTAGTGCTGCTTCGGATTACGCTACTATTCCATTATTATACTCATATATAAGCATGTAATGTTATAGATTCCAGCGAGAATTCAAAAGAGAACTCCAAAGTTCAAAATGCAAGAATCACAATGAATAAATTAGCGAAATCAACAAGTTTTGGATGCATAGAATAATGAATCAGTCAACATTTTTCATTTCTTGAGATAGTCTTCAGATAGTCTACAGATTTCGTAGCCCATTGTGGCGTGTGCTGAACTGATCGACAACAAGTCAAATTCACATTATTTACAAAAATTAAATTTAGTATTTAATTATTGTGTAACGCATACAATAATTAAATGTTTGAATCATATGTGAACATATATATATATATTTCAAACTGATGTCAACTCAAACATCATACATATATACTTATACATGTTTGTATGCATCAGAAATTTAAATTCTGTTTGTCGACTAGAAGTTGAAATCTTATTATTTTCGTGTTTGTCATCGTACGATTAACTCAAGGGTACCATTCATTATGATCTTTATAACAAATTTCAAAATTAATTTCTTGTGAAATGTCTTTAATTTTCGATTTCTAATGAAAAAAAAAATAAAATAAGGGTATTCCCTTAAACGCGAATATGCCTCGATAACCTGGGAAAATAACAATTGTTCATAATATTTGTTTCAGTGTTGCCTTATTAAAAAAAACTACGAATGCTATTAATGTTAAAATCAAAAAATGAAAAATGTAAAATTCAAAAGTATCATTAGGTAACTAATTAAAAACAATTGTTGCAGCAAAGAAATACAAAAAAAAACTGTATGTAGAGTGATACAGTATTTATATTTGCAAAAGGTACTAAAATGGCGTATAATACAACGAAACCCTGACTAAACTGTTGAATTGTTGAATTTCACAATTTTTTTCGAGGTTGTGCAAAGGTGCGTTCTCGAAAAGACGCTCGAAACTTTTCGAACTTTTCAAGTTTTCCGGTTTGCGCGTTTAAGAGCGAATTGCCCTAAAGATTATTCTATATAGTAAATTATTTTAACATTTGTATTTTAATTACAAATAGTAGAGAGAAACATATTTACTGTTAGTAATTTTGTCTTATTTGATGTTTACTCCAAACAGTTTTAATCTATCATAGATATATAAAGTTAATAAAACATTGTTCCAATAAAATCGAGGGTCAGAAAGAAAATTAAAAATTTCTACAAACAAACTGAATTTAAGTGAAAATACTGGTTCCAGTTTTACCGGATTTGCCTGGAAGCGAATCCGACACGAAACTGTGATCGCAGATGAATCGATTTGATATATAATCCGTGATTTATTGTATTACATTTTTCAACATCATGTAAGATTAATATCCTCCACCACGCTTAAACACTCCATTAAAAAAAAAACCATCGATTTGAACAATAAATATCCAAAGGGCTTAGTAGAATTAATTGACTGCATTATTAATGTTAGTCATATTGAATTAATGCAATATTTCGACTTGTTGCATGGTTAATTATTAATATTGCAAATAAGCCATAACTTAAGAGCTTGGTGAACACGTGCCACGTGAGCCGCGCTTGGAAGTCAATTGTTTCGGCTGGTTTTCTAATGAAATGTCGTGGCATGAATTATTAAACTACTAGCTTAAGGGTTCTTTTATAGAATCATATAATATCTAAGTTTATTAGTTGATTAAGATTAAGAAACTTAACAGCCACGCCCTTTTTTCTGGAATTTTATTGGTTAATTTGGCAATTTTAAACTAAAAATTTAATGCAGATCTTCTAGATATTAGTCACTTTGTATCTTCAAACCATGTATATTGCGTATATCGGGAAGGTAATCACATTATACATAACTAAAATTGTTGTAGTATTTTCCGGTCAGTTACTTAAATTATATTATATGATAGCGTAAAATTGATCTAAACACGCCCACTTTTTCTGAGTTGATAGGTTTTGTCACCATACACATCCATACTAAATGTTAATTTGATCCACATTTTCAGTTTATTAGGGATGCAATCGAATTTATTTGCTAAATTTCACTAATTGTGGGCGTAGTGGGTGAGCCTGGAAGATTTCACACAGCCTATTATTAGTTTCAGACCTATCCCGACATATTTTCCAAATTTGAATTTATACATTTGGCCATGTGCAAACCGAAGGGTATATTGAGTTCGTTAATGCCCTTAAGAGGTATGACAATATCAATATATAGCATTGAATTCCGAGTCGATATCTCCATTTCCATTTCCATTACAGTCGTGGTTTAAGAGATATCGAGCTAAAATTTAGCTATTCTCCAAGCAGAGGATAACGTTCTTTCACAATTTTTAATTTATTTAAAAATGTAAGAAAATGTTTAAAAAATCTGAAGTACTCATATTACATATTTTGTGTTAATAAGACAATAATAAAGTTTTTATGGGATGTACATATCATCAAGTCGATTTTGTAAATGAGAAGCGCGGCACGAAAGCGCAGACTTGCACGTAAAGCAAAATTATAATAAGAGGATTTAATAAATATGACGAAATTGTTTACGTACTAGCGAAGATTAGCAAAGTGCCTTCAAAATAGTCGGCACATTAAAGATCCTGAAAACGTCTTCAAACATATTTTAATACCAAACATACTAAAGTAGGATCTGAGTTAGGTTCTTCTCTAAATTTAAGCAATATTTTGGCATTTTTCCGGTCAGCACTTTTCTAGCTTACAGCCCCCATGAGCACAGTTCTTGCGTTGCCACTGTCATCCGGGTGACAGTTACAAGCTGAGTAAAGAGAAGATAAATTTATAGTACACTTTCATCCTAGTGAGCCTTTATTCCGCTCGGTTTTTGTTCCATACTTTACTTACGGAGTGCACAAAATTCTTTGATAGTGTGTTCAGTGGCTTTAGCATCTAGTCTGCGAAAACGCCAGACAAAAGTATCTGATAGATTCACTTTTTGATATACTAACTTAGTGTACTAGTGCTCCTGTAAGACATGCGTTAATTCTAAGTTAAGTAAATTTAAGCCAAGAATAATCTTCCACATTTATTAATATACATTTTGTGCTAGAGAATTGCTAGTAATAAGTATACACGATTGGATGAATGCGATTTACAGAGCAGGAACTTTGAAGTTAATACAAATAAATACTGAACAATTAATGACATTAAAACCACTTCATTTAGAATAATTAGCGTTTATTAAAAGAAATTGAGCAATTAAAAATCAAACGTGTGGAATTGTTACCCAACTCACTAGGCCTGATCTGATGGAATCCATTTGAAAGGGCTGTGCCACAAATTCGTTTGTCGGCTTCACACAATGGCTGTAAATGATGTTTTCTTCTTTTCGAAAATTCGCATGGAAAGGGTTGGTTCGTATGGAAGGGATAGTAATTTTGGTCCTATCTTACCCATCTTAGAATTTAGCCTCCGCTTGAAGAATAGGAGCTCACATATTAAATTTTAGCTCGATAGTTCTAAAACTACGTATGTAATCGGACAGACGGACGGACATCGTTTATCCGACTCAGAAACCGACGCCGATCATTTATATAATCGTATATACTTTGTCAAACCTACCACGACCCCTTCTGAGCGTTACAAATAGAAAAACAATCTCAATATACCCTTTATTAAATTTGAACAAACATTTAACCAAACATATTTAAATATATGTATGCAGCAATAAAAGGAACAAGTCTCAAGATCGAAATTAGTATTAAGGAAGTATTTTTCTATACTCTTAAAATTAAATAAATTAAATGTTTAAATTTGTTTGAAATCCTTCAGCCCCACTCTGCGTCGCCGCTCTGATATATTCAATTTAAACACTTTACTTAATAACCGATCGAACTGGATTTGTAAAAAGTTCCACCCAGACTCAAATTGCCCAAAAGGGTTGTTCATTTGTGACACGATCAGTTTTAAAATGTTTGCTAAAGTATATAAAGTGTATAATTACGCCCTTAATAACAGTTCTACCTAATCTTCTTTTGTTTATGTTCAAAAATAGTTTATTACGAACTATCACGATAGATGTTGAAAATAATCTGAAAACTAAACCCGTGGTTAATAAATAAGTTACTCCTAATATAGCTTAATAATAGTTTTCGTTAGAACAAAGTGTTTTGTAGGTAAAATGTCGTTAGCAAATTGATGCAGTTAGGACTAGACAGCGACAGTTCTTTGTGATAGCACGCGTAGATTAAGAAAATTAATTGATGGTCTGTTGAATTGATTTCATCGCGTGGTAAATTATTTTCGCAAGATTGTTGCCAATCAATTTGTTATTAACTTTTGACTCTTTCGAAAGTAAAACGGAATTAAATAGCATTTATTGTGTGATTTCAAGTGATAAACCCAAAGCAAGAATATCACTTTCGTTTGACTTTGTCTAAAGCTTAAAAGTAATCGTTAATATATTCAATGAAATCTTAATAATTTTCTTTCAATGATGGTAATATTGTAATTGCTGGAATCGATTGAAATAAATTTTTTATTATAGTAATAATAATGTCCGTTTCATTATCATTACTTTTCTCAATGAAAATAAAGAAATAGTGATACTATTTCTGGGCATTCGGATAAAGAAAAAATGTCATTATTATTCCAAAGTCTTTAAGAATATGATTGGATATAGTTCAGTAGCACTATTGGTAAAATTACAGGTAATATATCCGGTACATTTTTTGCAAGATGGATTAAGCAACTAAAGATCTTAAATCTTTAAATATAAAATTTGTTTAGAAAGGATATATGACGTTACCGCTCGTAATTTTGGGAACAGTATCCTAGTGGAAATAAAATTCATTTTTTTCTGAATATTTTTAGATGAAAATTTTTATAAGTTTGTACCAAATTTTATCATTGTAGCACATCAAATTCAAATCAGAAAAAGCACATACACTTGTGCTCATACAATTAAGTCACTCATAGGGTACAGTAGAAATATATCAACAAAATGTTGTTTTATTAAAGAAACAACGCAAGTATTTTTTTAAATTAAAATAACAAGTTTATAAATTCAATAAATAATACTTTTTATAAGTTTAATACTCTAACGAAAACGAAGAGGAAATTTACTTCTCCAGTTCACCATATTTTCAGTGCTTATATAATTAAGTCATCTAACAGAAAACTGTTTATATAAATTTTTTTTTAACCAACCTTACAAAAATTGATACTAAGTTGGAAATTATGTCTATAGTATGACTTCTCAGCATAGCTTATTCTTTCAACGGACAAGGGCTGCACTATAACCAGTAGTGATTACCTTCTATTCGTCCTTGATTATTTTAAACAAGGACTAAATTTTGTGGAGAAAAGGTATATAATATAATGCAATACTATCAAAAACATCGAACCTAACACAATTTGCCTTGTACAAACTCAAGGAAGACAACAACTAGTGACGACTGGCATATGGTCAAGTTGAGCGTTGAGCAAATCAGATCCTTTTTTGTCCTCTACCAAATGAAGGATCCAAATGGAATATTGCCTTGGGGTCAAAATATCGGTACAAACTATTCGCCGAAGACTGCAAGTATAATATTTGAATGGGCAAATTTCACTACAAAATATAAATAAGGTGCATCGGGAAAAGTTCTCGAAATTTTGGGATTTAGTGGTTTGGAGCGAAGAATCTAAATTTAATTGTATTTGGAAATGATGGAAGACCATACGTGAGGCATCCACCATTGAATGAATTGAACCCCAGATACACAAAATAAATCGATTAAACATGCTGGTTCATCGGTAATGATGGGGAGGTGCTTTACTACATCTGGCGTTGGACCAAATTTGACGTGTTGGTGGAAAATTAGGTAGATGACTACGGATACGAATTATCGCTAGCTTGGATTTTTCAGCAGGATAACGACCCCAAGCACTGTTCCCGGACGTTATAAAAGGGGCAGCTTCTGCAACAAAAAAACGTGCAAACAAAGAGTCCTTGTTTAAAATAATCAAGGCCGAATAAGAGAAAATCAGCCCTAGTCTGTTCAAAGAATAAGATATGCTGAGAAGTCATACTATAGAAAGGATACTTAGTTGGAAATCCTTTTATAGTATGGTTAAAAATTAAAAAAAAAATAATTGCAAACAGTTTTCTATTAGATGACTTAATTATATGAGCACAAGTGTATATATATATATATATATATATATATATATATATATATATATATATATATATATATATATATATATATATATATATATAAATATACTCCTATGTCAATATCTATCTACGTTACAAACAATAGACCAACACCAATATACACCACTAAGTGGTGCATAATAAAATGAAACTTTAGTATAAATAAAGACGATAATTACAACGCTAGGACGATGCCAAGCTTAACTGCACAAATTACCAAAGACAATATTTGAAATTAGAAATTATGTACTCAACCATAATAATTGCAAATAATGAAATGAAATTATAACACTATGAAAAATTTAACACAATTAAATGTTATTAAAAATTCAACACCAGCAACAAGTGTAAACTAGGAATGTTGACCTTTTTGCACTGCAGAACTCAAACAACAAAGTTGCACCTCGGCCCTCTTTCGTATTCCACATAAATTTCAATCGAATTATAGTTTCATTTCACGTACTTTTGAAATGCATAACAGCTTCCATTGCACATTCAAAACAGAATCAATTACATAAACAATTCTTTCCTCGGAATAATATTAATAATACAATACATGATTTTGAACTTGTGCGGCTTGTAATTAAAATATTGCATTGCAAAAAAATATTATTAACAAAATGCACCACTTTGAAAGCAATCAAGAATAAATGTTCAATCGTAATAATAAAGAATCCACCCAGCATGAGTAACCAGAAATGCGCTCGTATAAACAATTAAGCAATTATTATGTAGCGAAAGAAAGCTGTGTTGTTGTTGGCCGTGTTGCATCTTAAAGTGCTGCGCTACGCAGTCACTCTGTTTGCCTGCTCGGTTCTTAAAACACTTCGCGTCAGTGGAGAAATTTATGCGTTTTGAACAGGTTTTCCAAAAGTATTTTTTTTGTCTCGCACGAGCACACTGAAATAAGTCTTACCAAAAATTACGAATGCACCGCAATGAATAACACTCCCTGCCCAAACAATCTGTTGGAGGAGTAGTTTTTAACTCATTCAATATAACCAAGAAGCGTTTGCACGTTTGTTGAACTGTTTATTGTAGAATCGTTTACGATAGGATCATATTGGTATCTGAGGATAATATCAAAATTTCGTAATTCTCGTGTATTTGTGGGTGTGGCTATGTTACAGTAACTATCCTGAAATATTAAATTATAAACGAGTATGTATGATCTAAGACAGGTTCCAACAAGACGGCGCGACCTGCCTCACCGAGCATGAAACAATCGATCTATTGGAGCAAAATATGTCAAGTGGCCACCAATAACTTGCGATTTAACGCCTTGATTTTTTTTTAAATCTCAGGTATATGCCAATAAACCGCAAACATTTCCTGAGCTCAAGGCGACCGAACCAACGAGTCATCGGTAAAATAGAGCTGCAAATCTGGGAAAATGTTATCAAAAATGTCATGAATAGGGCCAGGCTCTGCAGCCAAAGCCGCGGGGTCATATGCCGCATATTCTATTCCATACTTAATCGCAACATGTCTTCTTTATAATTCAATAAATTTATCAGAAATCCACGAAAAAAACGGAGTATTTTTAACAAATTAATTTTAGAAGTTCTTGTTCGAATCGTCAAAGTCTTTAAATTTAAAAAATAAATAAACTTCTCAAACTCAAATATTCTACTTGAAAGACTGAGACTTTCGTGATGGATTAAAATCTCATATCGGGGTCCACAGTTTTTATACCTTTCGCCAAGTGCAAGTGTTCTTACCGAAAGGTATATTGAGTTGGTTTTTCCATTTGTAACGGCCAAAAGAGGGCGTGGTAGGTTTAACAAAGTATATACGATTATATAAATGATCAGCTTCGGTTTCTGAGTCGATTTAACGATGTCCGTCCGTCTGTCTGTCCCAGCTATTACAGCGTTTTTTAAGACCTATCAAGCTGAGATTTGGTATGTAAACTCCTTTTCTCCAAGCGGAGACTAAATTTTAAGATGGCAAGATCGGACCAAAACTACTGTCCCCTCTCACAAATCACCCTTTTCCATGGGAAAACAAAAATTTATTGAAATAGTTCCAGTTCAGTTTGAATTCAAAATTTTTTTAAATTTTAGTACAAATTTCTCATAAAAAATCGTACTGATCGGATAAGAACCACGCCCACTTATAATAGAGACATGTAGCACTTATATGCTAGATGAAGCACATTTATTGGTGTCACTGAAATGGCGGAGGGTATAGTCGAACATAATTCCCTTACTAGTTTATATTTAGTGAGAGAAAGTGGTTTTGCTATGGTCCTCGATTGGCCTATGTGAGGCATTTATGTCGGCACACTAACCTAACCTCCAGTGCAAAAAAAAAAACAGGTGTAAGAGACCTTTTATTGAAATTTTCATAAATCTCGTACGTAAGCAAAAAAGTTTGAATAGTCATCGAAAAATTTCGTTACGAAAAATGTTCATATCTTTCAATGGGTTTTCTATGGATTTTCCATTTGATAAAGTCTTTAATTAATTCAGTTAAGTCGATAAATCGAATATAAACGCAGTTGTGAGACAACGAACCGCATAACCCAGGCGACGCATATACGAAACTAAAGATTGAATCAGCTAAGACGAATGAATTTATTTTAGCTCTTGTTGTTGCACATACGAGTACAACAAAGTCAAAGTGGAGCACTGGAGCGGCTCCAGTGGAGCCGAACAAACTGAGCACGAACCGATCGTGGAGCAGACGAGAAAAAGAGAGAGAGAGAATAAAAGTGCGAAACAAACATCGTCGTTAGCCCTCATATGTGGGGTATCTATAAGAGAGGCACAAGTACAATTCTTCAGTCTTACAACGGCAAGCGACGCGCTAACAGCGGTGGTAGAAGAATACAAAGTCGAAGAAATAAAGTCAATTCTTTGTTGGAAAAAAGACAATCAAAAATAAAAATAAAAATAAAATTTCGAAAAAAAAGACAAAACTTTAGTTTAACTTTCAAATATAAAAAGAACAAACCAACACGCGATCGATTTTAATTTCTGTTCAGTAGCGAGGCACAAAAGGAATTACAAAAGAATTAAAAATAACAAAGGGAAATTCAAATTAATGTTAATGAAAAGCGAAACGAAATGCAGTCAAAGTGAAAACAACTCAACTGAGCAGAAAGCTTCAGAAAGTGGAAGGAAAAAAGTGAAAAGTTGCGGAAAACTCTTTACGTAAAATTTAAATTGCCAAACAAAAGAAATTCACAACAGATGAGAAAAAATTTTTGAAATTGATGAAAAGTAAGGAAAAGTAATCGTAATCATTGCGCTGCACGTCGTTTGTTAAGTTTCCTTTTTAATAGCTGGTCAAGCATTGCACTGTGTCCATCCATCAATTTGATTTAGTTTTGTGTTTAAAACAACAAAACAACTTTTGTTTTTGTGCGTGTTTAAGAATTCAGCCAAATTTTGTTTAGTCGTTTCGTTTTGTCGTTATTGTTTTATTTGATCGTCAAGTTTGATCATTCATGAATTGTGTGCTGTGTCGTCGTTGTTTATCGGTTTTTACAGTTTTGAGCAAAATTTTTGCATCAAAACTACGTGCACGCGTCTTCAAACAAAAACAAAATCTTCGAAAACAAGAACAAGAACAAGAAGAACACCAACAACAACAACTGCAAGTTTTGAGAAACAGCCAAAAATAAGGTTCGTTATCTTAGTTTAACCTCAGCTAAAAAAAAAAAAAATAAATAACGAAATTATCATTTAAATGTCTGAAATGTAGGGCAGTGTGTGAGCTGTCTGCCTTTTTGTACTTTTCAAGAGAGCGAGGGGAGAGGAGAAAACAGTCGTATATAAATGCACCAAAAACAAAGTGTACTTTAATACCCTTAAATCACTTGAAAATTAAATATAATAAAATTAAAATTTCTTACAAATATATTTGATGCAAATAAATTATTTAGTGGTAAATTGATTCGGTGTAAATTTAACATTAAATAACATCATTAAAGAACTTGTATTTTGCCTTGAATCGGTAAACAGAACTTATAGAGTTTCAATCTTAAGTTTACTACTGTAGATATATCATTTACAACAATTAAATAATGTACAACTAGTCACTTTACTTAATTTTTGTATATATATAATCACAATTTCTTTTTTTTTTGTTTGTTTGAGTTTTGAGTGTGAAAGTGGCTTAAAGAGCGGAGAAGTGCGTGTGTATTTTAGTAACTGCAGTTTTGTGTTTTGTGTCTTCGGACACGCCTTATCTGTGAAATCTCTTTTCTTCTGTTTGCGACGCATTAGTAAAACGCATTCTTCTGAAATCGTCACAAAGCGCTCACACAAAAATTACGAAAACTGATCACGCTTGCGGCAGTTGTACTTTAGCCGAATATTTTGTTATTGTTTAAGTTTATAGGCAAATTTTGCTCATGATCAGCGTCAAATAAAAAGATATTAAAGATAGAACAATCGAATAGATACTTAATATGTGAGTTTCTATGCTTCTATCGAAGGTTAAGTTTTGGGATATTGTAACGTATTAAGCCTGAGTGGTTTTATAACCGTTTTACTATTTGTTGTAAAAAAGTTACTGAAAATAATTAAATTATAAATTATATAATTAAAGATATAAAAATTGGTAGCTTAACATTTTTTTAACATTAAAATTCGCTAAAAATATAAAAATTTAAAAAACTTTACTTTTTTAATATACAAATTGATATTAATGATTTAAGAAGAATTTAAAATAAAAATTTGATTAAACCAAGTAAATTACTAAAATAAATTATATAAACGTTTTTATTAAGACATATTAATAACGTTTTAAATCAGTTTAAAATAAGTTCGTAGTTTAAACCGAATTTTTAATGAATTCGAAAAGTTATTTATAAGTGTAGACAGATTTATTTCACGTTTCTTTAAATAAGTGGAATTATTATGATCGTCTGTGAGCTCAATTTTCGACGGTATTAAAGCAAATTCTTTCTTGATTTTATTGCTATTCTATTCTTTTTCGTTGATTTTTGGAGTTGTTCCACATTTTAACCTTGTCATGTTACGTCGACAATTTTGCGAATAATTGCTTGATTTTTCGTTTCGTTTTTTACTTACGATAGGAACTCAATTAAGACTTCTTAATAAATTCTATAACGACTCTTTGTTTTGTTGTTGTTGTTTTTTATGTATAATACCCTAGACGAGACGTGGTGGAAAACGTGCGATTGTTCCTTTTCATTGACAAAAATCGTCATATAAACATTGGCAAGATATAAAAACATTTGTCATAGTTTGCGTTCTCCGTTTCTGATTCGGTCAGAATTTGAACTTTCGTTGTAAATCGCACACGGAAAGCAATTTACATATTTCCAATATTTTAAATTCGTTTCGCAATTCAATTCACTGTCACTTGTAGAGCGAGCTCACTTAAGGTACTGCCTACAGCAACTGTCGGCACTCTAATAAATTGCGCAATTAATGAATTTGACAACTCAATGAGCGGATGTCATGCATATGTCAATAATAGAAAAAAATGTAATATCCCACGAAAGTAGTATTAGCGATCTGACTGGATTATATCTGAACGCAACATATGCTAATGACAATTTATCGTTTGTTCCCTTCAGTTGAAGCAATTTTTTAAATAAATATCAATAAATGATGATGATAATTAATCGTTTAAAGAAATCTTTAAAATTATAATTAGATTTTATATAAATAGATACAATTATGTCAAATTAAACGAGTGAAATAATTGCATGTGGCTTTGCCGAAGTTTAAATACCCTACACCATTTATAATAAATGTATAAATGCAAACGTTTTTTTTATTAAATCGTATCTGATATCGTATCGTGTCCATTTTGTATAATTTACGATATCGACCGTAAGGAAATTTTGACTTGAATTGTAAAAAATAAACTAAAACTACTTTACAAATATTTTGAATATAAATTAATAAATGCGTTTCCTTAATTTGTTTACTTATAAAAAAAGTGTCTTTTGACTTTAAATAGTTTTCCTTTGGCCAAAAAAATAATTTTAAAATTGTCTTATAATTAAATACAAAAATTTCAACAAAAATTCAACCACAATTAAGTCTAATTGCAAAATTTTTTCAGAAGGCCTTTTCGTAGCTTATATTTATGCAATTAACCAAAAAACGTCAAGGCTATTGCAACGCAAATTCCATTTAATTTAGGATATAACTTCTTGGCAAACCTGCAATTCTTCGGTCCTTACTTTAGGATGGCATATTTACGCAGTAAAAACCGCCTTTTTAATGAATCATTAAAACACAAAAAAGTTTAAAAGGAGTTTCCAAAGTACCGGCCTCTTATTTTCATCTTTGCTCACATAAAAAAAGAGATCGGCTTTAAGCAATTTGCGCTCAGAAGACCTCAAAAAACTTAAGACGAACGGGTTTTCGAATCCGATGTGAACGAACGTTCGCCTTAAGTTAGACGGTCATTATCAAAAACTGGAATTCGAAATAGCTTTTACCAATTGGCTTTGAAAAGTATAAAAAAAGTGTAAGAAATAAAAAAGTTAGATTGGACAAAAAACATTATTTTTGTATTATTGTGACTTACACTGAGAAAAAAGAAGAACCTATTTGAATATTATGAACTGCAAAGGCAATTGAAGAATCTTTGCAGGCAGAAAGCTAACATCAAGTATCATTAAATATATTAATTGCATTTTTACAGTTGAATGTTTGTTTCCGAATCTAATTGTAAATCGGATTCAGATCAAACAAGGAGATTTATTTAAATCTATTTAGGCAATGGGTGACTGAAAAGAATTGGCCTCAATACAATCTATCCTGACCTCACGAACTTATTATATTATCAGACTTTCTCAGATAAAAGCTAATAACTAGTTTGCTGAATATCTGATAATATCTGCTTCGTTTTTCTTAGTGGTGCTGTCATTTATTAGATTTATGAAGATTTAATTTGGTTGAAACTTTTTTTTTAATTATTTAAAATAGTAAATTAATGATTTAAGGTTAAATGAAACGAAATACAATAAATTAAAAATTATATTAGAAAGATTTGCATATTTCATTTAAATTCTATAGAACTCGCAATGGCTCTGAAGAAATCCCAGTGGAAGTGCTTTTTGAAGAGCACATGGTTTTTGTTGTTATTTAGTGCCAAAAGAACCGAATTGCATAACAAAGTTTCAAAGGAGGTGCATAGGTTCTGAAGAAATCCCAATAGAAGAAATTCCCCCAAGAACTTATAGATTTGTTTACTTATATTATATGATTAGAAATAAGTTTCGACAATGCCCACTTTTTTATCCACTTTGCAAGTTTTCCCCGGAAGTCAAAGTTGTCGCAATCTTTTTGTTGTACCTAAATAGCATTAGCGATCTGACTGGATTATATCTGAACGCAACATATGCTACTGACAATTTATCATTTGTTGCCTTCAGTTTAAGCATTTTTTAAATCAATATCAATAAATGACGATGCTAATTAATCGTTTAAAGAAATCTTTAAAATTATTTTTAGATTTTATATACATAAATAGAAACAATTATGTCAAATTTAAAAATTACGTTGCACCCTTCCAGAATTATGCATTAGCTAAATAAAAAATAAAAAATTTTTGAAGTTACTAAACTTAATTTTAAATAAATTATGCACAGTTTTGTTAATTCTGAAGTTGTGTCACTTTTAAAATGAGCTCGCAATATGTTCATGAAAATCTTAATACTTTTGGGTTAAATGTTATTGTAATCAGACTGATCTCAAATGGTTGCCACCATTTTATTTGTTAATTGTAATATTATATGAGTTAATTGTCAATTTAAAAATATTTTGTTTGAGATGACTAATTAAGTTTCTTATGGAATTTTAATGAATGACTTTTATTTATGTGTGTGTATAATTTTGCATTTTTATTTTCATATAAACTAATTAATCTGTTTAAGATTCATTCTTAATTGCAATGAGTCAGGGTCGGCAGGAGTTTAATGATTTTTAAAGTGTTTTCCGTAAAATCAATCTGCAGCAAATGCAATTGGGTTTATATTCAAAAAATCTATTTTATTTAGATCAAACAAAAATATATTTGAGACTTAAAGTTAAGTTAGTTTGCATTTGTTAGTTTGGTTCCTACTCTGTAAATTTAGAAGAATTGAGAAATTTGAAGCAACACATCGAAATATGTATTTATATTCTCTAAACGCCAAAATATGCAAATATGCATTTCTGTGCTCTTCTCTGTTTATAAAGTAAGCACCATAAACTAAACAGTATAATTCACTTTGATATCTTAAAATAAACAAAAGATTTGTTTATATGTCAAATTTGGAAAACAAATCGTGTGTTAATTTATATTTTGGAACTATTTAATTTAAGTTTTGCAAAGTCATTATGACTTTTTCTTAAACAAGATCAATAAACCAAATAGAATAGAGTACGAAATATAATGAAAACAAAACTTCAGACGTGTCTAGTTACTAACGGCATCAAAATAAAAATAATTTATGCAAAATTGTGCCTCAAAATTTAACTGAATTCATTAAAAAATTTTCGATTTTTATGGACAATTCGTAGGCAAATCGAATGCAAACATTACACGTGATAATATGAAACCAGTAAAGAATTATCTTCGGCTGCGCCGAAGCTCATATATCCTTCGCCATTTCAGTGACACCACAAAATGGGTTTCTTTTAGCACATAAGTGCTACATACTCTATTATAAGTGGGCGTTGTTCTTATCGGATCTTTTTGGTTAGTAGCTTTATGCTACTACCAAAATGTTAAATACCGAATTTTGAACTGGTTATTTTCGCTACAACTATTTAAAGAATTTTTTTGCATGGTTTGTATGGGAGGGGGTGGAAGTTTTGGCCCGATCTAGCATACGGAAGGGCGGACAGACAACGACAAATCAGAATCAGAATACGACGCTGATCATTATATATATACTTTGTCATACCTACCACGCCCCCAGAAGGGGGTCATGGTACACCAACCGTTAAATAGACTTAACTAAAACGTAGAATTAGACAATTTAAGTTGAATTTCACAATTAAAAAATGTTTGAGAAAATTCGAATAGATTGCAGGAAATGTGGGAATTCTTACTTTGAGAGTGTTCATCTACCGTGAATCGGAATATTATTGCGAGGTTGTTTATGAGTTGTTTTGCAAACGAACAAATACCTGCATAAAAAAATATACTTGTATATTTATTATTTGTGAATTTATTATGTGTCTATTTATTAGAATTTTTTTTGAATTTTGTTTTTGCTTGACAACATTTTTAATCATAATGAAAAATTGTTTTTGTTGTGGGTTGTTATTAAAACACTTTTTCAAATAAATATTTATTATGAACGTACTTGTAATATGTAACTGTATTCACTTCCTGCTGCTCATTAAAAATGTTTAGTAATTATTTGTTGTTGCTAGTGTTGTTGTTGTTGTTGTTCTTGTTGTTCAGTTGTAAACACAAATGCGTCGAATTTAATTTTTTAATACAGTGAAGTGCATTTCGCTAATCTTAAACTTTTCCTATTTAATTTGTTGTTGTTAATTTTAATTCGTTTTTTTTTTGTATTCTTGTTCACTTAATTTTCGTATAAAATTTATCGTCCTTTCTCACCTTAGGTTAAGTTTACATAAATTGTTTAAATTGCACCCATTGTAATAGCAGACAGTTTAAATAATGTGCCTTTATCTTTAAGTACTTCTGATGCAGTTGCAATGCCTGTTAATCCCGATTATATATACAGACTTAATTTTTTTTAATTACTTGTTTTATTAAACAAAATTTGAATTTTGTGAATATTGCTCTAATGTATAAGAGATTATACATAGATTGAAAACTTCGAAATTTGAATACATATTAAAATAATACAAACTTTCAATTGCGCTAGACTTATTTCAAATATTTCGAGATTACTTAATACAAATTTATTGCCTACTATAAAATCAGTCTTGTTGTTGTTAATAATAAGTAGTGAAGGAAGGGAGTGAGGGGAGAGAGGGCACTGTAACTAGCGTCATGACGCTTCAGTGCGCTTTTAAACCAGAAATCAGTAGCGGGCAATTACAACTCAACACGAACACGATTTGTTAATAGAGCGACAGCTCACATTAATTAAACAATTTTAATTGATTTTGAGCACATTTAATTTTTACTCGAGCTTAATATTTAAACAGACTTGGTCGATTCGATTTCGAATAATTTAATTATCGCTTCATTCTTTCTCATTACAGACCAAACTAAACAAAACAACAACAAAAAAATGACTTTGCTGCACGATATCAACCCCACGTCGAATGGGTGTGCTGGTGGAGGCGGCAGTGCTGTTGCTAGTACCAGTGCAGCCGTGGTTGGCATTAATTGTTGCGCCAGCACGGCCAGTTCCGAAATTTCCATTGATGAATCATCGTCAACCAGTTCTAGCGTCGTTACCAATAATCTTCTAAATCATCAGAATAAATACGAAAATATCGACACGAATTTTCCACGCTGCAAAGAAGTCGATATTGAATTTGAAAATGTCAAATACAGCGTGCGGCGGTTTTCATTCGCTGACCAAAAGTTCGGTAGGTAGATTTCTCGAATTAGTTATTAATAGAAATATCCAGAAGTGAAAAAAAAGGTTGATTCATTTGGATTTAAAATGAAAGAAATAAGATTTGCTTCTTAAAGTTTACTAACATTCATGGTTGAATAATAAAGTGAGAAAAGTAGAAGGTAGAACGCAAATTGATCGAACTAAACTCGATTTCTGCCTTATTTTGAAATTTGTCGTTTTGATATTTGTTGTTTTATTTACTTAACAATTTTGTAGCAACCATAGCTACTTCACAGAGAGAAACAATTGGAGAGGGACATTTTTCTACTTTCCTCACTTTTATTTATTACACCAAACTGACATTTAAAAAACATCACCAAAACGTGTAATTTTTTAAAATTATTTCTCTTTATCGATTGGATTGGTTAGATTTTATTAATTTCTGTTGCCTTAAAATAAATCTATTAGATAAAACTTAATCTATCGATTATCGTTGAAATCCTTGAAATCGATTTTCAAAATTGTGTCCTATAAAAGTTTTTCTTTGGATGTTTATTTAACTGACCTTGAATATTTTTATTTTTAAACTATTAAAACTGTGTAAAATTTTCTAATTTTATATTAATTTTGTTTAATTTTTCATATTTCCAATTACAGTTACAAAAGAAATTCTGCACGGCATCAATGGAGCTTTTCGTTCGGGAGAGCTGACCGCGATTATGGGTCCCTCGGGATCGGGCAAGAGTACTCTCTTAAATGTAATGACTGGATTTAGGTGAGTTTTTAATTACTAAAAATGTCGATATTATCAGTTCGTCTAATGTTTAATCACTATAATTAATGTAATTAAAATATTAACCACTTCACGCGTGAGATTTGAGTAATAAGGTTTATTAAGAAACAATCTTTAATAACGAGTCAATAAATACTTAAATGTCATTTACATAAGTGCAAAAGGGAAAATGTAAAGATCAAGCAATTAAAATTTGCACACAAATTTAAAATAATAAACTTAAGTTTATTAAACTAAGTGAAGAATTGTCAGATGCGATGTAAATAATAATTATTTTTATTTTAATTTGTTTCGACGCTGACATTAAATGAAATTTTAATGTGAGTTAAGTGAACAAAGGGAATACAGCTAAGATACTAATTAAAGAGTTAAAACAATGATTAAATGAAAGCAATTTGCAATAGGTCTTAAAATTTAACTATCTATTAAAGTTGTTGTCAAATTTTATTTCAAACTAATTTTATAATAATGAGTTTTACTAAAGATTTTATAAATTAAAACTTGTTGCTAAATGTTGTAATTCCTTTTAATACAAATTTTATAAATTTAAAAGTTTCGAACTTCAAAGATTTGCAACAGAATAGTTAAAACAAGTTGAAATATTTATTTCCACTTGATTAGGCGCATGGTGTAATAAATATAATGTTAAGTTCGCAAATTGAGCGAACTCACCTCGATTTCTGCATTATTTTTTTGCTTATTTTGACACCAAACTACGTTGTTGATATTATTTAAACCATGGAAATTCAACAGAAATAAAGATGCGAACTATTTATCGATTAAAAAGTGTCCTGAGATTACAAAAACCAGGAGCTTGATGCACTCTAACACTCTTGAGCTGTTGAGCTGATTAACCACGTTATGTCATGGTAATCATCAAAAGCTCGAGTAAATATTGCGTTTTCACTGTAAAGTTGGCTTTGGCTAATCTTTGCATGGCTTTTGTTTTCGATTATTCTCACAAGTTGCAAATTTTTATCGAAATATGTCAGGGCTGCGCTACAATGAGTCATTATCGCAAATGACGCCCTTCTATTTTCAAAATCATCGGTTACTCTTGATCTTACTTCCATTTGCATGTTACATGTTGCAAGCAATACAACAAAAATATAAATAAAGCACATCTGGTATTCTGATTACGCTTTTCATTACAAAATAAATTAGAGTCATGCGACATTTTTGTTTGAAAAAAATAATAAGAAAAAGAAAAAACTGCAATTTATATTTGCTCAGTTTATGAGAAATGTTTATAGAAAAAAAAAACAAAGAGCACAAATTTAAAACGCGTGTGCATTATTCATTGATTTTGTTGTTGTATTTGGTTTTTATCAGTAATTTTAAAGTTCTGAAAGCTTGAGCTATGTGTATGTAAATTTGTTCCTAAGCAAATGGGAATTCGCAAATTCAAATTAGGTCAATGTTATTTGTTACGAATTTATCGTCTCTTAATTTTTTTTATGTTTTTCAAAAATGGTTTGTGGGCAGAAAATTTGCGCTTATCACCAAAGGAAAAGTTTAGAACTAAGTTGTTGTAGTTGCAGTAAACGATTGCATTCAGGTTTTTTTTTAAAGCGGTAGTCAAACTCCCTCTAAGAACAGCGGAAGGGTTAGTGCCTTTGCATTCGGCAGGTTTCCAGGTTTGATTCCCGGTGGAAAAAAATCTAAATGAAATAGATTTAGTTAAATTCCAATTGAAACACTTTCCTGTGCGATTACAGCCTTTTCAGTAAGCATTTGGCAAACGTTCTGAGAGTTTGCCTTGAAACATGTTCGGAAAAAAATATATTTAATTATTGCAACTTAAGTAGAAATTAACTTTAGCAATACGTTAATTAAAATCAGTTCATAAAGTTGGTTGAACTCGACGACGCTTTATTTCAATTTTAATAACATCGTAAACATTTTATATTCTTTATATTATAAAAAAAATAAACAAAAACAAGAAAAATATAAAAGCAGTCTCTGCACTAAATGTGAGGTAATTTAATAAAGTAAAAACAAAAATAACATAAAGTAAAGTTCTGCGTTAGCAAAAGCGAAGCTTTATCGCGGTCAACTACCTCTGAACTTGAAACTTCTCATAAGACGCAGTATCAAAAGTATTGAAACAAATAAATCCGCGTATACATATCGTACACAAAACTATACTTATAAGTATAACTGCGATTTTTGAACCACTTTTTTTTTTGTTAGCTTGAACTCATTTTGAATGTGTTGTTGTTTTGTTCGTTTTCAGAGCGACCGGCGTCACTGGATCGATACAAGTCAATGGCAAAGCTGTATCGACGAATTCAGAAAGTTTCCGTGAGCTGTCGTGTTATATACACCAGGACGATCTGCTACGCCCTCAACTGACGGTGGGCGAAACGATGATGCTTGCCGCGAATTTGAAATTGGGTTTTAAAGTTTCCAACAAGCATAAATTTAATTTGGTAAGATTTAATCAACGTTAATTTAAGATAAAACAACTTAATTAAAAAGAAATAAACAATATTCATATAAATTAATATATACTAACAAGGTATGACAAGATAAATCCCGCGTCGATGCAATGTTGTCCGTACGTCTGTCTGTCCATACATTTATATACACAAAATGATCGGACGAAAACTATTCCTACCTTCCATTCAAACTTTCTTGTTTTTTGCAACAAACTAATAAATACAAACCAATTATGTTGTAAACTATACATAATCAATTCAAGTTTAGTATGAAGTATTCCAGAATACACTATTAACAAAACTGGAAGGAGTCGGACACGAACATCAAGAGGATGTCACTTCTTTTGGTTACAAAATATATGCGCAAAAATCACATTTTCGTGGACTATTAATGGCGTTGGCTATTTAAGCTTCGGAATATCCGAAGATAATCATCTTGTTTGTTTTTTAATATCAATTTATTTAAGTTACAAAAAAATTTTAATTTTTCATTATTTTTTTGCTTAATCTAGACCAAACACATTCTTTCGCTTTTGGGGCTCGAACATCGAATTAATGTTTTCACCGGAAAATTATCCGGTGGTCAAAAAAAGCGATTGGCTATTGCGCTCGAACTGATAAGTAATCCGCCGGTACTGTATTTGGATGAACCCACAACGTAAGTTAAAACGCGTCAAATTACTGTTCAATTATTTTGTCAAAGTCTTTCAACTTTTAGAATATGTTAAAAAAATTTGGTCACAGTGACCCTACAAAGTCAGATATCAAATTTCAGTTTTAAGGAGCACTCTGCCCAAAATTTAATCGCAATCGGATGAATGGTTTAGACGCGCCTAGGGTACAAATTAAGAATGATAGAGAGAAAGGAAGAAAGACACACACACATATAAAGTATATATAAAACCATATTGGAATAATTCATCGCATTTATATAATAAATTTCCCCTCTGAAAGGGCAATGGTGGTGTTGCTTTAAAATACACACATAGTTATACATGTGGATAGATATTTTATTATTTCTTTAAACATTTGATCCAGAATTTCAAAAATTTATATATTATATTAGATTATTATATTAGAATCTAAAGAGTTATATATAAAGTGAACAGTTATACTTTATATATAACTTAATACGAAAAGTCCTAGACAGAAGAGTTTCGCACTTGATCACCGAAACAAACGATCTTAAGTTCGGTTTTACTGATGTTAGGTTTCTCACAATTTGTGTTCTTCATTTTGTCCGCGCACAAATTTGCATGAGTCGTTCAGGCAGTCAGTGAAAGAAGGAAAGAAAAACTTTTGTCCAAAGTTCGAAATTCTACGTCAAAAGATTTTCAAAGTAAAGTGAATTAATACAAGTAAATAGTCAGAAATTAGTGATGTGCGTTTCTAAATCATGACATGAAATCAAGCATTTGCAATTCTTACATTTACCTTTGTAAATTATTATAAAAGATTTAAATCAATGTCGATCGTTTAAGATTTATAACTTTCACTTCTTGTTTAGTTCTAGCGGATGCACATTTCGATATAAAACCATATTTATTCAAAATATGCAATTGCTTTTTTTTTATTTGCGTACGTGACAAAAATTTCAAAAGCAAACCTTACACCTGAAATATTATGATGACAAATTTTGCGATTATTTTGAGGTAACTTCAGGAGTTGTACTCGTCAGTCATGCTTCAAATATCGTTAGAATAATTAAACTCCTCCTACGAGTATAGCAACATGATTTATATTGTAAGTTATCAATTTAATAATGAACTTTTGTAGTTGTCAGGTTCTGAGTTATGAGTAGGTACAACGTTTCTGAATTAATTATACATAGTTGTTTCATTTGAATTGAGGGATTTTAAGTTAAAAGAGCACATAGCAACTCATCTCTGATTCAGTCTCGTATGCGCTAAGGTTCTTCCAATAATGATTTATACTGGCCATTTCCAGCGAATACAGATTAGAAAAAACATTTGTAAATCCCAAGTCAAGCAATTTATGTAAATGGAAATTGGAAAACCTCTTGGACTTTTAGCTGAATTTATGCGTTTGGTATTGACTTTAATTGGGGTTTACTGTAATTAAATCGAGTGTCGTGTGACTTCATACTTGAAAACTTTTAATTATATCTTTTTTTAACAATTACTCTTTTTCACACGCCAGTGGCTTGGATAGCTCTTCGTGCAGTCAGTGCGTATCGCTGTTGAAAAAATTGGCATCTCAAGGACACACAATCGTCTGCACCATCCACCAGCCGAGTGCGTTGATTTTCGAAATGTTCGACAAACTGTACACAGTCGTCGATGGCAACTGCATCTATCAGGGACCGGTACGCGAGCTCATACCATTTTTGGCGGATCAAGACTTACGATGTCCAAGTTATCACAATCCTGCAGATTTTTGTAAGTTTTTTTCTCATGTTCCAAACTATACGAGTAGACTCGTATAAATAAAAACATTGAGTGTACTTGAAAAATGCTTAAAGCTAAACATTTTTTATAGTGCTAGAAGTAGCGGTTGGCGAACACGAGCGTGATTTGAATAAACTTATCAATGCGGCGAATAAAAAGTATTATGAAGATGTCGATCTCAACCAATTGACTCGGGTGACGCAGCTAATCTCAAAGATACAAGGTAAGGCTGAACTGTATTTTTAAGTAGCGCGTGTGTGGGTGACGTACATAATTTTTTTATCCATGTGAATCATTTTCCAAAAGTTTTCATCAAGAGTCGATATTGTTTATTAATTGTTAATCGAAGACAGCATTTTTTAAATAATTTTATATTTAATTTTAAAAGCAAATAGTATCTGTTAGGACGTATCTTATATAAACCTAAATTTAGTTTGATTGATTAAGTGCATTAACTGCATTGAGTTATCATAATTGGTGTGATAAAAAAAATTACCGTCAATGAGTTAATTGCAATGAAAATTATTATCAAATAAACGTGTAAAATATTTAATTGAAAATATTTGCGAAATAAAATTTTGATTTTTATTTAAACTTTCTCCTTGCAGAAAACATTGAAAGCAAAATAAACAAAACCAAGTCAGTAAATGTCGCTGCGATCTCACACTTTCCAGCCTTCGACTATGTGAAGCCCGCTGCGGATGAGTTAGCTTTGGAGGAAATGAAGGCCCTTAATGGCGTACGCGTCGGTGCTGGCGTTGACGGCAACGTAAGCGGTCTGCAGCCAGTGAATTTAATCAAAGGCGACGATGTGCGGCAGGCCACATTTTTCATGCAGTATCTGCTGCTGCTGCAGCGGATTTTGATATGTTCGAGACGCAATTATGTGAGTCTACAAAACAAAACAAAAAAATATAAACTTAAATCTTAAATACAAAGTTTCAGTTTAGGTTTTTTAATATTTCAGGTTTGTTTGTTTGTTTGGTTTTTTTATAATTCTTTCATAATTAATAACATTGCGAATTTCTTTCTCAAATGTCGCAAGCCTTTGAAAATTAGTTAACTGCATTAGTCGACTTGCACACGACCGTAACGCACGTAACTTGTGGCTTTAACGCTTTGTTTACTTAGCGTTTAGGTTTCGCAATTATTTTTTCATTTACTTACTGGCATTTATTTTTCGCGTTCAGCTACTTTAGCTACTTTAAAGCCAGTTTTTCGATTGTTTGGTCGCTAAAATTTGCTTAAATTGCTGCAAATGACACCATTTTAGATGTACACACTCGTACATACATAACATTTTCAGATAGCCGCTCGTAATTGCCGCTTTGCATGGCTGCCTCCATATGAGCGCTCGTTTATTGTGCGGCCGGCCGCCTGTCAAATGCGGCGGCGGCGGCACTTTTGCGTTTACAAGATCAACTTTTTCGCTGTGCTTAGTTGTTGTTTATGGTATTTTAATTATATTTTATTTTACTGTATTTGCTTTTAGTGGTTATTAAAAAAGAATTGCGATTTTAACTACGACTAAAAATTGTTTAGGTAACCACAACGACTTCTAACCAATTTCAAACGCTTCAGCGTTTTTAAACCATCAATTATATTTATAAAATCTATCTGGTGTTATTAACAACAACACGTAATTTTTTAATTCGTCTAATTAATTATAGAACCATTTACTTGTCTAAAAAATATAAATAGATGTGGTTAATTGTCAATCCAATTGTAAAAAACATCATTCAATTTTTCAATAATTCGCTTGCATGTAATTATTGTTTTTGTATTGATTTGTTTTTAGCGTAGTTTAATATTTTAAGATTTTTAAATTCAAACCGAAATCAAAAATTTACCTCTAAATAAAATGAATATGTATTAAAACGGCAAGAAATGATTTTTTGACTTTCTGCTATACTCGTATCTGAATGCTACATGTCAGATACATTTTTGTATCACCAAGAAAAATGATTAAAATTTAGAATTTTTGTTACTCTGAATTGTTTATTTTTCTTACCACAAATGGCTCACTGTGCGCCGGCTCAGTAAATCCCTCGGCAATTAACCAATAATGACTTAACTCGAGCTGAAAGGTTATTCCTAAATTACACCACCGACAACTGCATTTAATTTACTTAATTCTAAGTATGAGACTTTTATACTTGTACTTAGAATCTTAGAAATAAAAGAAATATCCGCAGTTGTCTGGTAACAGCCATTTGGGAACAACCTTTTAACTCGACTTGAGACTTTATTTATTATGGCCAAGAAATTAACGATAAATGACCAATTCCACTCAGCTAAACATTTGCTTTGATAAAAAGAAATCGAAGTAAATTTTAAGATTATATTTTTATAAATATTTTATTTATTTAAAATTTACTTTCTTACGCTTATTATAAATATTGACTAGACCATAGTTTTCAGATGGGGAAGTAAATGTTTTAGCATGACTATTTAATATAGTTAATAATTAATTGAAACTCTCAACTAATTTTTTCCTTAACCTTTTTTTTGTATTTCTAGTGTGAAAATATTTAATCTTATAAATTATACTAAACTTTAAGACCTAATAACATTTAAAACATTAAAAACTGCATTGAACGTGGTATTAAAAGTAATGCGGCAATGCAAAGAACAAAGTTAAGAATAACATTTTACATTCTAAATACGAAACGATATTTAAATAGCAGCTCGAAATTTCAATAATTAAAAAATTAGTAATAACTGCAAAACAAATGACTAACATTAGAGGGTTAAAATGATTCGCACAGTTCGGTTAAGTACAATGAAAATCGGGTTTTAAACTAGTTTGCGCTGTTTGTAAGTTGGAGCATGAGGAAGCGAATTTCAAAGGCGTCGCTTGAAAAAATAATAATAAAAATGCTTGTAATGCACACATCCAAAAGAATCTAAAGTAACCGTGCTGGAATTTTGAATACCTTCCGAAAATCAAATATTCTAAAAATTCTCGGCAGGGAGAAACAATTTTTTGTTAAACGAAAGGTATTCAAAATTTAAACAATTAACAAATGATAAGATTGATACATTTGTATTTTAAAGGGTTTGTGTATACTACAAACAAAGACATTTTTTTTATTTGAAAAACATGAGTTAATATCTTGTAAACCTTCCGAATTATCTTGTTGAATTTTGCAATTAAACACAATTGATTTTGATTCATGTGAACCTTTCATTTTTGCTCATGACATTCAGCTCCTGTTTTCTTTTGATGTAAAAGTTGCTTAATGCACAGAATGAAATTGTTTTGAATATGAAATGCTTAGATGTTTGTATAGACCATAAATTAAATTTTGACCATAACATTGCCGCATTAAGTGGGAAAACTTTTGTGACTATTAAACAATTTTGTATAGCCTAAATATTTCTCTTCCACCTCATGTTCTTTTGATGTCCAACATAACATTATCGTCAGGAAATCTATGCTGATAAAGTTAGTTACAGATTCGTCTATGGCATCCGTGTTGGCGATCATGTTGTCCCTTATGTCATACTGTTTCGAAAATGTTCTTCTCGCAATTACATTAAAATACGTTTGCTCTCTATTTTTTATAATACAATTAAAAGCAGATTCCTCGATATCTTCTAAAACTCTTTGCCTTCTCGCATTCAACCAGAATCTCTTAACTAATAATTCCCAGAATCTATCTTTCCATATTTTAATGATTTTTCTTATAAGAGTTGCAATGTCTTGGTATAAGTTACCGAATGACTTACATAACTAAAATTGTTTAAAAATTTAAAAATACGAAACTGTCTTCCAACAAAAAAAGTTAATTTAAACATAAGGAAAGACATCTGAAAAAGCTTTCATTGATACTTAAAAAGAGTTTGGAACAAATACCGGATCTGCTCTAAGACAATAGAATATAAAGTGAAATTTTATTTTCATATTCTCATTATTGAAATGTTAATTTTTTAATCTTCGCAAGCAAATTCGAAATTGGGATTTTATTTTTGTAATTTACAAAAAGAAAATTTTTCTTTGAAACATTTTGTTTTAAAAAAACACACATAATAAGTCAACAACAATTACGCCCAAAAGATGATAAACCTGCACAAATTTAAGTTGGCTAAAACATTACTGAAAGTTGCTGAAAAGTGCTTAAGGCGTCAGCGATCCCATATAAAAAGTTTACCGACCAAAATTATGTATAAAAAAATGCTCGAAAGCATCTTTAAACCGCAATTAGTTTTTTCCGTATATATATTTTTTATGACATTTTCAACCTGACTTTTTAAATAAGAACACTTAAAAACGCAACATCGTTCGTACTGAGCAATCAACTAAAAGTTAACCCACTTCAAATGCTTTGCTACAGTTCATACAATTTTCAGGTTAATAGCAGTTAACCCCGAAAACAATAACAATAACAATAATAATAAAAAAATTGCATATACTGCGTACTAAGTTGCTCATACAATTTGTTATTGTCATATTAATTGTAATAAATCTTAAACGTATGTGTGTATATACATACATATATCGGTACAATATTTCAACCTTAAACTAGCCTAAGTTGACTTATTACATTCTCGAACTTGGTTTTAAAGGTGTTAAAGTATTTAACAAAAAAAAATCAATTTAAAAAGAAAACATGTGAATAGTTCAATTCATTTCGTTATTTCTTTAAACGCTAATTTTTTTTATAAGAATTTAACTTTTTAAAAGTAGTCGCGAATCACGAAATGTTTCGTGAAACAACCGGATAGGAAATTAGCAGAAGTTCTTCTAAGAAGAAATGATCTAAAAGTACTGATGGGTGTAGTCTTGGAGCATAATACATGTGGTCAACATACGAGTATGACCAACATGGGCGTCATCAACGATTCAACTAGTCAGTCCTGCTTTGAAGGCGACAATACTACGGAGTATTACCCTTCTATGTGTCCGGCTTTTGCAGGAGTGAGACTGCGGATACTGGCTGGTGATGTACTCAGTATGAATAAAAATCATACTCTCCCTATCCCTAATCTTCGGTTTGGTGAATAGCGAATGAACCTATCTTCTAATTTTTCCATCGAAATACTTCATTGCTATATCTCCTCTTTCTTATTCCGAGACTATCCTGGGTAAAACACAATGGTCCATGTGGACTGTGTGCTATGTAAAAACAATCAAATCCGTACTTACCCAAAACAGAACAGAATAACTAAAACACGCCTTAAAGCGTTTTTGTTGAAAACGGAAACAAAGCTAAAGCGAATTTAAACTAAATTTTCTGGTTTAAACTTAGTTAACACTTTAAAATAATTAGTCAATTAAACTGGAACTAATTGAATCGCCTTTAGACCTTCGATCGCCATTTATACCTTTTGAACTTATGATAAAGTTTGAGGTTGCTTGGAAGTTGAGATCGTAATGTCCAACACAAACAAAGAAAATAAATCTGAATTGATTGTATTTTTTGTGAAATAAAAATGAAAGCTGGTTTGAAAATCTATGAAACTATGGAAATGACCTTATTAGTTTAATTGTTGGCGACTGGAGGAAGAAAATCTTTGGTTGAAGTTCCGGTGAAAATTAAATATTGCAAATTTTGGTATTTTATTTTTATAATTTACACTTAATTTCAGTATTAAAATTTATCATATTCCATTAAAATACTGTAAAAAAGGATACGTTTACTTTTATCTTACATGAAAGGAAGTTGGATGCTAAATGAAATGTGCTTTGTAGGTTTCACCGATAGCATTTAATATCAAATATTTGATATCTATTTAGGTGCAGATTTCCACTTAACTTTAGAATAAAATGTAAATAATTACTTAAGAACTAAACGCAAAAGTTTAAACTGCAAAGTCAATAGCGGTCAATCATGGTTATGCAATTAAATCGATTGAAGCGATTTCAGACTAACCTTCACACACTTTTGATCTTACAAATGCGCTTTGCCGCAGACGCAGACACAGCGACAGCCACAGCCACCAAACGTGGTAAGTGGGTGCATATCTTACTTAGTTTATATACTTGCATACTCGCAACGAGTTGCTAGATATCGCACTAACTTTTAGCTGGCTTTGCCGCTTGACTTGAATGGTAAATGCAACTTTTTTGTTTTTCTCTTAACTTATTTGATTTTCTTTTTTTCATTGCAGTTTTTGCTCTTGGCGCGCCTCTTGTCGCACATCGGTATCGGCGTAGTCTTCGGCTACTTGTATCTGAATGTCGGCGACAAAGCCACCACTGTCTTGGGCAACTATGTTTACTTGTACGGTTCGATATTGCTGCTCGTCTACACCGGGAAAATGGCTGTGGTTCTAACATGTAAGTTGAGGTCTGAACTCGATTAGTGAAAACGTCGAACTCGATTAAAAGTAACGAGTTAGTAATCATCTAATTTAATACGACGATTGTCAATGGCGAAAATAAGACCTTTAAAATTAATAAGAAAAATTTAATTTCCATACCCCAAATCACTTTAGAGTAAAACATTTCGGTCATGCTTCAATATGCAAAAAGTGGAAAGTTCAATTTCGAAGTTTCAAATGATTATTTGCCCTTTAATTGTTTAGTTTTAAATAAAATTCTACTTTATGTCAGAGAGCCAGTCTAATGAAAGTGCATCTAAATTCAAACAGCGAGTGTGTCTGTTCGTTAGTATTGATTTATAATTACCTGGTCTGACTATGTCAATGGGAGTCGCACCGTTTGAACCGCTTGAATTCCGCTGGCAAATGTATCGAGTGAGAGTTCAACAAACTTGTTGAACGTGTTCTCCGATACGATCAGAATATTTGCTTCTAATTCGTGATCTAAGCTAAACGAATATTTATTAAAAAATTAAATAAAATAAAAGTGTGTCAATTGGCAGATGTTGTTTTTTGTTGTTGTTGTTGTTGTTGTTGTGGTTGTTATTTTAATTTGTCTGTCTACAATGTTGTGCAATGATGTATTTAATTATTAATCGGTGTATATACATATAACGTTAGCTTTTCTTTTTTGGTTCTAGTTGTACGTTTAAATAATTATTAGTTTTCTTTTTTTATGATAATTAGTTAGAGGAATTACCCGTTGCTTTTCTATATATGTTTTCTTTATCGCGCATCAAGTTCCTGAGCTATGGTGGTAAGCGTAAAATTGATCTGACCTATTTCTAAAAGTGGGCGTTTAATCGATTCATCCACATCCTTTATTTGTGAAATTGTCGACAATGTTACACAAATTCAGATTTCAAAGCAGATAGATAGATAGATAGATAGATAGATAGATAGATAGATAGATAGATAGATAGATAGATAGATAGATAGATAGATAGATATATAGATAGATAGATAGGTTGATAGATAGATATATAGATAGATAGATAGATAGATAGATAGATAGATAGATAGATAGATAGATAGATAGATAGATAGATAAATAGACAGATAGATAGATAGATAGATAGATAGATAGATAGATAGATAGATAGATAGATAGATAGATAGATAGATAGATAGACAGATAGATAGATAGATAGATAGATAGATAGATAGATAGATAGATAGATAGATAGATAGTTAGATATTTAGTTAGATTGATAGATAGGCAATATTTTTCGTGCACTGAATTATTTTTTTTTTGTCTGGGAAACTCATATGCATCATTCACTAAACTCGAGTTCAAAGGTTGTTCATAACTGACTGTCACTCGACATTTATATGCAATTTTTTAATAACGCTAAATATGAGTTTATTTATTTGCAAGCTCCAAATGGCGTTTAGATCTCATCTTTAGAATTTTTTAAAATTGCATGCCGTAGTCAAGGGGCAACCATTCAGAAACAACCTCTCAGCTTGAGTTAAGTAGTTCAGCTTATTGCAACAGATTAATTAAAATCGTTATAAAAATGCAATTTAATGTGTGATTTGATACATTTCTTAATAAAGCCTTAATTATTAGTTGAGGAAGTTGTATCTTGTGATCTACTGATCTCAATGAATTGTCCCCGAAAAGCAGTGATCCTTTTATAGTAACCTCGAATCCACTCAACGATTGAACTAAACTTATTTTTTCACAATATTATTAGAAGCTTCGAAAGGTTCTGGAAACCGAAAATCCGTTTTAGACTTAAGCTTGACAATTAAAATACATTCTTTAAACGTTTTTCTTTTTTTTTTTTTTTTTGTAAATTGATTTTTATTTATGAAGCTTTAATTTATTTGTTTACAGTTCCTCTGGAAATAGACATGTTGACACGTGAGCACTTCAATCGCTGGTACTCGCTGGGACCTTATTTCCTATCACTGCTTTCATTCGAAGTGCCATTTCAGGTGAGTAAACATTATGATATACTTATGTATGTACATATGTATGTTACATACATTTTATATTATCAATATAATTTACTACAAGGAATTGTCTTGTCTTAATGTAATTTTTCATAGAGATGTGACAAAATGAGATATTAGCTAAACTAATAGGAACTATCAAAGTTTATGTTTATAAAGATAAATTTAAATTATTTGCAGATGACGTTTTAAACAAAGACTTTTTTTATTTATATTACAAAAAATGTTCATTTTGGATTGACACGTGCAGAGAAATCTGCCCTTAATTATTCCCTGCCGAAAATCAATAAAGATCATATTCCATATTAAGTATGTACGATAAAATATAATACAATATTAACAAGTTAAAGTTTAAAATCAAACTACATATATATGTAAAATGCCGATAAATAAGTTTTCATCAAATATTATCGCTCTGCATAGTATAGGAAAACAAAAACAACTCAGAAATACTATCGAAACTACTACGTCCATAGTAATCAATGGACGCGTTCACGTGTTTCTCAACTTTACCGCTGAGTGATCAAATCAAGCAAATCAATCTGCCGGCGATGATTTCGTTATTTAAAAAATTAATAACAAAGTACCAACAACAACAACATATTACAAACAGATTTATCAGTTGGTTTTTTTTTGCTTAATTTGCACGTCTTGTGCAAAATTGTTTGATGCGGTGAAATGAACAACTCAATTTTGTGCTGGCAATCATCGCGCCCATTTGCCAATTCGCCACTTCTGCACTTCCATCCGTATTTGGCTTATGGAAGTCGTCATCTTTTGTTTTTGTTTTAGTCTGTTTATCGTTTTTTTTCGTATCTTTTCTTTATGTTTTGTTTTGTTACCAACTTTATTGTTTATTTTTGTGTTGTGTTGTGTTTTGTTTTGTTTTGTTTTGTTTTGTTTTGTTTTGTTTTGTTTTGAGTCACTGAACTCACGAACGAAGCGTCATCATTTCGTTACGGCAACAGCGATAATAACAATAACAACCACAAACATTGCGGTTTACATTTTAAAGTATCGCTTTCGGCGATTATGTATGTATATCTGTATCTCCAAGTCGGCCGCAGTCAAATCTTCAGCTGAAGTAAATTTTTTTTGTTAACCATCTCAGCTGTTTGATGATGAGTTTTTTATGCACCTCTCAGGGGGCATAAATATTGTCTATGGGTAGAAGCTTTATACATTGAAACGATCCAAATTTCTATAGATACATGTTTGCATATACAATAATTATACCCGTTCAGTCTCAAAAATAAAGTAGATCTAGCCATGTTCATCTGTTTGACTGTCTTTCAGTAAGTCATGATTTAAAAAAAAAATCGATAGCGTGATAAACATTAAAGATATTGAGCTGAAATTTTGTACAAAGTTTTTGTTATACTTCCAACAAACTGATTCGATTCAATTTATCAGTCTATAAACATGGAAAATGTACTTAAAAGATTAATGAAAATCAGAGTAGATTTATTTCGTTTCGTATGGAACAATCGTTAAACTTTCATTTCAATAATTTTAAACATTATTATTTAATGTATTTTTAGAGTTTCTGCGCCGTTTTGTACATGTCCATAAGCTGTTATCTGACCGGCAACAGTACCGACGAGAGCTTCCGCATTTATTACTTTATACTGCTGGGCGTTCTGGCCACGCTAAGTGCGCAAGCGTGGGGCTTTTTTGTTGGCGCAACTCTGCCGACCAAGGTAAGATTAAATTTATACAATATTAAAACTGATTTCATTTAAAATATAAGCGACAGGGAAGTCATGTTGAAAATTGCTCGTCTCCGCTGAAAATGATCTAAACTTTATTCAGAATTTATCAAAAACTTAATTTGAAATGTGTTTCTTGTTTCCACAGTTGGCCGTTTTTATTGGACCCATTTTGGCGGTGCTCTTCTCCGTGTTTGGCTTCTGTACGCGTTACATAGACATCACGCCTATTCTGCGCTGGATGTGGCACATCAGCTATTTCCGTGCAGGTTTCCACGGTGCGTTGAATGCCATCTACGGCCTGGAGCGTCCGTTTCTGGCATGCCCCGACAGCACCATGTACTGCCACTTTCGAAGCCCGAAAGTCTTTCTCAACTACATGATGATCTCCGACGTCAGCATGGCGGACAGCGTAACGCTGATGGCGATCGTGATTGGTGTAATGCATGTGCTGACGGTGATCACATTGTGGCACAAGCTGAACAAGCGGTAACTTCCAGAAGCGCCAACAACAAAATAAACAACTCTTATGTATCTAGTTTCTAAAAGAATAAGTCTATGTATGAGAATGTAAATAGGTGATTACAAATTTCGGATTCAGTGCATCGTTTCAGCACTTTCCACTTCGTACACTGCTCCAGTTTAAAGTCTTTCAACAAGCTGACTTCGACTTAGTTCTTAAATTAAAAGTTATCTAATTTCTTATTAGCATATTTAACTATATTCTATTTTATAAATACAAGACATAGATTAATGTAAAGAGCAAATTAAACGAGTAACTTAAGCGTAGGCTGCAGGGTTCTAATTTTAACTTTGGTTAATTTTCCCTTCAAATGTTCGCAAACGGAACAAAGTATCATTGAAATACCAAAAATACACAAAACCACATTTTTTTTATTTTCCATTTTCATAAATTTAAATTAAGTTAAAAAAATTATAAAACAAAACGAAACGCTTGCCATTTCATTATTGAGCCACGCCACGCCCATCTCTTCACTGGCAGACGGCAATGCACCGTTCAGTTTTCATCTCGAATATATTTTCATCACTTGTAAATCAACGTTTTATTTATTCATTTCTTTTATTATTTTTTTACAATACAACAACATACAACAACACGTTTCAAAACCAAAAGATTTATTGATTATTTTAAGTGCCGAACTTCATTTTCATTTCCATTTCCATTTTACATAATTTCATTAAATTGTGATCCAAATACGGTTTTTTTAGTGTTTAGTGTTAAGTTTTATATAATTTATTTTTGTAATTATTTTTTTGTATTTTAATGTAAACAAAGTTTAGCTTCTATTTTGACAAGTGTTTAGTTTAAGTCCATCTGGAATGTGTGTAAAAATATTAAATGGTAATAAAGTTATTTAAATACTAAAGAAAAGTAAAAAATACTTGTAAATTTCTATTGAACTATTAAAAATAAAAAAGCGATTCTTGCGTTTTGAAACTTGTGAGTTTTCTTTGAATTCTCGCTTGCTTCTAAACCAAAGAAGTTAATATGGAAACACGAAGCTTCTTTAAAAAAGACCGCTGATGAGGAAATAGTAGCGCATTCCGAAAGAGCGCTGTCCGGTCTTCTAAATTGGTAATTTTTTGTTGTTGTTTAAAAAATTATTTTACAATTTTAACCCATTAAAATTCTTATTTAGAAGGAGAAAATATTAAACTTAACTTTTTTTAAAAAAGCGTATTTTCAAATCACTATCATCGCATTTGAGTTTGATCTCGATTAAGTCTCGTTTTATTCGTAAAAATGCGAATTTCTATCAGAAATTTTGTACTTTAAAAAGAATTTAAAAAAATTGTTTCCAAAATTTAATCAGTTGTTCCCATACATAACGGAAATTGTCTTACAAAATTTCAACTCAATACCTGCAATGGTTCTCAAGATAATTGTGACCGTGGTCATGTGCGGATTGGCTCAAAAATCTAATCATCTCTATCCAGGCATAAGAGCAGTAAGTGCACAAAATTTCAGCTCAGCATCTCTAACGATTCTCTCGCTATCGTGCTCACAAGAAATAATGTCAGACAGACGGACAGACAGACTGATAGACCGACTCAGTTTATGATTCTGATCATGAATATGTATATACAAATATGTCTATATCTATTTTAAATATTTCTCCGCGTTACAAACATTGGAACAAAACCAATATACCCCACTGAGTGGTACATAAAAAATATGTTGCTCTTCTTCAGAATAATTTTTTGTAAACTACAATACAAAATATTATTAATTGAAGCTGTTTAAAATTGTCGCATATAACAAATTGATTTTATGAAATTAAAGAAGATGAAAAGTATTGCATACTTTTAGGCTAAGTTATTCCCATGATTTGTTGCCTCAAATAAGCACGCACGGACACTTTACTCCTATATTGAGTTTGGTCTTCCTTTTGTAAATAAATATACTATATACATATATATAACTAGATTTTAATACCCGGCGTTTCCCGGGTTTATTATTGAATATAAATATATATGGAATATAATTTGCCAGCGAAACTTTCCGGTACTCCTCGTTGTAGCGATTCTGAGTTACTGTGATGAGCGTTAAGTTGATCCAACCACGACTATTTTTGTTAAAGTTATCGACAGTGACCGACCATGCAAACTCAGAAAGAAATTTAAAATTTTTATGAACATGTGGGCGTAATAAGTGAGTGTGACAGATTTTGTATACCCTGTTACTCTTCCCGGTGCATGTGAGCACAGCAACGCGTTTGCTCTTATTTTTTGTTTTCTATTTATAATCAAAATAATCGTTGTTGAGCCGATCGAAAAATATCTGATTTGATTGGTATGAAGACAACCGATGATTAAAATCACAGATCCAACAAGAAGCACACGGTTTGATTCATTTAAAATCAATAGCAAATGCGAGTATTTGAGTATGTATGAACTTTTTCGAAATCACCCGCTGCCGTTCTCCGTCGTACATCAACTAAAGTGTACAATTTGTATATTGTACTTATAAAAAGCAAAAGATTTACTTCAATATGGAACATATCCAAAAAATTACTTTTTTTGGCCGTTAAAGTTAAAAAATTTAAAAAAATAACTTAAAATTTTTACTTTGACTTCATTAAAAATAACCGTTACGGTCCCTGATAAAGTTAGAGTTAGTTGCAGTCAAATAACCAGTTGAAATTTACAAATTTAACATTCGAGTAGCAACACGAAGTTACAGACAAAAATGGGCGTAAGAACTGCGCCCACTTAAAATAGAAACGTAAAAAACGTAAAAATAATTAGCACATACTCGTACATATTTCGTGGGTTGGCATGGAGTCCAAAACATGTTTTCTCTGAAGTGATGTGCACGCGTACTAAGTGGCCAAGCGCTTCATTAAAAAATACTCTTAGTTAACTTCAAATTGAAAAGAAACCTCTCAAGTGCAGCACTCACTTGTTTATATGCATATATTGTATGTTCATACGTACATATGTATAAAGTGTGGGTAGTTATTTGTTTAAAATGCGGTTTGCACGCGATTTCTAGGCAAGAATATGTAAGTATACAAACAAACAAAAAATTTGTTAAAAATTCATTAAATTAATTATTACAAATTAAGCGTTAAAAATAATTAATTATTTTTGTAATTTTAAACATTTTTAAACTGAACTAACACTTATTATGTATGTGCACTTGTGCTCATACAATTAAGTCACTCATAGGGTACAGTAGAAATATATCAACAAAATGTTGTTTTATTAAAGAAACAACGCAAGTATTTTTTTTTAAATGAAATAAATAGTTTATAAATTCAATATATAATACTTTTTATAAGTTTAAAACTCTTATAGAACCGTATGTATGTATGTATGTATGTATGTATGTATGTATGTATGTATGTATGTATGTATGTATGTATGTATGTATGTATGTATGTATGTATGTATGTATGTATGTATGTAGGTATGTGCAAAAAATATATATTGTTAATATCTTCAATTGCCCAAACGAAACTTTTGTTAATATACAAAACAAATTCAATTGTTAGAACAAAGAAAAAACAAGTTTATTTTATAACTGGTTCTTTGATTGCGGTACTTATTTAAAATTTATGGCGAGCCGTGTTAAATTTTTCGTTGAATTTAAATCGCAATTGTGCAAGTATTTATAATTAAAAATAAAAAATAAAAATACTAAAAGTAAATTTTGGATCCACGCTTGAGTTTCGGTGTAATCTTTAAGAATTTTATCAAGGAACAGCTGTTTATTGTTGTTGTTATTGTTTATTTTTCGAAATGCTCCGATTTGACCACACTAGGCAACTGTGACCCAGTTGCACTGCGTCGCAGAGTTAAAGAAACTGAAAATATTCTCTCACACTCGGTAAGCAGAGAATCGTTCATTGTTGATTTTTACTGCTCTTCGCTCTCAAATTACACTGCAGCCAAAAGGAGAGCGATGCGCTTTTATTTAGTGTAAAGCTTCAGTAGAGCAAAGTACGAATAGAACAATGTAAAATATTTTGTTTATTGTATTTGAGTTAGAATATAAAAAAAACGTTATAAAATAAACAAATTTTAGTTTTAAATTTATTTTTAACCCGAAAACTCGTTCTTCAAAAGAACTCGAGGAACAGAAACCGTTCCTCATTTAGTTAGGCTAACCTTACAAAACGATTTCTTTATTTTTAAAAACAATTTCAAATTCGTTTTATCTTAATATTTGTTAATGTAGATTGTTCATTAATTTGAGTCTTCATACAAAACCGATTAGTGCCGATGGAAATCTAAATACAATAAATTCAATACAACAAAATTTCCATTTATTCCATTTTTAACCGAGTATTTAGTAATGATTATGTTTTTTACATTTATGCTTGCAAACCTTTTTTTGTGCACACACGTCATCGATTATACCAGCTGCAGTTGATAACAAACAAAAGCAGCAGCGATTGCATGCAACAGTTTTATCTGCAATTCGAAAGAGCCTATTATAAATGATAAATGATAAAAATAATGCAATAAAATGCAAACTGTAAATCAACCAAACCATCACTGAGCAAGCGAGAGAGAGAGAGTAACAAAAGCACACGAGCACAAGATAAGAGTTAACCCTCATCGCACACACAAAACAAAGTACAACACAACAACAAATCAACAAAACAAAAGCAGCGATCGCATACAAATACAAAATCACCAACCGACCAAATGAACGCGAACGACCCAACCCAGGCCCCCCTTGTACAACCGGTGCTACCATATTTATAAATTTAATATTTTCAACTTTTTTAAACAACCATTACAGAAAAATAACAACAACGATATTAAATACAGTCGTATCAGAGTATAGTGAACATTATATAACAACTCAATATAGTGAACACCCAAATTTTTACATGGAGTACTCTAAATCGTGAACAATCGAAATGCTTTTCAAAATTTGTTTCACTATTTGGAGGTTAGTGAATAAAATTTTGAAAGCAACTTCAAGCAGATGGCAATAAAAAACACAACAAAAAAAATCTGCTGATGATGCTGGTATACTAGCACTGCGAAGTCTACAGGAAAAGACAGAGTTTTAATGGATGTTAAGAGGAGTTTTTTCTGGTCTTACTAACCTAAAAATTTCACGCCCACATACTAAATTAAAAATGCTAATTTTATATAACAGTTAATAAAAAATTTGTTTTTCTAGAAACTATTTCCAAAAGGTTAATATTTTATATTGTATATTTATCCTCAAATATATTTTATATATAAATTCATACCCAAATATTTTTATTTATTTAAAAAAAAAAATTTTGTTCTCTGTAGGTTAAATTTTGTTTGTTTAATTATCTGGCAACACAGCTCGCTGCTCATACTACGCACACTGGGCGCACGCAAGCACTGCGCTGAAAATTAAAATCCGGAATACGAAATCCGAAATCAGTCTTGTGCCATGCCTTACCTCGGGCAGTAACAGTAGCGGCAGTGAACGATCGTGTACGCGAATAGTTGGCGCGAATTAAAGCAGACAATTGCTACAACAAAGAAGAGCAAATAAAAAAAATAATTTAATACGCGGTTTTACGCGAAATTCCACATTAAAGCAAACGATATCACTCTAAAATTAAGAGACTCATCATATCAGCCGAACAACAGCAACAACAAAAAGTAAATTTTTTGTTTAAGAAATGAAAAAAAAAACAGTTGTTAAATGACCAAAGTGCCTTATAGAACTAATTATATAAAGTGGGATAATCGGCGCATTAATCGCGCTAGAAATGCGAATATATTTTTTTTATTGCACATACATACATATTAGCTTGCTAATAGTTTGTGCGTGTGTGCTTTAGTGCCTAGACTTATATAGAAAAGAAAGAAAAAAACAGGAATTTAAAATTTTTTTAGATAAGAAAGTTTTCGAACGTGCTCGCTCAATGAAAAAACGCTTTGAAAATGTGCGAACGGGCAGAACGGCGCTGTTGACGGACGAACGCGGCGGTACCAGACGACGGATGCGCTTTGTTCAAGTGTGTGTGTGTGTGCGTTTGTGTTTGTTCTTTGAGCTTAATTTAGTATTTTAGCATACTTTTTTTGCATGATTTTTTAAGTGGATTAAAAGTGAATTTTGAAACATTTTCTTAATTTAATACCTACGAAATAAGCGATCAATATAAAATAAAAAGTCAGATTTTACAACAACAAAAAAATCGGTAAAGAATTTATGAGATTGGTTTAAAAAAAAATTCAGCATACCCTGAATTATATTCCAAATATTCTCTATAAACTTCCACTTTGAAAATCAGCCTAATTCAAAGGAGGAACTAGAATGAGTTAAAATGTGAGCACGGAGTAACGAACTTTAACAAATTATGTGCCATATGAAATGAATTTCAAAAAGTGAGGTTTCATATCAAAGGTCTTAAGAGGTTCATTATCACTCTTTTTGCGATATCTTCAATCGTTTAGAGTTATAAATTATAACTCTCAACATTCATTGATTAACTTTTTGAATAAGAAATCATTTTAGCTACCCAATAAACAGCTTCTCTCCTCTCTAATTTTATCGCATTTAACGAATTATAATTCTCGCTTGATTTAGGAAATTAAAGCTGTTTTTTTTTTTTAAACAAAAATTAAACGTTTAAAAATAAATGATTTTTATTTAAAAAAATAAACTCATTAAATATGAACCAAATCCAGCCAATTTTATTTTTTTATATCGAGTACATAAAATGTTTCCATACTGTTTACATACATATGTACATTGGAAATTATTTATAAAATGAAATAAAATAAACATATGTAGCTGCATTAAGAGCGAAATATTTAATAAAAAATACGAACAATATACATACATATATATATATATATATATATACTAACAAAAGATCAAGTGCAAAATGAAATCATAGGAGAAGCTTTACTGAACACAATTCGAGAGAGGAGGTTCTCAGCTGCAACATAAAAACTATCAATATGTGACTATATCGAATCTCGAATATCCTACATAATTTTACTGTATTAGTTTATATTATCGAAACATAACCGGCATTTAGCATTATCCCTTCTTCTTCTTTTCTTAAAGGTGGTCTAAGTGGGGAAATCATATCAGAACATTAATTTTTTTTAAAGTCGCGGATTAAAACCAATTAGCGCATAATCTTATCTGCTTAACGACTCTACAAATATTTTAAATATTTTAATAATAAAAACATCTGTTCTTACGTGAGATAGGCGATGTTTACCCGTGTACCGTCTCTCCTTTTAATCATTAGAACCAACAGATCGAACTAGAAGAGTGTCTAAGGAAATGTGAGTGCAATGTTGGGTATTACATATTTATAAACAAAACAAAAAATATCATGCACACTTGCTGGAGGAGAAAAAGTGCAAAAGGCGCAGCATACATATATATGTATGTATTGTATCTGTCTCCATGCAGGGGCTAAAATAGATGTGCATCGTTTATTTTAATAACGAGAAAAATAAGCGACGCAATGCAATCATGAACAGTGTTGCCAAAGAATTTAAACTTTATACTGTACAAAATTAAATTACATTAAACTCTTATATATTCATAATTTTTTTTTTTAAATATATTTTTGAATATTTTTTCCAAATTTGTCAATTTTTTATGACAGCATAAAAATTTTTCATTGTTACTCAAAAAAGCCTGGCTAGTGGCAGTTAGACTTAAATTTCACTGCTGGCAACACTGATTCCTGAGATCAGCTAAAGTACTTAATTATAATTCAAATGACCTTATTTTTGTAATTGTATTGGTAAGAGTGGAAGGGGAGCGAGCGAGCGCTGTTTTTACTCAGATTTAGAACTTTTAGAATTAGAGAGAAAAGCAGACAGAGTGCAACTAACAACAATAACATCAAACAATACAACAAAAGAACAACACGAGCAAAATAAAAACGAATTCGCCAAACAAAAACAAAATAAATAAAACAAGAATCGTCGTACACAATAACAAAGACATTGACATGAATAACAAATTGAAATAAAAATTATAATAAAATTTAAGCGAAAAAAATAAACAAACCAGGAGAAGAAGAAGAATAAGAAAACACAAAGAACAAAACTGAACAAAGACGATTCGAATTGCAAAGCTTAAGTACATACATATCTCAACTTAAGCGATCTGCTCAGCGAAAATAATAAATTTTTGTCTTCCTTCTCAAGTTTTTGAGATAAGTTTGAAAAAAAATTGAGTATGGAATTTCTATTAAGTACTTGTAATTGCATTCAAAAACGACTTTTTTTTTTAGCTAGTTCCAAGCCCGAATTCAGTTCGAAACGTAAGCTTCAGAAATTTTTTTTTAATTTCATTCGCTTTTTAATAGATTTAACCTTAAGAAATATTATATTAAAATTAGAAAAAAAATGTATCTACATATTTAATAAATTTGAAGAAAAAAGTTCTGTGAGGGGAACATGTTAGATTTTTTTAAATAAATAAATAAATATAAAAAAATTCAACATTTAATTACAAATGAGTCGACTGAAGTACAACAAATGTGGTCATTGGAGTTTAACAATTGAGGTCTCAGTTAAGTTTTATGCAAATTTTTTATTTGATTCTTAATCAAGCAGAAAAAACAATCGCAATAATTAAGTGTTCAATTAGGTTCGTTACAAAAATATGCGCCAATGGTTAATAAAAGCGAAAGAAAATTATGAGCAGACATTCTAGAATTTAATTAAATATTTCGGGGATATTTTCTTGGAAGCGCTTAGACAAAATGCTTAAATTATGCCAATACCGAACACTCGTTAGGGGTAAAACAAATTTAAAAAAAGAAACCGTTAAGTATCCGACAAACCGCGTGGGTGATTCGCTAAAGATTCGTATAAGCGATTCGAAAAATGCGATTCTAAAGCAATTTCAGAAATGATATCGTTAACGAAATGCTAATGAATATTCACCAACATATCGTAGAAACGATACGATTCCAAACCGAATTCATAAATGATATTCATAGCGAATCGCTAGTGAACATACAATAACTTATCGTAAAAGCGATTCATTTACAAATTGTAATAACGAGGCCTTTGCGAATTAATATCGCAAAATCAAAGGGTCATTTTGATAAGCTAAAAAGTTATAATTTACATTTGTATTTCACATCAAATTTAAATTATGTTAACCAAAAATATCTTAGTTACATAGAAACAAACAAAAGAGGAAACTGACTCTTTGTCTAATCGTTTCATTATTAAAACTCGTAATTAAATAATAAAATCACAAGTTTTTTAAAACTTAAGTTAAGAAAGAAATGTTAAAAAATACATTTCATCTTCGATTTTTTCCATTTCAATTACACTTCAAGTTTAAGTATTTATGAAGTCGGCTGAGAGTTTATTCAATAACGTTGATCACATTTGATCATTTATTCACTAACGACTTTTAGTATCGAATGGAATTTGTATGTAAACTTATACTTATTTGCTTATTAAATCTTTAAAAATTATTAGGAAGTATCGAATTAAATTTTGTTATAGGATTATTATTTCTCAAATGATTTCTGCAGAAGCTGTAGAGATGAGCATTGGCTAAGAAACGATATACTCACCTGGGGAGGCATTTCTTCGTAGGCCCAGTCGATTTAAATAAATCGAATATAAATAAACAGGATGCTTCAATTAGCGGTGTAACTCATATAACGCATGACATTACAAAGGGATCTTAGTCTAAGTGCGTCTTCTTTCAAAATACAGCCATTACAACCTACCTACCTAATTGCAGGATTCACTTCTGATATTGTCATCTACAATTCCATTAAACGTTTGAGTTAAATCGGTTTTGCGTTTCGTGAATGAAATTGCTTTCGTTAACGAACGTGAAATTTCATTCCACTTTGTTATTAGCGACTCATATGCGAGTATCGTTGAGTAAAATACGATTTTTTAACGAAGTTAAAATTGAATTAACTTGTTTTTTTTTTCTAAAGGATGAAATCTTTAAGTTTTCTAATTGATTTTAATAAAAAGTTTCTTGTGCTGTGAAGTTAAGGGAAAAATGAAAATTTTGCGAGAAATTAAAAAAAAAAAATTCTAAAACATTTGGTCTGGAAAGTTATATAGACGCTCTATAATAAGATCAATTAACTTTAATGTTATATAAATTTTGTTTGTAATCTAAAAATTTAACTTTGTTTATTCATTTTAAGTTATTAATTAGAAAAGCGATATATTTAAAATATTTCAAAAATATCTTTATATATAAAATACCCACAAAATCATAGCAGAAACAATATTTTTTTATAACTTTAATAAAATTGTTTTCCACGTGTTTGCAGATTGATAAAAAAAATTAATATGTGCCAGAGCAATAAAGAAATTTAAGTAAATCCAAAGTGTTAATTTCCTGAATTTCAAAAATAAAATAACACCAGGCGACTTGAGAGGATTTAATTAAAACTGCGTACAAAAAATAAAACTAAAAAAAGAAACGCTTTAAAAAAATGTCGAACCTAAGTGCGGATTATGCAGCACTGCCCACTGTGGATGACTCCAAAACAACGACAATAATAAAAACAAACACAGAGTTCAGTAGCGATACAGATCAAAATGACGTCATTGCCTTAACCCACTCAACAATGAAAAATGTAGATGAAGTGTCAACAACACCAACAACACCGCAAATACCAACAAGCCCAACACCCGCGAAAAAGCTCGCCGAAAAAAAACCAAAAAATTTAAATTTAAAAATTTCCTCATCGAAATATGCCGAAACGGAAAATGCAACACTGTCAAATACCGGCGACGGCGACAGTAGCAACACCAGCGCCAGCAACACTAATACGACAGCAACAACAGCAACAGCAACAACACCATCGACGTCGGCAACAACCTTTCCGCACGAGCAGTACAAAACGATCAAAAAACTTGACATTGGCTTCGAGAACATCACTTTCAGTGCGAAGACTGGATTTTTCAAAAGAGGTGTGTATTCCCCGTATGCATGTGTGTGTGAATTGTATCTGTATGAACATACACAAAAAGAAAAAATATTGAGAAAAATTAATATAATAGTTTTAGTGATTCGTAGAAATTTTTCCCATTAATAGCGATAATTCTTTATAGCCGCTTAACGTAACAATCGTTTGACGGTAATAAGAAATAAATTGGCATTACAAATTAATCAGTTATTTTTGAACCACTGTCAAATTCAATTGGTATAACAGATTTATTAGGTGTACAAATAAGTTTCCGCCGTTTTGAGAAAGATGGCGTGGCACGAGGTTTACGTTGGAATTCGCAGATGGTAACCTACTTGAAAATTAGTGTGTTTATTCCAGAACAACATAACCTTATCATGTTATTAAGTTCGCATTAGCATCATATATTTTTCTTCATCTAAAAATGTCTCAATTTGAGCCAACTAAGTGTCATTTGCGGGAACTTTTAATTTATTTTTTTAATTTAAAAAAATCTGCTGCTGAGTCGCATCGATTGCTCGTAGAAGCTTTGAGTGAGAGAACAAGTCGTGAGTGGTATCAAAAATTTAAAAAAGGTGATTTTGACATAAAAGACAAAGATCCAGTGGAAGGCCGAAAATTTACGAGGATACAGATTTGGACAAATTAAATATTATTTTATTAACAAAAAACGGCTGAAACTTATTTGTACACCTAATATATAAAAGAGTTCTGAAGAACACGCAAAAATCTTCATAAATCCCAATGGAATTTAGTTTTGAATAACTCATGGGTTTTGTTTTTAGTTAGTGCAAATAGAACTGATTTGCAGTTAAAAATTCTGAACAACACGCTTAGGTTCTGGAGAATTCACAGTGGAAGTAATTTTTCAAGGAGCACATGGTTTTTGTTGTTATTTAATGCGAATTAAAAAGATTTACCTTAAAAAGTTGTGGATGACGTACATTGGCTCTGGAGGAATCCCGGTGGAAGTAATTTTTGAAAAGCACATTGTTCTTGTTGTTATTTAGTGCAAAAAGAATCAACTTGCATAAAAAGTTTTAAATGCCGCGCTTAGTTTCTGAAGAAATCCCAATGAAAGAGATTGCCCTAAAAACTTATACATTTGTTAAGAGACTAGTTCCAGTAGATGATCAATCAACCAAATGCAAATCAAATTCTGATTTACCGTTTTTATATTATATGGTTAGAAATAATTTTAGATCATGCCCACTTTTTTCATCCGCATTCAAATCCTACAACCCATTCTTATTTTATTTGAAAAAAAAAAACTTCTCATCTTGAGCCCTTATTGCATCTACCCCCTCAATTGAAGACTTTCAATTTCGTAAACTTTTTTATAAGTTTAAATGTTTGTTGCTTTTACAAATAACAACAACAACTTTTTATAGTGTACAGCTTTATTAAATAGCTTCAGAGTATTCAACTCTACGGAATAGTTTTCTTTTTTTGCGTTCTGTTGCGTCTTGCTATTTCAGTCTAATTTACATCTTTTTTTCGTTTGTTTGTTTGTTTGTTTGTTTTTTTGTATATTTTAATTTATTTAAAATATACATTTTACGCGCGCAGATGTCAAAAAGCCGGCCAAGCTATTTTTGTTTTTGTTTTTTATTTCTTCTTCACCAAATTAAATAAGAAAACCGCCGCGATAACTTATCTTGAAGTTTGTTTGGAATTTTGTTTTTGCTTTTTTTAATTTTCGCACGAAGTAAGAAAAAAAAATCATTCCACATGACAGCGTCAAAACAGTAAAGACTGCTTCTATTATATTAGACGATGTTAATTTTTTATTAACCAAAATCCGGAACTGGACGATAACGTTATATTTCAATAACGCCATTAAAAAAACTTACGCGCGTGATGTCGGGTATAAAATTGTTCTATATATTCTGCAAAAATCAATCGAAGTTCTGTATGGACAATTCCATCCAAAATCGACCACACGTTCCAACTAGATCCATACTCCTCCCGCACGAACCGTAGGGTATATTGAGTTTGGTGTTCAGGCATTTTGTTGTATGTGAAATTTAAACGACAACGTTTTTAATTGTAAGAACATTTGTAAACCCTTCTGACTCAAACTACTCCCGTCTCCTTTACAAATTCCACCTTTTCAAAAGGAAAAAAGAATAACAATTAAAAAAGTTTCAATATAGAAAATAAGTTCAAAATTTAACGCTTTAATAGTAACATAAAATTACTAACAAAAAATGGGCGTAATCGGATCAGAACAACTCCACTTATAATATTGTATGTCTCTATTACGAGAGGGCGTTGCTCCATTATTCTTGTTGTTGTTACGTACTACAAGAGTGCATTTTTTTAGTGTCTTTAATATTTCGGAGGGTACTTGAGCTTCGGCATAGCCAAAGATTATTCCCTTACTAGTTTTATTTGTGTAACCTTTGCTAAGCTGGACCTTAAAACTCAGCCGCAAAAGTTGTCAAATTTTTGAAGCTATCTTTTTTCTATCTATCTTTTTTTGTACGGTATGAGCGTCTAAACCATTCATCCGTTTGCGATGAAAATTTGGAGATTTACTGTGCTCCCGCCTGTTATAGACTAAAAAAAACTTTGCCTCGCCCACATTTTACGCCAACAATTTGTAAAACTAAGTAAAAATATTCAATTATTTCGTTAATATTGCTCCTAAAAATCTGAAATTCTGTATCTGAGCTTATATGGGTATTGTCAAAAAATTGTCAGAATACAATTTTAATGCGATAAGTTTATTTTCGGTTTTTGTTGGTGTATCGTCCTAATGTGGACCTTTACAATACATTACTATGTATGAGCATGAGTCATACATTTTCTTATCTTAACATTAACGTTAGTTTTTTTTATCGTTTTATGAATATTATTTATTTATTTATTTATATGCATTTTAGCCACATTTACTCACTAAACTCTATCAATGTAAACTTTCTGGTAAACTTACTTTTAATTAATATTTTAACAATAAAAAGTTGTTTAAGTACTCGTTTTTCTGTCCAAGTCACGCTTTCTTAATGTTTCAACAGTTTAATTAATTAAATTTGCATTAATAATACATTTCAAAATCAGACTTTTTTAATTTCTTTAGTAATAAACTAAAATATTTTACATACTTAAATATTTAATTAATGAACTCTTAATTAACTTGTGAAGCATTTGCGAAGCGACGTAATCGTTACTTTGATTAAAATTTTTTTTGTTGCGATAAAATTGAGCTTTAATTCTTTACAACTCAAACAAACAATAAAACCAACCCGAAAACTTGCCCGAAAAGATTAAAATGGTTCACTTCAGTCCGCCTTACTCCCCCCCCCCCTCCCCACAGTGGTTTCGGTTGATATCTTTCTATGTAATACGAGTACAACTGATATGGAACTCATATTTCGTTGACTTCTCCCTTTGTCTGTAAACAATTACGAAATAAACAAAAATAATCATTTTTAAGTTTTGTTGTTGTTTAACATTTGCGGTAACATTTTAATTAAGAAACGTACGATTACTTTTGTTGTAAAATTTGTATTTAAGTAATATCAATCAAATAAAATGTTTTAGAATTTTAAAATGATTTTGGTGTAATTTCGAAAGGGTATCCTACAATGTTGTTACAGGGTTGCCAACGAGAGCAAAAGACAGCGTGACAGCTATTAAAATAGACCGTTAAGAAATATTTAAAAAATTATGAAAGTTTGGCAGCCACAGTTCGCAATTTCATTTCAAAATATGGTCGGAATATTAATTTAACTTCATTGACTTCAAAAATGTGAATAAAAAATTTCAGGATGACTGGATCAATTGTAATCCTAGAGTTCCTGGGGTTCTTCCACAAATCGTTGAACACAAAACAGCAAAGCAGGTTGTTAGCGTGTTGCTAAGTGTCCAGAATCATCAATTCGGCAATGGACATTTCAAGAAGTTATCTACTGAGTGGTATAACAAATATTTTGCGTCTTTATTCTGACAAAGATCAATTGAAAAAGGATCAATAGAGAACTGAAACCTTTTGAAAACGTTTTAGACGTTGAGATTTTTGGTACCTAAATTGCAGGAAGGCTATGGATGACATGTAATGCTCTATATCAATGACATTTAGTCACATTTATGCAAAATAGTCAAGTGAAATTTTCGACAAAATTATGTGATATCAAATTCGTGAAAGTCATTTACCCGATATGCCCCGAATCAATCAAAAATTCACAAATTTCATTTAGAACCTTTACTTTTTCTAAAAATTCTATTGTATTTTTGTTGGAATTTGGAACACCCGTACAGACTATAAAATACAATATTTGACAATACATACAAATTTAGTTGTTTTGTTAGTGTGAGTGCATCAAATTGTTTGTACGATTTGAATTTGTTATCACTTAAGTCAAATTACAAATTTTTGTTTTCGTGTAATCAAACTCGCGAGTATAGTTTCGGTGCAAATTACAGGGTGTATTAAAATGAGTTCGGCTTATCAAAAAAAAAATTATGAATGCTATTATCGAGGTTTTACTGTTTCTGAAACCGTCGTAGTTTTGATTGTACATATTAACAATTCGCATGCCTTTATTTTATTTGTTTAATATTTCAGTTAGGTGCTTGCTAAATAATTTACTTTTGCTTACTTTTTATTTCTTAAGTAAACAATTTCGTAAAGTAGTAAATAAGTTAATAACTAAAATGAATTTAAATTTGAATGAATTCACAAATTGTGACGAATGACATTAAAAAGAGGAATTTGTTAGAATTGACAGGTCCTTCAATCCGATACTTAAATTGAACGCTTAAGTTTCTTGTTTTGTATTTCGTTATAATCCGTCGTTACAAACTATTTCAAATGGATCAATTTATTAGAAGTAATTTACTTCTCGTAATTCAAATTCAGAATTTTTGACTTTGGTAGTAACACAAAACTGTTAACAAAAAATGGGCCTGATTCGAGAAGAACAACGCCCACTTGTAATAGAGACATGTAGCACTTACATTATGTGTTAAAGAAGCACATTTCTTGGTGTCACTGAAATGGCGGAGGGAATTTGAGCTTCGACATAGCCCTTAGAGTTAAAGTTAGAGTTGATGTGGGCTGGTATGGGACCATAGCTTTCAGTCCTCAAGGACCATTGTGCTGTACCCAGGATAGTGTGAAGTGAATGACAGGAATAATCGTTGTTCATATGTGGCCACATATATTATGAGCCTAATTCTCTCAATAGTTTTTATTTACATCAACTGTTGTAGAAACTTCACTATTTGAAAGCTTCTTGCATGGTACTTTGAACTTCTACGACTCTCGAAAAAAACAAAATTGTATGAAGCTTAGTTGTCGCTTGCCGAAAATCTTTGAGGCAAATTAGTTCCGAAAACAGGCTCGAAACGATTCTCGTTTTATTCAGTTTTGCTTGTAAGTATGTAAAAAAAAATGCTTTTACTGTCATGAAAAAACATTTCTTATTACCAGAGCAGCACGAATACGTTAAGATTGAATAACGTTATTTTCAGAAACGTTTTCCAAGAACAACGAAAAACGAAAAAATAAAATTTAAAATATAAATTATAACGTTTTCGGGCTAATATCTTTGATAAGAAGTAAGATATATAACTAATTCCTTTTGCATATCAAAGATCGAAATCTAGGCTTGTATTATAAAAAAAAAGTTCGTTTTTGCAATGTGTTATTATCAAAAAATAGCGTTAAAACAACAATCTCTGGTAAAAATCAATTTCCACCCGAAAACGTTTTATTTTTTCATTTAAGAATAATGTTAACCAAAATTTTTATTTTAAAACTCGTAAAAAAAAGACAAAAAAATAGTTTTGAAATACATATTTCACGGTTTAAATACTTTTTAAAAACAAAAAAAAAAGACGAGACATACTAATTATAATGACAATAGGCAGATCTTATTTTAAAAATAAAATAGTCAACACTTAGTAAAAACAGTTGAATGAACTCTCAAATTGCTGAATTCGAATATCAAAAATGTTTTCGAGTCCGCGAAAAGGTACATTCCCAAAGAGAGACACGAAAATTTTCGAGTTTTCTAGTTTCGCGTTTAAGGGCATCCCTTCAATAATTTATTATTTGGTTTAAAAGACATATTGAGACCAGAATATTACCTGTAGGCTAGAGTTAATCTTCGCTTGATTTTCATATTTATGTCAATATTTCTCCTGACGACTTAAGATGAAGTACACTCGACTCATTTTTTAATATAATACATAATGTGAAATAAATGTATATATGTTTTTTATTTGTTTCTATTTAAATTAAATACATTAATTTATATATATTTTCACTAACATATTTAAAGAATTGTTTAAAGAAAATTAGTTAATCACCCATTTCTTGCATAAAAAACAAATAGTTTGAGTTATTGCACTTAGCGATTAACAACAAAATAAAATGTTGTTACTACTTTCTTAGCACGTATACAAGTGATGACTAATTGTTGCCAATGATTAAGCCAAGTCGTTACGAAAGTGCATTTGTACCGCAATTTGGGTGCATTTTTAAACGTGTTTGCGAAACTTTAAACTTTTAAGCGTCTTAATCGGAAAACCACAATCAATACAAACGGTTTAGTCTTATCAGTTTAGTTCCTGCTCGAAAAGTATTAAGTTATATCATTATAATTTGTATTCTTTAGTATGCATATGTCTTTTTTATATAGTTAAAAATATGTTTGCCACGCCCACCTATTACAACGACAATTTTTGTATTTCATTTCCGTTTAAATTACATTGCTCGTAGAATATTGAATTTTGGACTCTCAAATGGTATCGATACCTTCATCAAAAGTGGGCGTGCTATGCCCACCTGTACTGGTGTCTCAGAAAAGTTTTTGATGAATAATAAAGTTTAGATATAAGCCGACCATATACTAGTACACCATCACATATAATCTGTGTGGTGAGGTCATCTTACCTTCCACCGCCATATCTCAGGAACTTGGTGCGCTGTGATAATAAAATTTGCTCTGGAGGTTGCTGGCGACTATTCATTTAATAATTAAATAATTTTTTCAAATCAAAAACTTGTGAACCATGATAAAGTTTAGGCTTAAGGAAACCAACAAATTAAACAAAGCACGTAAATAACAAACAAACAAACAAAAATGAAATAAACGAAATCTTGCATACATTATATTATGTATGTTATTTCGCACATGCGCAGCGCCTTAAGGCCAATTAGCTTTGTCGGTGTGAATGACCCTATTACTCGTACACCCACACTCACCTCTTTCGGAAAATGTCTAAACTTAGTTTTAAACTCATTCGACTGTTACAGATTTTGCGCATTTTTTTAAATTAATTTATATTAGAACAAAAATTTGTCTATAATATTGACAATTTATTACAATAAAATGTTTTATGAAGACAATTAATTTCCTCTTGCTTCTTGAATTAGTTTCATTGGAAAATAACTTATCAGTTTGGGGTCTATGATTAGAGTTCTTTTAAGTTTGGCAACACTGACAATTTAAGTAATTGCAGGTGTTCAATAATTTTATATTGAAGAAATTATTTAAACTATAACAAAAAAGTGGTAAACCTTTATTGACTTCGTATCGAAGTCGAAGCTCAAATACCCTTAACCAATTTACTGAAGAATATATACGAAAATGTGCACATTTTATTATACGAGGGCTGTCTATATATTTCGGGATTAAAAAAAAACAAATAAATAGTTATCATCGAAAATGGCTTTATTGCTTTTGAAAATATTCTCCAAGGGAGATCAATAAATACACCTTTGCAAACGTGTGAACCAATTTTCGAAGCACTTTTTTCATTCAATTTCCAGTAAGTTTCCATTCGATTGTCAAATTAAGTGGGTCAGTCACCAGATGGCAGCACTATTGGTTGCCCAATCCTGAAATATAAAAGGCAGCCCTTGTATGTATATAAAGGACGTTGTTAAAAACCCAAGTCATTATACTCTACGTACCTTGTGTTGACTCTGTTGGTCAAGTAAGGAGTTTTTTTTATCATTCTATATTAAAATTCTCATTTAGTTAAGGTGAGTGTTTCCAGATTTTGATATTTTTGTTTGGAAGATCAGTTAATCTACTCAGGCTTCCTACTAAAATTTACACACACTGTCGGGAAATAGCACTACCGCTGACACCACGGAATATTGTAGAAAAAGCAGCTGCTAAATGTCGCGACAGTGTGTGGGAACCTTTGAAATACCGGTGACATCTTTGGCTATAACTTTTAATTGAAACATCAATTACAAACTGTAATTAAATAAACAATTTGAGAAGCACAATCAACTCAAAATAAGGCCAAGTCTTCTTTTAGTTCGTCTAAATAAATTTCGGGAACAAAGATTTCGATAAAGAAACATGAAACACCTGTTGCGCTTATATTGAACAACTGAAGCGATATCAAAACGATAAGATTTCACAAATCCTAACAAAAAAATTAATAAATAAATAACAAGTTGGTCCTAGCGACTTCTAAAAATGTAGCACGTTGTTAAATATCACAATCAAATTAGGGTGATCCATGGCTAAAAAATTGTTATCATACATATTATTTAATTAAAAAATGATCATGGGTGAATTGTCACCAAAATCTAATCAAGCAAATAGTGTACAAAATTTCAGCTCCATATCTCTACAGATGGACATGGCTAGATCGACTTAGTTTTTGATTCTGATGAATAACATATATATCGATATCTATCTGTAGTATTTCTCTACGTTACAAACATTGGACCGAAACCAATATACACCACTGAGTGACCACCTGCTTCCAAGAAAAGAACTCTCTTATCTACGTATAGTACATGCGCTAATATAACCAAATCAACATGCTTAGTACTTGTGTACACTTTAAAATATACATACTCGTATGTATGTATGTATGTATGTATGTATGTATGTATGTATGTATGTATGTATGTATGTATGTATGTATTTATGTACATTTAAGTCCGTTCATTAACTTATTAAATTTTACAACTTAGCAAATTAATCGCTTCCAAATACCAAATTGATGAACTTTATCAATTTCTAAACGCTAAACCGTTCAAGTATATTTGTGATAAAGCGATTAAAAGCCAATGCAATGCCTTGAAGCATGATTTAGTGGACTTTACTATCGCAGCAGTTGTGGGACTAATCTTCAGGAGTCTCAATTACGACCCATTTTGCGATTATTTTTGCATGCGGCTTCCGACCAAATTGTTTTGGATGGTAGCAATAATATTGGCTGTAATAGTTAAACAAAACGTTCGCAATAAATCATAATTGTGTGATAATACGAAGACGTTAATTGACTCTCTCTGTGACTCGATGCTGCTCGAAATCGCATTTTTGTTTTTTGTTATCTCTTTGTTAAGTGAATTGTTGCTGGTGTCGCTGACAAAGCTCTTGAAGTGTGTGACTACAATGTATACAAAGTTGTTAATTTTTATGATCAGCGGACTAAACACGTCCATAAAATTTGTTGATATAATATTAGTTACAAAAAAAATGTATTTAGTTTTAACCGTTGTTTAATTGTATTTAATTTCATGATGTGATCAAAATATAAATTGTCGTGAATTTGGAACTCTCTTATAACACAGTGCAACATGGAAAATGATTCTCATCAGACAAACAAAACCTAAAGTAGCTCACATTTTTGTTATGCTCTCGTGAAGTTGGCAAAATGTTTGTTAGTATAACATAAAAAACAGTTATAAATCTGCATTTGAGATTAAAGATACTCCTCGTTAATTTAGTGACGTACACCAAAATATCAACCAGGAACATTTTCCCAGAACATATTAACCCTGCAACTACCATTTTTCTAAAACTACTTAACTGTTTTTTGTAAACGACTATAAATAACCAAATTTTAGTATATAGTTACCTATATACTACTACTATATACAGCAAATTATTCATTACTCATTTACACCATATACATATGACAAAAAATGAATACTTTTGTTTGTGATTATTTTACACTACAAATGGTAAAAGAAGGATATCATACGAGAAATATTCCAACAATCCTGCTTACATCAGTTTAACATTTAACAATAATTTATTTTTTTGAAAGAAAAAAAAATGGTGCATGGTTATTTCAATATGTTTCTTTTATAAGTGGACATTATTCTTATCAGATCACGTCCACTGAGTAGTCATTAGTTTTGTATACCACTCAAATGTTAAATACTGAACTTGAACTGTTTGTTTGCACTACCAAAAATAGGAATTTTATGTAGGAGTTGGATGTGGTTTTCATCGGATTGGGTTCACCTCTTGATGAAATAAAAAGTTTTAGTGCGATATACAATAAATACGTATAAATAGTTACTCATAAGATAAAGTTTCAAGCTTAACCCATTGTTAATGTTAGTTCTACTTATATGTTTGTACTTTCAGAAATCAAAGATATTATCAATGGACTCACAGGACAGTTTCGCAATGGTGAGCTGTCCGCAATTGTCGGACCATCTGGCGCGGGCAAGAGTACTTTGCTCAACATTCTGTCTGCATATACGTGAGTTCAGCCACAAGTGGGCAAACTTATTAAACACAAAAAAAAAAGAAAAAAACGACATTAAACGTCATGTGAAATTTTAGGCCCTACGGTTACAACGGTGACATAACAATCAATGGCAGTTACCGTGATACTAAAGCTTTCAAGCCAAATTGCGCCTTCATAACGCAGGACACTAGTCTGCAGCCATTTCTGACGGTCAAGGAAGCAATGCACTTTTCGGCAAATTTAAAAATAGGAGCACACATGACCAAAAACGAGAAGCGCGAAAGGGTAAGAACACGCCTCATGATAATTCAATGTATAACACCAAAATAATTAAAAAAAACTATGTATCCATACATTGAAATAGGTGCGTCGTATTCTAGAGGCTATTGGAATGTACGAAAATCGTCACACCAGAACAGGCAATCTTTCAGGTGGCCAAAAGAAACGCTTAGCCATTGCCTTGGAGTTGGTTAATAATCCGCCTGTTTTGATATTAGATGAGCCAACCAGGTTTGTTTGATTTTTGAGTCCGAATGGAATAGTTTTTGTAATCTCTTTGGTTTTTGACAGCGGCCTAGATAGCTCCACATCGTATCAATGTATTTCCTTGCTCAAGAAGTTGGCCATGGAGGGCCGTACCGTGATTTGTACTATCCATCAACCGAGCGCTCTGACATTCGAGATGTTTGATCATTTGTATGCCATCGCAGAGGGACGTTGTATATACACCGGGGGCACACACAATTTAGTCCCTTTTCTGGCCGAAGTTGGTCTAAACTGTCCGGAGTCCTATAATCCCGCTGATTATTGTGAGTTTAATTAAGAATATAAAATCGAATTTTGAGATTAGAGAAATTGTAATTGAACAATTCGAGAGGTGATAGAAAATACCACGCCCAAGAATCTCTAAACTGGTTGAGAGTTTTTTAGCTTTGGCATAGTCGAGGTAAATTCTCTCACTAGTTATGGTAGACAAGTACTGAGAAGTAATTCAATAAATGTCTACTAAAATCCGGAATAATACGAAAACCTAGGGACAAATACTTTTAAACATGTTGTTTAATAAATGACCCTTTCTATTCTGACAGTAATGGAGATCGCCACTGATGACTATGGCAAACAAAATCACAAACTTGTTGAGAAAATTGTGAACGGACGAAATGACAGCTACCGCAGACAGGGCAGAGCAGCAAAGAAAACCCAAATGGAGGCGGTGCGGAAAGTCGGTACGTATTGACAAATCCAGATCAAGTACAATATGCAAGTCTAAGCAAAACCTTAATTCCAGATAAAATGATGTCGGCCGGTCTGATGACGCCCGTCACTGCACCCATCCTCTCTCCACCCGTGCTTATCAATGCTCACAGCCATAACTACAACGTTCCAGCGAATAGTCACCACCAACAACAACAGCAGCTGAGACAGTTGACGCCGATCAATGAGTTCGGCTCCAAGGCCGATGACAGTAAAAACACGCTTAACGAACACGAACACGAACAAAAAACCAAAGAACAACAGCAACAGCGGCAAGAGGAGAACAAAAGTTGTTGCAAGCCGAAGAAACAACAGAAGCCAAACTTACAACTCGATCCGCCCAATTTGTGCAAACGCGAGAACATCTACGCGACGCCCTTCTACCGGCAGCTAAGCATTCTGTTAGTACGTACGTTTCTTATACTGTGGCGTGACAAGTCACTGACAACAATGCGCTTCGTCATACACTTTGTGACGGCGCTGCTGATCGGTTTCCTGTATTACGGCATTGGAAATGATGCGGGAAATGCTCTGAATAACTTTCGTTACGCGTTCTATACGATCATGTTCATCATGTACTGCGCCTTCTCGTCGATACTTGTCAAATGTAAGTGGAACAGTTTCTCTTTGCCTTTCCTCTAGCCTGACAAAAGTACAAAATGAGGTTTTCTCAACATTTGCGAACAATTTCTTTAACAGTTCCCCTGGAATTTCCCATTGTATCACGAGAGCACTTCAACCGTTGGTATTCCCTGCGTGCCTATTACATCGCCATCACGCTTGCCGACATACCGATACAGTTCATCTGCACGAGCGTCTTTATTCTGATCACCTATATTCTGACGGGTCAACCATGGGAGCTACTCCGTCTGACGCTGTTTAGTTTTATTGTGTTCCTGACCGCGCTAGTGGGTCAAAGTATTGGCTTGGCGGTGGGCGCTTCGCTTAGTGTGCAGGTAAGTTAAAGACATTTCATTTTATTCTTTTGTAAATGAATAGACTTTGAAATTATTCCATAGCTCGGCGCTATTTTTGGACCATTTTTCATCTGTCCATTCCTTGCATTTTCGGGATTCTTTTTGCAATTGAAGGACTCGCCCGTTTATTTGCGCTGGATATTTCACGCATCATTCCTGAAGTACAGCTTGGATGGTTCAATGCTGGCGCTCTTTGGCTACGATCGGCCAAAGCTGGAATGCACCAGCATGTATTGCCATTACTCACGACCAAAGATTTTCCTCAAGGACTTAGACATGGCGAATGCGAACTATGAGTTCGCTGCCGTATTTCTGCTCTCCGTCTTCGTGGTGTTGCGGATAGTCGCTTTCTACATCATGTCGTTCCGCTTGAGATTATTTAGATGAGGATTACATTAGCTTAGAATATGAAACAATTTTTTTTTAGCAAATTTAGATGATGCTATTTAGAATGTAATGGAATGTAATGGAAGCGTGCAAATGTGTTTTAACATTCCAGATCAGTTACATATATTGTTTTAAATTTGACTTGACTTGACTCGACTCGACTTGCCTTGGGTCTTGAGTGTTAAATATAGCATTACTTTGAAAGTTTCCTTTTTTTTTTGAATACGATCCTTTTTGTAGTTTGTACTTTTGTAAAACTTGAAGTTTAGCATTTAATTTGTAATTTGTAAATTGTGAATTGTGAATTGTATTGTATTACTTACTTGTTTCAAAATGTGTTTTCAAGACGTGTGCCAAAGTTTATTAGGCTGTTAATTTAAAGTCGGGAGTAATTTTTTTAACTTAGTATGTATGAATGTATTGACTTATAAGAATTTTAATAAAAAATAACATATTTCGTGATATTCAACTGTGCAAAAGAATTAATTTTTCTTAGTTAAGATGGTGAAAGCTTTAAAGTCGTTTAGCCAAAACAAAATTGACATGAATCCACTGTAAAATTAAATTTCATAAAAACTTTACAATGCGGTTTAACAAATTTAATAGACGTGTATTCTTTCATCACAGTAATAAAGGTAGTATTATGTTTTGTAATGGTCGCTATGCTAGACATGGATTAGGACTTTGCTTGAGTAAATAAGTAATAAATGTTGCTTCAAATTTAAAACTTTATTAACATATTTTATCTTATTGTGACAAGAGATATTTGAAAAGAAATTGATGCATTATCTATGTCTGAACCACTGAGATTTTTTCAAAATGATTGAAAATGATCGTCGATTAAACGTAATATTAATCTTCAAGTTAGAATCGTTGCATCCCTAAAAAATGGTGTTAAGATCTCGAAATATTTAGATTTTTGTCTCAAAAACAACAGAAATAATGTTTTTTTTATTTCTTTTTTGGAAGTTAGATTCAACGTTCTGAGTTCTGTAATTATCTCGCCAAAATTACTTTATGTTTATATTTTATTTTTAGTCCTTAAAGAAAAATTCGAGATTAGAAATTATAATTTCCTGATTCTCAATTTTATGAATATTTAAAGTAGAATTTTATTGTGAACGTACTTTACAAGCCAAGATGCTCTTACAAGGCAGTGTTGCCACAACAGCTGATTTGAGTTTTTTGAATTTGCTAGCCGTTAAAAATGTCAAAGCACATATAAAAAAAATTTAAACTGTGACAGCAATGACAAAATACACTCGAGACCTTGTCGAAACAATTTTCTCTCTTCGGTAAACAGAAATAGGCGCAGTCTCAAATTCAATTTCAACTTATAGTACGAGCATGTAGCTCCAAACTCGCTCGTCCACTCAAACCCAACCGCAATCGCAATTGTACGAGTATTCGCAAGATACTCTAAAGCGCTCAACTCGAGTGAAACACGAAACTCGCGATAATTTCATGCGCGAATCGTACAACGCATTTCGCACAGGAATTGAGCGGTCACATCCGAATGCGTGAAATTTCAATTACAATTTAGTTCTTTCGTTCGGTTCAATTCAGCCGGTAGTGTCGGCCGACGTCGGACGGCTTGGGATCGCGTGTGTGATTGTGATAGTCGGTTCGTTAGTTGCGGTACTTTCGTCACGAATCATCACGACGACAATTGATCGTTAATTGAGTGATTAAATGATCTGCACACGAAGTACACAAATGTGCGCAATTGTTTTAAATGAATAATTCAAATTAGATACGAGCGAACTTTTTTATTCGTAATTATAACCAAATAATTAAATAAATATTTCTAAATTACAGAACAGGAAAACAATGTAAAAACGATAATCGTTATTTTAAAGCATTAACGAGTCAGTTTAGGTATAACGAACGCGTTGGAAAGGTTCAATTATGGCCAAGTGAATTAACATTCTGAACTGGATTTGTAATTACAATTGAAAGTAATGGGCTTGAAATTGCTTCGGTCTTAGCGACTTTTACAAATGCAGCACATTATTAAATATCACAAGCAAATTAGGGTGGTTTATGGTTGAAAAAAATTATTACAAATGAACCACCCTAATAAGATTACTTGACTTACATTAGATTGTTTGTATGCCAATTAAAGTCTTAAAAGCTTTATTTCTGCATATAATAAAACATGAACCACCCTAATCGCTTCCAAAATTGAGTCAGTTGTTCCATAATAAAAAATTGTGTACAAAGTTTCAACCCAACAATTTAAACAGTTCTCGTTCGTTAAGAAATCAGTGTGTTTTATAATAGTGGGCGTGTTCATGGGGCGGATTGGCTCTAATCAGTTAGTGTAGGACACAAGAGCAACCAGTGTACAATATTTCAGCTCTATATCTCTAATAATTCTCTCGCATGGCTAGATCGATTCAGTTTTTGATTCTGATCAAAAATATATACATATATGTATGTATGTATGTATGTCTATATCTATCTGGATCACCGTGTGGTGCATAAAAATTGTGAAATTTTCCCAAAATTACGTCAACATTCTTTTCAGAATACAAAAATCTTTAAAATATCTTTGACTGACGAGTTTTTGTTCAAGTGCCATTTATATATGTATATGTATATATATATTTTTGTTTAACAAAGAACAACAAAATTAAGCATTTTTACAGTAGAATCGCAATCTTTTCCAACGATCAGCCAGCCACTGTAATATTTCATTTACTATAAGCTAGTTTCTAGTTTCTCGTCTACATTTGAACGAGGACTTGAGTTGAAGTCGCAATCATCTGAAATTAAACAAAAAATTCGTTTTTCCAAAACATATTTGCGGGATTCATGATTACAATTTGGGATTCCTTTCATTTTGTATTTATTTTTTCATTTTATTTGTTGCTCACAGATGTGATTTACATACAACAACTCACTGTAAATATATATAATAATTTTACCATATTTTAGTTTTGCTTTTTTTATTCCATGTTAATAACTATGTAAACGTGCTTGTATTAATGGATATATGTACATAGTATAAGAATACATATGTACAATACATTACAAAACTAAAACTATTGTGTTTTTACTATCAGTATCGACTTCTGCGTCGGCAAAAAAAGCATAGAAATCCACTATTAAATAAATAAAAAATATCGTAACTTATTTTCAATAAAATATACTAAAAAAAACTTCAAAATATGAAAAAAAAATAAGACAGACAGACAGACATCGAGGTGAGTTTGGTCAATTTGTGCTCTCATTTATATTTTTTTAAACTTATTATTCAACCATGCAAAAGTGGAGAAGTTTGTATGGAAAGTAGGAGTTAAAACCTCATTTTAGTAGGAAAGCAAGACAAAAAAAGTTTTCTCTTGTGTATGGTACTCAGGGTCGTACGCAGGAATTTAGGCGCCCGGGACATGACTTGTTCTTTTCGCCCCATAATAATATAATTACATATACACTTTTAAATTGAAACTATTATGTTGTTAATATCTTTACACATATTTTGTTTTTAAGGTATTTAAAAATTTCAATTTCCGCTTGTCGTATTGCATCAGCATCGTACGTGAAATCACTAATTTCATAAATATAAATTGCGTTTTAAGATGCAAAAAAAAGGTGAAAAGGTCCTCAATTAAAAAAATTATTCATTTCACTATTTACCTTACTGAGAAAAGTATATGAACTAGAACAAAAAACAAGGTCCTCACTTTTCAAGAAACTTATTTATTCCCGAACTCTGCTTCCACTCTAACATTGATTTACATTTTGCTTCAGAGCTATTCCCTAGCAAGTTCCACATACCGCCCCTACGAAGTGCCGCCCGGAACAATTGACTCTTTCGCCCACCCCTGATGGTAATTAAGTTTCGGTAAAGACGCAGTTAATTCTGGTTATACTTTCTTTTTCTTTAACACGGATGTCATGTTAAAGTAACAATATTTTAACGTTAAACTAAAACTGTTTTATTTTAATAAAACAAGGCTAAAGCCGCAATGTTAAGTATATTGACATTGTTCTTCCAATTGGAACGCCCACAAGGAGGCTTATTGTACGAGTACATATACACATATTTATTATATCAGCTGAGTCGATCTAAATTCAAGAGCTGAGTCGATCTAGACATGTCCGTCTATCTGTCTGTCAACCTGTCGTTCATCATATTTTGTAACACGATAGCGAGAGAACTGTCAGAGATATTGATCTGAAATTGTACACTGAAGAAGATGTTTTTAAAGGTTCGTTGTATATGGGTCCCGTTATTTGCTTATTGACCTGAAGTCGTTAAAGAGCCGACCCATCATTAACTCGTTAATGGAACCATCCTAATTTGATTGTGATATTAACCAATGTGTTGCATTTATAATAGTCTGTAGGACTGACTGTAATTACATGTTTTTATTTTGTTAAAAAATCATTAAACAAGTTTTAAAGTGCATATTTAAGGTTTTTTTAGTGTAAATTTTAGGTTTAAGTTTTAAGCGTATTTTTTTTGTCTTTTTATTGAATTAAATTCCTTTTCCAACTTCCGGTACAAAATTATTCACAAATTTAATAATTCAACACATATCTTCGAAAAGTTGTTGTAATATGAATATATATGTGGATAGTTTTTATGTATATTATTTCTAAATTCTTAAATAAAAGCATTGACATGAATGTTCGTGATTTAAAAGTTAACAAATCAAAAATCAACGTCGAATCATTGTCTCGAACCACTGTGCAAGTGTTTCAGTTTCGTACGAGCAGATAAGAATTAAAACGGAATGGAATAGTACTTACGAGTATAGTGCATGCCCTTATCAGAACTGCAATAGTAAACGCTAAAAGTCGAGGAAATCGAATACTAAATTGCACCTGCATTGTACCAGTTCATTTTCTACCATCGAATATAATTGATCAGCAATTAAATACCGATTATTAGCAGTATTCATTAAAGCTCGTTTTTCCTCGTACATCTCGTAAACCTTACATCATTGTACCTCGGAAATTTTTAAAGAAAAACAAAAGTTTACGTATATATTTGGAGAGACAAAATAGTCCTTCGGCAACCAAAAAGACTCATTGGCCCTGTACATATCAAGGTAGAAGCTATTCTAAATCTTTGCAGAAAGGAAATTAAACTCTACAGTGAACTATTAACAGGACACTGTAAACTCAATTACCCTCTGAAGAAAATAGAAGTGGTAGAAAATGATTCATTCCGACTCCGCAAATTGATAATGTTCTTTGCACTTGTCCAGCGGTGACAAGACGCGGACTTAACTACCTAGGCAGTGGGATTCGATTTCCAAATCACGTAGGTAAAATTAAGCCCACAACGATTACAAGATTTATATATAGTCTAGAATTGTGTTAATTATTTATTGAGTTGCAAACAAATTTATCGATATTTTAGCATGAAACCATTTTGAAAATTGTGCTTCTAAATTCGAACTTAGGCGAATAAGGAAAACTATTTTTTTTAATTGAAGAGGATATCGACCGCTTTCTCTTTTAAAGCATTTTTAGCAGTTTTCTAAACCAGCCCCACGCCTATAACGGAGAAGAATAAGTCCTCCGAGATCGATAGCCTCAGCAGCTAGTGGCCCTTACATGTAATATAATTATTAATAATTATATTTCTTAATTAAATAAATACATAAGTCATCCGGACATTAGTAATAAAATAATACATTAAATAAAACGTATTAAACACAATCTCTGGTAACTTTGGGAGTCGGAGAAAGTGACTTCGTCCTAAGGTTAAAGTGTGGATTTAGTAATAAAATTTGTTTAATTAAAAGGTATTTTTAAAATGACTTGTTTGCAAATGCTTGTAAATGGCAGCTTGTAAATTAGCAGCACTTAATAGCTTAAATTATTATAAAATTACTTGTTGTGACTAAGATTAAAAGTTATTACTAAAGAGTTAAATGATCACTAAACTAGTAAGAGAATTATCCTCAGCTATGTCGGATCTCAAATACCCTACGCCAATTAAGTGTCGAATAAAAAATGCCCTTCCTACTGTACATATCTGCTTTATGTCTATATTATAAATATGCGTTGTTCTTATCCGATCACGCACATTTTTCAATAGTTTGTGTTAATACTAAAACGTAGAACTAAAATTTGAATGCAACTATTTTTATTTTTTCCGCATAAAAAGGAGGAGTTTGTATGCAAGGGGGAGTGGTTTTTATCCGATCATGCTCAATTTAGAACATAGAATATGTGCTCAAATTTCAGGTCGATATCTCTAACAATCGGAAAAACCATCTCAATATACCCTTCGGTACTTGCTTGCTGGTGGCGAAGGGTATACAAATATTTAATTATATTTAATTACAGTTATACGAATCTTTTAAGGTTTCGCTCGTGTTTGAGGAAAAAAATGTTCCACAGAAATAAAAAATATGTTTTTTGCTTTGCCCCGGAATGGAATTGTAACCTAGGATTCAAAAATTCTTAACCTACTGAACTGTTGATTGCCATCCTCAATATGATTAATATATATTACTGCTGACGGTGTTAAAGTAAATTGCATGACCCTCTAGGCTTAGTAGCTCACTGATACAACAATAATAGGAAAACTTACATATAAATCCAGTGGCGGTTAAAACTTAATATTGCTAAATAATGGAATAGCTGAACAGAAAATGAAACATTTGGTAGACTTAAAACTCCACGTTGGAAGGGCAATATAAAGCTAACTCGTATAGGAATGGAAAGGTTTTGCGATAGATATATTTCAGGATTTGTAAATAACGTTGAAAAGGGGATCATTATCTTTGTACAGTTGATTTAAACAGAAGAACTTTTAAATTATAATCTGAGAAGGATAGATCTAATAAGATTGCCTAAATTACTAAATTTGAATACAAAAAACTATTTCAAACATTCAACTCGTAATTAACATAATTCCTATCAATCGCTTCACTTTACACTCAGATATCTGGACAATACGGATACGGCAAATTTCAATTAGAAAACGATACAACATTTAGTTTTATGGACCTTCTGAAAACTGTCCAGCAATAAGACTTTTATGCAGAAAATACTAACTAATTAACTTAGGCCGATAGTCTATGTCACTAGTTCCTTGTTTCATTATAACCTAATTTTTTTATAATTGTGGGTTATTTATATAAATACATACTAATTTACTTATAGCTACTTCATTATTCTTAATATGTCGGGAATTTTGATTAATTAATATAAAAATAAATTGTTTGTCCTTGTTTCTATTTTCACAAACTCAACATGGTAGGCAACAAACAGATAATGTTATCATACCCTTCCAGTCTCTTCGCAAAATTTGAATCAACTTGAACTCTGAACTTTTAAACGAAAAAAAACATGTGGATTTCGATTTGGTTTTTATGGGTCTCGTAAATGAGTGCAATGAGAATTCTTGGTCAATGGTGGACTCTCTCAAATAAAAAGCTCGTAAGGACCTTTCATGTGATTGGAATTAAATTGATATCTCTATTTTAGACTTGCTAAATCCGATCACTTGATTAATGAACAATGTCGTACGCTTTACTACTTATATCAGTTTCATGTTTAATGTTTAATAATAAAACATTCGTAAGCGTTATCATAATTATCAGCTTATTAGAAGATTAATCCAGAACGTTATCGTAATATTTAACTAATAATCAACAATGTTCATTTATGCCTTCATAAAAATTAATTTCTAACGAAAGAAAAAGCTGAATTTTTGGACATTAATGTATATATATTGTATATATGTAAAGCCATTACAGTACATTACATCTATTCGATTTTACGTTTATTTTCTGATATAATTTCTAAGTAAATAGAAAAACCTTTTTTCGCTTTGAATATTTTTAAATTTATTAACAATGACAATAAAAAAATCTGATACTGGTAATTACATATCATATCATACTACTATATATAAGCCAACGTCTGTTGCCCTTTCTGTCTGTCTTTTTGTCTGACTTTCTGTTTCTCTGACTGTCTGTTGTTCCGGGTAAACTCGAGAACCACTTCACCGATTTCTTTCAAATTCAGTACACAAATATTCGATTTTATCGATAATATTGCACCTTACAATCTAAAATTTGGTATCTAAGTTTTTATGGTCATTGTCGATAATTTCACGAAAATGGGCTTGGATCAACAATAATGAGGAGGTAAATTTGTATGGTGGTAAAACTTGGTGTGGAGATATATGATGACTATACCAACCCACAACGGAGTAACAGAAAGCTTTGCGTGCTCGTATATTAAATTTGGTGCGAACAAACGCAATTTGCCACAAAGCCACTTACAACAACACTCAACTATAATTACAGAAAAAGTCTACACGAGTGGAGAGTTCAGTAACTTTAATCAATTTATTAGCTTAAGCATGTTTCAGTTAAAAAAAACCGAGCAACATCGGCTACTTTAAGCTAATTCTTATATAAAATCGTTTTAACTGCGTTAAACTTAGATTTCAACACCGTCAAATGTAAAATTGAAGTGTTTAAATGTCAGTTTGAATTTGATATGCACTTTTGTTAGATATTTTTCATTTGATGTACCTTTTAATAGCTTCTCTCTCACTTTCTCTCTCTCTCTCTAAAAGATCTGCTTTAGCCTTAGAGGCAATCAATCTGCTTGTATTTAATGGATACATGTGTACACCGTAGCAGATGAAAAACTTTTCTCACTCTACATTCGGACTCAATTTGATAAGATTGAGATTGTAAAACGAATGTTTGTGGTTGTAGTCTAAAACTTTTAGCAAGTTTGCTTACGTTGGAGTCGATTGTGCTCGTAGTGATACCTTAACTTGATCACAACAAAAACAACAACAAAGTGTCGGACAGCACGAATAAAATACATTTATATAAAAGAGTAAACAATTGAGTAAAAGAGAATAAACTTCAACGCCCGTCAGAGTACGTCGAGTGACTTGAAGAATTCCATTAATTGGACAAAGTCACAAACAGTAACCAAAATAAGATTACAATAAAAACAATAGCACAACAAAAACAAAAAACGTTTCAGTGCTTCAAGCTGACCACCAGACACAGTCGCCACAGCAGTCGGATTCAGTTGTGAAACGTGCTCGAAATGCATCAGGTGTTGGAAACGTATTTGTGACTTTTAAAATTCAAAGCGTCTACCAAAGTATTGCGAAGAAAGAAAGACGGAAAGATAGACAGAAAGAAAAAGTGTAAACATGGCCGAGTGCATTGAGCTTACAGTTGAGCCAGTGCCCGCGTCAGCAAGTGACAATGGAGCAGTCTGCAGCGGCGGCACCAACACCAACGGAAACTTGACTGCGCAGCAGAGCAATTTGAAATTGCATTTCCGTAATGTCAGCTACACAGTCAAACAGAGTAAGTACGGCCACATTGCGTAGGAGTAACCCACTCAAAGGTAACTCTTAAATATTTGTAGAAAAAAGAAGTAATGTGCTTAAGAACTGTGCTTGCTGATACTCGTAGTAAGTCAGGTCATGAAACACATTTTGCTATTTTTGATGCGAGTTTCTCAAGCTCAGACAAAACATTTACACAGCAGATACTCGTCATTTCTATTTTACGAGAATACTGCAGATATTTCTGTATACTTTAAGAAATGTCGTTAGAGCCATTTATCAAATATGGTAATTGAAATCAATTTTTATTGGTAGGTATCGTTCGAACATATTTTATTTTTGTTTTAATAATAAGATAGAGAGAAACGAATTTGTCTAGAATATAACAAAACTCTATTTAACAGAAATTAACAATTTGTTTTCTCATGCAAAAAGTTCTCTTCATCCATGGTGTAATAAATATAAGGTGAGGATGGTAGAAAAGTGTACCTATCCACCTCAAGATTGTTTCTCTCTTTCAAAATTAAATTTTGTACTTATGTTGCCATGGTTGTGACAAAATTATTAAGTAAATAAGAAGAACAACGTAGTTTGTTGTCAAAAATCGAAAGAAACAAACTACAAAGTGAGGCAGAAATCGAGGTGAGTTCGCTCAGTTTCTGTTCTCATTTCTACTTTCCTAACCATGTCCCACACAATAAACCGTAAGACAAAAATTATTTTAAGTATGCCATGTCCCTCGTGCAAAATAAAATTTAACCTTATGTATGTATGAGTGAAGACAGTTTGTTCTTCCATTTGTAACGCCCAGAAAGGGGCGCGGTAGGTTTGACAAAGGTGTTTTTTTGAAAGTATTCTAATTATAATCTTAAAATTTCACAACGGATTTTTTTTTCATAATTTCGTTATGTTTTGATTGTGTTCTAAATCATATTAAACTTTCGACAAGATCGTTTGGTTATTATAAAAGTGAGAAAATATTGAAACTCTCAACTTATGTTGATACTTTTGAAGATAGTGTAGGACATTTTGTTGTTAACATTTTAAAGAACTTAATAATGGAAATAGTTTATATATGAAACTGGAAATAGTTGACTTGTTTTGTTTTATTGAAGTTCAAATACTATACAAAGGTATTAAGCACTTGCGTGAGACTTGTAATATATTGTATATATGTATATTGATATATATTATATAAATATTTATTATTGTAGATAAACCAGAAACCAACAAAATTCTAAATGATACTTGTGGAGAATTTCACAGCGGACGGCTGACAGCAATCTTAGGACCATCGGGTGCAGGCAAGACGTCTATGCTCAATGTGCTCTCGGGTTTTAAGTAAGCAAAGACTAGCAAAGAATTCAACGTGGTTGTGCTAACTCTTCTTCCATTATCCACAAATAGGGCTAATGGAGTCTCTGGACTTTTTGAAATCAACAACCACGAACGCAATTTGATGGCGTTCCGCAAGATATCCTCCTATATACCACAAGATTTTGCAATGTTGAGTTTATTGACGGTGCACGAGACGCTTCAAGTATCCGCCGATTTGAAATTATCCAGCAAGCGAAGTCCAAAGGAAAAACAGAAAATTGTACGCCATTAAATTGCACTAATCCATACAAGTGATCTGAATGTGAGAGTTAACTTCTCTTTAAAACAGATCGACGATATACTGAAACTGCTCAACATGAACAAGTGCCGCTGTACTCTCGTGCGCAATCTCTCTGGAGGCGAACGCAAGCGTCTATCCATCGGCGTCGAATTAGTAACTAATCCGCCGGTGATGTTCTTCGACGAGCCCACTAGTGGCTTGGATAGTGTGGCCAGTCTGCAGGTAATCGACTATTTACAACGGTTGGCGCGAGACGGCCGCATCATTGTCTGCGTCATACACCAGCCGAGTTCGCGTCTTATGAAGCTATTTGACGACGTTTTAGTCATGTCGCGCGGCGAGGTCCTATATGCGGGTCCACAGAGCGATATGTTGCCGTATTTCGAGAAGGCAGGCTTCACATGCCCCAACTACTATAATCCCGCGGATTTTGGTAAATGCTTCCACTCATGCTATGTCAAATCAAATGAGAATTTTACCATTTATATCTTTTATTTCGGCAGTGCTTGAAGTAAGCAGCGAGCCGCACAGTAAGAATATTTTGGCATTAATACAAAGGAACAAGGCGGCCAACGGTTCACGCCGATGTTCTGTGACCGATGAAAAAAGTGAGTAAAAGGATGGCCAACGTGCGAGTGTATGATGATAGATATTTAAATAGCCCAAATAATATAAATATATTCATAAAAAATTAATAAAAATACATTTCAAAATTAAATACACATTTTAAAGTAACCGAAATATAATTAAAAAAAAATATGTACAAAATTTTACACTGGTCTCCTGGGGAGCATGTCCGCAGAATGAAAATCGCCTATAATGTCCACTATCGATGCTACAACAACAAATCCAGTGACTCAGATACACTGATTTACTTCTTCTGCGAATGTCCGGCTTTAGCACTCTCCATTCCGGCTTTCCAACATATTAGAAAGTTCTCTCTGACTTTCCGATAATGGATGGCTCCATCATTGATCCTTCCTCATCTTTCAAGAGGAAGGAGCATTAATTATGCTACTGCTGGTGGTGCAGTTCCACTCATACCACTACACGTCCTAACACACTATTTTTTAACAATTAGTTTCGAAATTTTAAAAGCATAGCAAAATTTATTTAATTTTGTGTAGAAATTTAATATCTTTGGAATAATGATATTTCATTGGGCTTCCCGAATATAATAAGAGAGTTAAAATCGGAACATTTATTGGAAATAAATGTAATCGAAGCTTTTGATAATCATTATATAAAGTAAAAAAAAACATAAATGCTCTTATGGAGTTCTTGACAATATTTTTCTAATGGCGGTTACTTCATTTTCATGAGATCATAATAAAGAGAAGCTTGGAATTTATGTATCTCATCGATATTTTGTGATTTTTTTTTAAATGAATGGTTTATAACTTCATTAAACTTATTTAAATGTTAAAGATATAAAAGTGATGTTTAAGATATTATATTTTATCTGTACTTAAATAATTCAATAAAAATCCAAGACTTCTTTTTCTTGATCTGAGAAAGTTTCCATCATGGCATGATGAATCTTTTGCATATACACGTACTTACATATATTTGAATAAGATAAGCAAAAAAAGGTTGATTACATTTTCTTAATACATTTGAAGCTGAAATGCTACCGAAATCTGCTGCCTTACAAACATCCATCGAACTGAATCACATTGGCGACGTTCAGCAATTTAAGCCCACCAATCAGAGTCAAGCGATGTTAAGACCCAAAAGCCAAGTCGGAGTTTGGCGGCAATTTTCGGTGCTATTTAGCAGATCGCTGCTTACGATGTGTCGCAATATGGTAAGCGTTGATGGACCTTTTGTGGAGTTCTTTCTGAAAGTTAGCATTTATCTCTACAGCTTGCGGTGCAATTACGTGTGATAATGCATATAGTGGTCGGTGTGCTCCTGGGCATAGTCTTTTGGAACATTGGAGACGATGCCGCAAAAGTAATGACCAATTCGTCGTGCATTTTCTTTGTGGTGTTGTTCATATTCTTCGGCAATGCAATGCCATCGATATTGTTGTGTGGGTATTTCTACAACAAAAATGATTCTTTATTAAAAGTTTAAAAAAATCCTTCCAATTTGTTTCATAATTTCTTCTTTCAGGTCCGCAAGACACCGATGTATTCCTGCGCGAATATTTTAATGGCTGGTACTCGATATGGTCTTACTTTCTAGCGAAAATCATTGCAGACATACCAATTCAATTGGCCTGTCCGACATTTTTCATCAGCATCGTGTATGTAATGACCGGGCAACCGGAGGAGTTCAACCGTTTTGTCATGTGTTGGGGCATCTGTTTGTTAACGGGTATTATTGGACATTTCTTCGGTCTGATATTTGGCTCAACGTTCGATTTGCCGGTAAGTCTCAAATTATGTGTTCCTGTAAGTTCAAATAAATATAACTAAAAATGCTTTACAGTACGCGATCTTCCTGGTGCCGAGTTCCACAATACCCATCATGATATTCTCAGGATTCTTCATTCGCATACACGAATTGGCGGGGTACTTGCAGCCGTTGTGTGATTTCTCATTCTTTCGGTATACCATGGAGGGTTTTGTGCAGGCAATCTACGGCTATGAACGGCCCGACTTGGTTTGTCACGCGGACTTTTGCTACTTTAAGTCGCCTGTAAAGTTTCTAAAGGAGCTGGATATGTGGGGTGATCTTTACGGGCAAGATGTGATTGCTCTGTTGCTTTGGATTGCCGCATTAATAGTATTATTTTTCCTAAGTTTGGTGTTGCGTATTAAGCGCGCTCAGTGATAATGGAGATTTTGTTTTGAGTTTTTGTTTTTTGTTTTTCTTTTCATTTCATTTTTATTACATTGTACTATATGTAAGTATGCAGAGTAACGCTGAAGTGAGTGGATAATTGTGTTCTTTTTTATACTTTTGTACCAGCAAGTTTTAAATATAAATATGTTAAGAGATATTATATTAAAATTAAATAAAAAACAAATGTATTGTATTAGGAAACGAGGAAACAAAATCATTTCGGATCAGAAATTTTCATTTTTAATACATTTATTTCGGAGTTCAAATGGTATTATTATATTACCCATTTCGTTTAAGTTAATTTCAAATGTAGTAATTGATAAAATTCAGTTTTCTCTTAAAGTAACCATTAACCATGATGGTCCATAACAGATACTGGCCACAATAAGGGCAGTAATACTTATATAAAAACCTAAAACAATCCCAATATATTTTTGACGGATTTGTTACGAAGCAGAAATTTTTTCGTATACTGAAAATTAATTTTTCTTTAAAGAAAAATAAGTTTTAAGAAAAAGGTGCGACATTTTTTTACCTTTAACAAATATTTTTATTTTTGGTCAGTATCTTTTATAGATCACGAGATATGTAAAAAACTACATTTTATGCCATTAACTATACACTTGGCTGTAAATGAACCCCTAAAACAGAAAAACGAGTCACATATTTTACCATTCCCATTCAGAAGTAAAACCTGTGGTCGTTATTGTTTGGAATGACTCAATAAGGTTTAGATGATAATCAATATATCATTAATTTGAAATCGGATAATATCAACAAAACCTTTAGGATACATCTTTAATTGACGCGGTTAAAAAGTTCATAGTTACACCCAGCAATTCCAAACATAAAACATATTAAAAAAACTTCTTAATTTCAACCGAATTTTATGTAAATACAAACATACAAAAAATATAACTAAAATCACTAACAATATTCAACTCAATATTAACTGCTTTAAGTTAGTCTTATAATTTAGTATTGTTACAGCTAAAAAATAAAACAGTTGAGTACTTAATAAATCGGAAATACGTACGAAAGGTACGAACGCGAATAATTGATTCGCGGCAAAAGAACACATACAAATCCGTAAACGATTTTAATACTACGTTGAGTTTTTTTGTTATTATCGCACGCGATAAACTAAAACTAATCCATTGAAATGGATGAGATCTCCATTGAGGGTTGTTCGTTTGCATCATCTTCGTCATCATCATCATCTATATGTGTTGTGTTGGCGGCAATAGTTGCGGCGTTGCTTGCTGCTAAGGCCGCCGCCGCTGCTGCTGAGGTGCTGGGCATGGCTGCGGCCAAGTTATCGCTTTCGTTGAGGCTCATATCATCACTGAGAGGAGTACAGCGAGCACCAGCAGCGGTCGTTGTCGACGAAGCTGAGGCTGTCTTAAAACCACTACGACATGAAAGTAAATAATCGCTGCTCACGAATTTATAATCGCTTAGCTCCAATTCCATTTCATCGTCGGAGGAGGTGTCTGCCGAAGCTGTCGCTGCAGCGGCCGCTGATGTTGTGGCTGCGGTAAAGGGACGCAAATGGGATCCGATATCACTTGAAGTAGCCACCTTCCCACTGCGCTTGTTCTCGATAGATTTCAGCAGAGATTTAGCCTCGGCTTTTCGCTAAAAGAAAAAAATTATATATACTTAAGAGATTGCACTACCCAAAGAAATACTTGGTAAGTTAGCTAAGAAAAACCATAAAAGATAAACTCACATCATCTGATTCCAAGCACTTGTAGGCGTAGTGCGATGCACGATCGTATTCGCCCTTGTGCTCGTAATGATTCGCCAGCGTTATGTAGCCATGATAGAGACTCTGCTTATCAGTCGCGGCCAACTCATCCGCACAATACAAAACATAGCACTGCACCGCGCTCTCGTAATCGCCAAGCTTCTCGTGCAGATTCGCAAGCTTGTACATGGCAATGCCCTCGATGTCGCCCACATCACACGCTTTAAAGTAGCATTTTATTGCGTTGTCACTTTTGTCCAGCTTTTCGTATGTCTCGCCAAGTGCCACCAACATGCGACTGTCGTAGGGACGCAATTGGTGGGCAATTTTAAAATAGTACAGACTATAGTAGTGCATCTTGAGGATCTCGTATGATTGTCCAAGGCCGTACCAAGCGCGGTAGTCGCGTTTATTAACCTCTGTTTGAGAAACATATACAAAATATTTTTAATTATATGTTAAATTCATTTACTCATTTCTTTACTTACCCACTGCCTTACGATAGCTTTGAATGGCTGCGTTTGTGTTCTTTAGCTCCATAAACTCGTGACCCATCAGCGTCCAAGCGGCAAGATATTTGGGATTTAGTTTCAGCGCACGTTGGAAATAGAGTATGGCCATTTGATGATCACAACGAATACTATAATAGTTGCCTGTAGAATAAAAAGAAAAAAATTCAAACAGATTAAATCAATGGAAGAGTTATATTTCTGTCCTCTTTGAATTGAACTTTAATCATTACGTTTTGTTGTTTTAAAAAAATAAAGAGTATAAATTCATATTTATATTAAGATTTCGATATCACACACATGAATCTCAGAAATATTTTAAAATTATTTTAAAAATTGCTCTTCTGACTCTTATGAAGAATTGTTCTTGAGAAGGACTCAAACCCATTACAGGAAAAGTTCTTGCATTTGTAAATCTTTTCTCAAAATCTGGACTAGGTCACTCGATTCAAAAAGAAATGTTCCTAGGTTCAAAAGTACTACCAGCCACGCAGACACACGTCACCCATAAATTTGGTAAACTTCCTGAGCGTTTTGTAAAATTTTAGAGTATGCTTTTGAATATTCAATCAACATTTTGTTATTGATAAATTTAATTTTCCAATTCAACACTTTTTGCATTAAAAAAATTTTTTATGTGTGAATAATATTTGATTTTTTTTATTAGTACTAAAAAATTACACATACGTTTTCAAATGGAATTTGATCTCAATTTGAAAAAAACTTAATTGAAAGAAGCGTTAATTAACGACACCTTTGTACTTCGACGAATTTTTGTTTGTCGAGAATGAAGGTGCAACGATTGCAACACCCTCTTAAGAAGATGCTATGAACATGCAAATAAAATGTTTTAAATAAGAATTTTAATGAGCTGAACTATATTATATTTTTTTTTTAACAACAAAAAAATTATAAATTTAGCAGACGCTACTCTTCCTCATCAGCGGTCTTTTTGCTTGGTGAAGCTTTGTAAGCTTCTTTGGCTTAAAAACAAAAAATGTAATACAGTTCTGTCGATTAAAATTCTTAATTAAATGGAGAAAATATCGAATTTAGCTTTATTAAAGTTTTTGAATTTAAAATTGTTATTTTTTATATTTCTTTTAAGTGTTGTTGGACTAATATTAAAATTTATGTTAACGTAATTTGACGTTATAATTTTTTTAATTTGCAGAAGTAATGTAAAGAATTGGTATGTAGAACACTTGTATCTAAATATATTTGTTCTTGTCTTTTTTTGCTTTGGCACTATTTTTAAATAGACTCAATTTAAGGGACAGACAATATTTTCGACTATTGCTGACATTGACTCATAACATCTAAAATTAACTGAGAGTTTAGGTTTGAAGAAATATGTAACTTTTCATGAAATGTCGTTACTAATACTGAAGCAGTGTTATAAAAACTTAAAAAAGTAATCTCATTAGATTAGTATAAGAAAATATTTGAATGTGTTTTATCATTATCCTTTTAGGCTAATTTAAAAATATAAAATTTTAATAAAAAAATAAGTAATACAATAATTTAAAACAATCTGCGGCCACACATTAATTTAAAACTCCTTACAAATTAAATTAAACTAGTTTTGTGCTGGACACAAAAGTATGTCTCCGAGAATGCGCAGACAATCAACCATTAAAAAATTAAAACTTGTTTTTGATCCGTTTAAATTTTTCTACAATTCTAGATGACCCAGTTTAGCTATTGTAGCTTGTAATTAATAAGTTTCACAAAATAAATTTCTAATCTTTCATGAATATAATTTTTTTATATTTTACTAAGCCAAGCCAGTAAAAAAGATATAAATTTCATCTATGAATGTTAGAAATTGGCCATCGATTTATTTTATAAGAAAATATTAGTTTTAGATCTTGTTTTTGACAAAAATCACAATTAAACTTAAAAATGTTATCAAATTTTAATTGCGTGTATTAAATTGTAAAAACTAGTCCATTAAAATTATAAGTAGTTGCTTACCAATGACGCAACACGTCTCCGGGCTGTATTTATTGATACCCACAGCCTTGTGTGCCAACTGTGCCATTTCGGTGCGCAACTCCTTGACAAAGAGCAAATTCGAGTAGGTATCCATATGATCCAAACGATACGGATCGGCCTCTTGCAGTGTCTGAAAGATTTCAATGGCCTTGTCCACATCTGTTAAAAGTTAAACATTTTGTAATAATAACAATAAAAAATTATTTGAATTCATATTGCATTTGTTATTTCTTAACACACCGCGCTTGTTGTGGTAGGCCAGCGCCATTTGGGACGTCACATAGACGCATTTCCGAAAGCCAATCGACTGCAACTCCTCGTATGCCTTTAATCCCTCATCACTTAAATAGAGTTCGATGTAAGTGTGAGCCACGAATATGTGGCGCATCCAATGGCCTCCGAAATGCAGCGAGCCAAGCTTCTCCTTTTCGGTAACGAGTGGCGCTAGTTCAACATAGGCGCCCCACAGCATTGGCGCCAAGCGTATGGCCTGCACAAGTACTTGCACCGCAGCCTGATTCAAATTGAGAGCCTTCAGAACGATTCCATACAGATACATACCGTAGCCGTCTAATCGACTGCGTGCATATTCCGCGCGTAGAGTTGCCAGCAAATCGGCGAGATCTCGCACATGCCCAGAATCGTTGAGATTCGTCTGGTCGGTGGTTGAGTCAAGACGGCGCTTTTCTCGCGCCATATATGTCGCATAAAAGTGAAGAAAACGAGGCACTGGTGATTCGCAATAGCGCACAAAGTAAGCCGCACGATCGTATTCACGTACATCGAAGTAGCTCTTCGCGAGAAAATAGTTGTCGTAGTCTGCCGGTGCAATGCCTTCCAGCGCCGCTTGGCTAAAAGATGAAGCTGCCCCTTCTGGATCCTTATCACTTGCCGATGTCTTTGCATCGTAGTCAATGTCCACGTCGGACAATCCGTGGTTCATTTCCGCCAGCCATTTGGCACTTTGAAGAAGTCCGCGCTTTTGGCATTCGACAATGCCGCGTCGCAATTCGCGCTTCACGTCCTGCATGGGCACATTGAAGAAGTCGTCCTCCATATTGCAAATTCGAGTGGGCCTGTTCGGAACTAGTTTTTATTTTGAATTAAAATTGTGCAACTGCAACTGCAATTGCTGCCGATTGTTGTCTACCGCGCTTTGCTTTGATTGCACAAATTTAAAAAAAAAATGAATCAAAACATAACCTCACTCTTGCAACTGTAAATTGTCAGCGGACAGCTGTCATTTATGCGTAGTTGCCACTAGGAATGTAACTATTGTAGTATTTTCCCTTATTTCTAAAATTTTTTTGTTTTATACTTTTTTTGTTATACTTTTTAAATTTTGCCTTATTATGTTCGAACATCAAAATCGAGTACACTGGAAACTTGGCTTTCAATAATTAAATTGTTAGCAATATAAAATTTCATGGATTGGTCAGAGCACATCATATGGATATATCATTATTCATTTAGGTGGATTATTACTATAAAAGGAGGAATGATATCTATAACTATGAATCTTTCATTCTATCTTTTATATTTATTTGTACCATTCATCCAATTGAGATAACATTTTTTGGGAGTTGCTGTGCTCACTCCAAAGATGATTTTAGGCTTGACCACGCCCACCTTATACGACGATAATTTGTGAAACTAAGTCAAAATGTTTGGTTTTGTCGCTAATATTACTCCTAAAAATCTTAAATTTGGTTTCTAAGTTTGTATGGGCACTGTCAACAATTTCACTAAAAATATACCTAGTTAAATTAATTTAACCGCCATAACCCAGAAACGCTACCTAGCAGAGTAAGGAGTGGTTTCACTAACTAATTATTTTACATATACATGTGTAATTCTATTCCAAACAAAAACTAGGCAACGCCGGGTAGTAAAGAATTTTTTATAAATTGAGAATTGATTAACGAAACAAAACACAAGAAAAAGACATATGTACCAACGTTTTTAACTGTTTAACTTATTGTAATACATTTTTGGTTAATGTTTTTTTCAAGTTGTGAGAAATTATAATTTATCAATTTTACAAGTAGGCGCAGGATTCGGAAAGTGTCTAGCAGATACGAATTATCTATCAGTTGCCTCTGTTTCATATAAAACTTAATCGTTACACTAAAGTTAAAATTTTACAACCTATGTGCTCACTGGGAGATTTTTAGGGTTATAAAAGTAACCAGTAACCACTAATTCCAATCAGCTGTTTTTGCTATTGTTTTTTTTGTATTTATTGCGAGTATTTCCAATGTCATTCGAAAAAAGGAGGCAGTAGCAAAACAACAATCGTTATAAAATCCAAACAAAACTCGAAGTCGTAGCATAAACAGTAAACAAAGCAATTATTACTTTGTTTAGGTGCGTAAAAGGCGAACGTGGACGGACATTACAATTATTTAAGAGTTTAAAAGAAACGGGAAATCACGGCGACTGCAATCAGAAACCTTCGCAGTTAATAAAAAAAGATTAAAAAAATAGAAGAACATATTAGTGCATCCACTTCGACAATATTCCAAAGCGACCGCTGGGGACGCAGTAACTGCCAAAGTGTTCGTGATTCATTTGATTGTGAGACGCAATCAAATCAAGTCGATTTGTTTTTGTTGTTGATCGCGTGATAACTCGCACTTGTTTGCTATTATTAATTCAATAACATTTCGAGTCTTATCAAATTATTTCTTCTGTGTTAGTTACTATAGTCGTAGCGTACAAAGAAGTACAATGAAGCACTTGTTCGGGCTGTCACTGCTGCTGCTGCCCATCTGTCTGTTGGGCGTTGGTGATGCTATTTGGCCCTTTGGCCCAAAAAAACGTCTGTCTCCAGTTATTTTCGGTGAGTTGAAGTTTTTTTTTGTGAAATTTTTTATATCATAAATTCTTCAAACTGTTCAAGAAAGTTTATCTCCTCTTATCTCTAACATTGAAAAATAAATACTTTAAATGGTCAAGGCCGATGACACTGCATTATGAACGAGTCATGGGTCTAGTGCTTAAGGCATTTAAAAGGTTTAATATACAGTACAATTTTGAAATCTGTTTTAAAATTTAAATCCAATTTATGAAATGATATAAACCATTAGCTTTACCAGCAAACTATTTTAGTAACTTGACAAACAATTTATGCGATAATGGAAGAAGCGAAGAGGTGTCATCTGTTTCTTTAATGGTTCGGATGCAAGTTAAATTAAATTTAATTTATCTTGGTTCGGGTGTATACAATTCTTTAACCTAATTTGTGTCAATATTTTGCAATCAAATATAATTCTCAGTTCTGTGATCCCTAAACCAATTTATAATTTTAGTAGCATGATTAACGCTCATATTTTTTTTTATTCAAATAAACACAATGTAACAATAATAAAAAATAGGTAAATTTATTCGGAAAACCAGTATTTTTCGCAGTACAAATTTGTCAATGAAAATTAATACAAAAAAAATTTAAAAAATGGATTAAAAACCGGGCGATTCATCCGACACTTAGTCTTCTTTTTTTTTTGTATTTACGCTTGTTCAAGCGATGTTGAAGATCCTGTCTAACATAATATATGTTTAATGATCGTAGCTATTTTTTTTTTTAATCGTGATCGGCAATTTCGACACGGTTGAATATTTTCATCCATCGATTAATAATCGAAACACAACGAAGTAATTCCTTGATTTTGTCTCTCTTACAGAAATTCTTAACATATCTAAATTATGTTTGGACATTTGCCGGATTTTCATTTTCATTATGTAAATTGCATTCGCTAAACTGGGGCTTTCTTCAAATGTTGCGCAGACAAAAATTTATCTTCAGCATTATTTTTGTTGATAGTATTATCGCTGCATTTAGAAAAAGCAGTATGCGCTTTTTGAACCGAAAAAAACAGTATAATACTGTGGAAAACAGTTCGAATTAACCATGACTCATTCCATCTATCATGCGCACCACCGAAAACTTTTTTCGATAACAAAGAAAACTTTAATTTCAATCGCAATTTGATAATATGAAAGCGACGCTGACTCCACTGCTCTAATTTAAATGATCGATTGAGGTTTGTTTATTTAACTGCAAACATTACAAATTTTGATTCATTTAATTGCCTTTATCATCGGTTTGGGATTAAATCAGCATTATTTACCATTTTTAGTAAAATAAAAACAATTGCTGTGAGTCACAGTAAAAATTTCATTCAGTTATACAAAATAGAAGTATTATCATATTATTTTCTATTACTCAGAATCATGTACCTGGGAGACCGAGCTCGCCCGGCAGATTATTTAATCGTGCTACAGTTATTTTAATAAAATATGAAGAATTCATCAAATTTCTGGAAAATTTTAAATAACTGCAGATAAAATTGGTTTTGTGGTACCTTTATGCCAATAGTACCGATTTATAGAAAAATTGTCTAAAGAACATCCATAAATCTTCAAAAATCCCAGTGGAATTTATTTTTGAGAAGCACAATCTTATTGTTGTACCTGGTAATGGCAAATTGGCAAGTTTCATCAAAATCGTTAAAGACATTTTCAAGATAAAGTACACAATTTACCAAACCTTGTTCGTTTTAAAAAAATGTTTGATCAGGCGCACAAAACAAATTTTCAAATTGTTTTAAATAGGTTTTACTTAATAAAAAATGCATCTTTATTTAAAAATACTTCCATGATACTTTATATAGTAATTGACATTGTTTGCTAATTTGATATATTTCTTATTCAATTTATCAATGATTTGGCAAGCTTATATATTTATACTATGCACTAGACTTGTGACAAACGATTTCAAATACTCGTGTATCCATTTTTATCCAGATAGGATTCAAGTTCGGTCATTGAAATATTTCAACGATATTGCGTAAACGTCAATGAAAATGCCTAATAACGAGCCAGGTGATATCGGCTATTCAACGTTGCAAATGAAGCTCTCAAGTACATAAGTGATAAATAAACCGACTGAGCTCTGACTCAAATCTGTATTGGTAAATTGTGAAAGAAAAGTGTATAAAAAGTTCTTATTAATATTGTCATTATTTTCATATAAACATAGTTTAGTACTTTTTAGTGATTGATATAAAAGTAGATATGAATTGATTAGTCTTTTTGTACAAAGAAAATTCTGATAAACTGGTAAATTGAACATTATTTGTATTGCCAAAAATTATATATATCCATATATAATATATGATTATATCTTTCATTGTACCCTTTGCGAGTTTAATCCATTCATCCGATTACGAAAAAATTTCAAGGAGTTTCTGTGTTCAGGAAATGTTTTTGGCTAACGAAAACACCCACTTATTACGCCCACAATTTGTGAAAGTAAGTAGAAATGTATCGATAATTTCGATAATATTGCTCCTAAAAATCGGAAACTTGGTATCTGAATTTGTAGGGTCGCTGTCGATGACTTCACCAATTGTGGTTGGATCAATTTAATAACAAATACAATATTTATTGAATATAATAAATTATTTTACATAATACAATTTATACTCATATTTTTTTATATTATTTTTCGCAACAGTTCCTGGTGATGGTGGGAGTCAAATCGAGGCTAAACTCCACAAAACTCGTTCGCCAAATGTGCTCTGCGCCAAGGAGGCGGACTGGTATAGTTTGTGGCTGAATCTGGAACTGCTTGTAATACCCGCCGTCTACTGCTGGGTGGACAATGTTAAGCTCGTCTATGACAATAACACGCGAACCACACGCAACACAGACGGCGTCCAAATACGCATTCCCGGCTGGGGCGATCCAGAAGTTGTCGAATGGATCGATCCGACGCACAACAAGGCGGGCGCCTACTTCAAGGATATTGCCAATATGCTTGTGGACATGGGTTACGAGCGAAAAAAGAATATACACGGTGCTCCGTTTGATTTTCGCAAGGCACCAAGTGAGTGTGAATTTAATTTGTGTATTCTTTTACAAATTCACAAATATATTTTATTTTTCCACGATAGATGAACACAAGCAATTTTTTATTGATCTGAAGAAATTGGTCGAGGACACTTACGAAGCGAATGCTAAAACGCCCGTGACTTTTATATCGCACAGCATGGGCAGTCCAATGACGCTGGTCTTTCTGCAACAGCAGACCACCGCCTGGAAGCAGAAATACGTACAGCGTCAAATCAGTTTGGCTGGGGCATGGGCAGGCAGCATGAAGGCTGTGAAGGTATATGCCATGGGTGCGTACAACATTTGAATGTTTTTATATATAGAAAAATAAGTGTGTTATATTTTTTTTAACTTTAAATATACAAAAATAATAGAGGATAAATGAGGATAAACTAAAAACTTAAATTCTTACAAAAAGTTTTAAAACTAAATACATAATCAGAAATTTAGATTTTATAAATTCTAAAACATTTTTTAACTATTCTAGGCGACGATTTGGACTCTTTCTTCTTGAACACAAAAATTTTGCGCGAAGAACAAATTACGAATCCCTCGACTGCTTGGCTGCTGCCATCTCCGCTCTTCTGGAAGAGTTCGGAAGTGTTGGTCGAGACACCGTCACGCGTTTACACAATGGCACAGCTTGAGAGCTTCCTCAACGACATTGACTATCACACCGGCTGGGAAATGCGACAGGACAATATACGCTACACACTCAACTTCAGTCCGCCCGATGTTGAGCTGCACTGTCTCTACGGCGATGGTCTGGAAACGGTGGAACGGTAAGTTTTGGTGTTTTTTCAAGCTGCTTCTTTTTACAAATTTATTTTAATTCAATATTATATATTTTAAATATTTATTATTCATTAAAGCTGTTGTTGCTGCAATGTACATATTCAATTCAAATAAATTTATCTTCAATTTTAGTTTGCGCTACAAGAAGGACAGCATTATCGATGAGACGCCCAAACTGATAATGGGCTTGGGCGATGGCACCGTCAATCAGCGCTCGCTGCGCGCCTGCCACCAATGGTTGGGCTATCAGAGCAGAAATATTTCGTTCATGGCATTGGCGGGCGTCGATCATATGAGCATTTTGGCGCATCAGGATGTGCTCACCTATATTAAGAACGTTATGCAGCCGTGAATGAATGAGCAAATCCTTTCATTTGAGCATTTACATGAGATTAAAGATTTGGTTTACCTATTTTAACTCAGTCATACATAAACATATTTTTTATTGTACTATTAATTTTTTTTTTTCTTTTTAAATTGATTTTAATGTAAATTCTTCTGAATTCGCTTTTTGTTTGTTTTTTATGTTTTTTTTTATCATTTACTGTAATTTTAAAAAGATAATTCATGACAGAGTTGCTAACCTTAAAAGTAAAATATTAAATATGTCGTTTTAAATGATATTGGCAATTTTATAAATAGTTACGATTTATGTGTAAAAATGTCTTCAAAGCAGTCAAAAGCATACAGAACAAATTTAACCTTAATTAAAAAATGTATTCAAATAAAATTTGTTTAATATTTGTTTTTAATTAAAAATTATTTTAAATAAATGTGATTTAAATAAGAAAAAATTTAAATATTTTCATAATCTATCTATATATATATAAATGAAATTTTCTTTCTTTCTTTCTTTCTTTCTTTATTTCTTTCTTTTGTACCAAATGGGCGTCTAAACCATTAATCCGAGTGTGATGAAATTTTGGGGAGTTGCTGTGCTCATGCCAACTTAGGTTTAGGGCAAAGAAAATTTTGCCACGCCCACCTATTACGCCCACTATTTGTAAAACTAAGTTAAAATATTCGATTATTTCGCTAATATTGCTCCAAAAAATCTGAAATTTGGTATCTGAATTTGTATTGGCACTTTCAATAACTTCCCCAAAAATGGGCGTGGTTAGATCAATTTAACGCACACTTTCAAAAAAGGGTGGATCATTTTTACGCCTACCACCATTTGCTCAGAAACTTTATGTGTTAAATAGAAAACATGTAACGGGATGCACCGGGAAGAATAACAGGATATACAAAATTGTCCACGCCCACTTATTACGCCCTCAATTTATTTAATTAAGTAAAAATATACGATGACATTGCTAATATTGCTCCTAAAAATTTGGGATTTTGTTTCTGAGTTTGTATGGTATCTGCCGATAATTTCACAGCTATAACTCAGAATCGCTACAACGGTGAATACCGAGAAGTTCCGGTAACTAACGGGAGTACCAGGAAGTTCCGTTACTAATGGAAGTACCGTGAAGTTCTGCTACCATTTTTTTTAAGTGGCATTGTAACGCATGCCGGGCATTCGCTAGTCTATTTATAAATTTAAGTTAAGCATCTTGTATCACTGAAAAGTAGTAACATCCCACTAGGTAAGTAACATAACTAAAATATGTCTGCTATATAACAATTGATATAAAGGGTTTTTCAAAAGGGACGCTACAAAAGTATACCGATAGGGACAGCAAACGACGCCATATTTTTTCCCGCTCTCTTGATATTTCTCTTCAGTAAGATTTGCTATTTTATTTCGGAGTCTGTGGCCTCAACTTTATGGTCGTCATAATCGTCCTACCAGATCTACAATTGAGCGTCTAGTGGAAAAATTTGATTCCACAGTCACAGTACAAAATGTTTCCGTGCCAGTGAGACAAAGAAGTGCCCGAAGTGTCGAGAATATTGTTGCCGCTGAGGCTTCAGTTCAAGAAAGCCCAAATGTGTCTCTCATACGTCGTTCTCAAGCGTTAAGTATCTCTGTGACGTCGCGAAAAAATCTTGGCCTACATCCTTACAAGATCAAATTGACACAAGAACTGAAGCTGCTTGACCACCAGAAGCGTCGTATGTTTGTGAATTGGGCTGAGCAACAACTTGAAAATGATTCGGTTTTTCAATCAAAAATCATCTTCAGCGATGATGCTCATTTCTGGCTGAATGCCTTCGTCAATAAGCAAAATATGCGTTGTTGGTTAGGCAGCAATCCACACCTACTCCATGAGTCATCATTGTATCCCGAAAAAATTACGGTTTGGTGCGGTTTATGGGCCAGCGGCGTCATTGGGCCGTACTTCTTCCGTGATGATCATGACCGGCACGTTACTGTGAATGGGAATCGCTACCGTTCAATGATAACCGAATATTTTTGGCCCCAATTCGATGATATGGACTTGTAACATGTGGTTCTCTGAAAAATTTATTAGTAACACAAAACTTCTGACAAAAATTAGCGTGATCGGCGAAAAACAACGCAAACCTACAGTAAGTATTGCACTGTGGATTATGTAATTATTAAAAAAAAAAATTTTTTTATAAGTTTGAAATAAAAACAAAAAAATATTTCACATTAAATTAAGAGTTTAATTTTAATAAAGGAAAATACAGAGCTGAGCTATTAAATCTATACTTTAAAATTGTATTTAAACAGTTGTTAAACTTTGTAAATGTATTCAATAAAAAGAAAGACCACTCAGAAGTCGTTTTATCCGTTTATACCGAGCGATCATCGAAGAAACATCATTCCAAATAATGTCCGGACAGACAATTCGGGAACAGACGTTCTGAACCTCACGCTACAAATAAAACGATATGCCTCCTCATCGCGGGTCTGAAAAAATTCATTTTGCAATGAAAGTAAATGAAGACTGACTACAGAAATGATCCTGTGAAGTATAGTCTTAATTTGTTAACGCCAACCATCGAGTATTTCAGCATATGCGAAGACAAGGCAAGTGAGAGTTATACGAAAACTCAAAGTAAACGTTTGGTAAAAAAAAAATGTGATGACTGCTTTAGGTAGTGATAAGTGTGATTTAGTTACGTACCTGAGTCATAGTCACGCGATTTTATGTACATCAATATTTTTTCTCAATCATAACGGACAATTTTGTACAAAGTTTCAAGCCAATATCTCTAATGGTTCTCAAGATATCGTGTTTACAAGAAATACCTAATTTTTTTAATAGTGGGCGTGCAAAGGCGGATTCGTTTCAAAATCTTATCAAATCGTCTAAGACATAAAAGCAACCAGTATACAAGATTTCAGCTTAATATCGCTAACGGTTTTTCAGAAAATGGTGACAGATGGACATACAGACAGACAATCGGCATGATTTAACATGAATTGTTCCATTGATCCTTATAATTTTCACCTGCCAATTCAATAAATGAAAAAGCGAAATTCGTTTAAACAAAAGCGAACGTCATTTAAAAAATTCCTGGTGATTATTTAATGTTAATCTGACAATAAATCGAGTAAATTTAACCAGTATCCAAATTAATTAAATGTAAATAATAATGTTAATATAGAAAAAACATGACAGATCATAATAAAAAATATTTAAAATTGGTTAAAATTTAGATAATATTAAAACCGTCTCAGCTTAGCCTCGCCGCACAGTGCCTTGCCACCGAAAAAAATCAATTAGCTTCACCTTCGTCAAAAGCGTCATCCAAAATTGGCTAATCGGCGCCCGAAAAAATTCCGAGAAAAAAAAAACAATATGGTAACTCAAAATAAACGCAATAAAAACACCCTGTGATCGTAAACAGTTTTAAAGTCACAGCAAATAAGTTTCACATTCAAGATTTAAACCCGGAAATTTTGGCATTTAAACAAAAGAAACATTCTGGTCAGCCATCTTGTGATGTTCAGTAGTTCTTTTTGCTAAGAGAGGGACATATCTTTTCTCATAAAAACACAGATTCTTCAATTTATTGCAAATAAGTGTAATTATATATTTATAATCGACACAAAAATAAGGAGAATTAGAGAAGCGAAGCATCAAATTATGGTGGACGCCGAGGGGAATGAAAGCCCCTTGGCAACAGAGGTAGGCGGTGCAAAATGTAGAAGCTCTTCAAGGAAAAGACGTAGAGACGTTAATGGTGAGTGTTACGCGGGTCTTTCTGGAAGCATAGCAGCAGCGCCAATCCAAAAGAGTAGCAAGCAGCATGAAATGGCGAAAAACAACAAAGAAGCTCGTACTACAAATGCAAAAGCAAACAGCAACAGGTATCAACATGAAAATATTAAATATGACTGTACTCATAATGGTCCGTACATTGTTTATGTCGACACAGTAGGCTCAGGGGAGAAGCGCAAAGCTATTAATGCAGTTGCATTAACTAAAACCTTAATCAAACTAAAAATTAATGACGTGCCAGAAGTCACCAAAATAGGTTATGGTCGCTGTAAAGTTACGTTCAAATCAACGGCGGAGGCTAATGCAGTAACAGAAAATATAGAATGCTAGAATTTTCGCACACTTTATCTCAAAAACTGGTGTTGTTTTTGATATACAAATTGAAATTTCGGATGACGAGTTAATGGACAATATTGAGTCGCCGCTTCCAATTTTAAGGCTGACAGAGACAATAGAGATCTCAAAATTCCAACAAAAAAAGTAAAAATAATTTTTAAGGGTTTAGATATACCACAAGAAATATCTCTTTACAAGTCCGTCACTTTGTGCCTTTCAGTCAGTACCATAGATGTTTTAGATATAACCACTTTGCACAGCATTGCAAACAGAGAGAAGCGGCGGAAAAAAGCTATGATTATTGTAAACCTCTCTTACAAGGAAGCCCGAACAAAGCTGTCAGCATTAGTTGGTGGAAACAGATTTGAAATGCTTGACGATAAATGCTTGACTAGAACTTTCAGCATTTGAGACAAAAATTGTCACCAAGTCCAAAAGTACATAACAATAGTTTAGAGGTGGCGAAACATATGCAGTCTATTATGTCATATTCAAAGGTTGCAAAAACAAAATTTTAATCGTCTTAATGAAAATAGTAATGCGAAGAAAACAATGGAGCGATGGCACGAAATAACAAGAGAAAACAACAATAATATTAATGCGCCAAACACATATCAAACAAACGATCATCGTACAACAGAATTGGAAAAATTAACAAACCACATCAGCCTTTCAATTTCTAAATTTCTAACTGATTGGAACAATGGTGATCTAAAACTTGAAACTCGACAATTTTTAAATACAATAAAAAATACCATCAATAAATCGAACATTCATGATTTGGAGAGCATATTAGCCAGTATATAAAAATATGAAGATTTTACTATATAACTTTCAAAGCCTGAAACGCCAAGGTAACAAAAAAATCTTAGAGTTATTCTTAGCTAACAACGACATTGACATTGCAATTCTATGTGAAACGTGGTTAGAAAATAACCATGCATACAAAAATAGAACAGATGGCTACGGTGGTGTAGGCATCTACTTTAAGAAAAGTATCAAATTCTTAATCTTCAATATCGCTAGTGAAATTCAAAACATCGGAATTCCTATATTTAATTTAAAACCTAATATCAATGTTGTTAGTCTCTAGAGTTCGCCGAACAGCTCTACAAAAAACTTTAAAATTGAAATTGAAAAAAATTTTATCTACACACTACAATTACAATGTACAACTTTCATAGGCGGTGACCTGAATGCAAAAGCTTCTCCATGGGATAACGTATCGTTCAACACCAGAGGCGCAATTTTAGAAAATATTTCTAATGACTATGGTATTAGGTGTTTAAACGATGGTTCACCAACATTCTCACAAAACCTCTCAACACCGTCAGCTATGGATGTATCTTTCATTAAAAAAAATGGGAAATGGAATTGGAAACAACAACAAAACTTACGAGTAGCAATCACCATCCAATTCTGATAGAGTTAAATGACCATTATAGTCTACCAAAAATGTTTCAAAAATTTCTACTTAATAATGCATACAAGGATATCGGAAATAAGACGATCTGGAGTAATCTAACGCAAGTAACAACTGGCTTTAAAACTATATTTAAAAACAATACCAAAAATATTGACTCTAAAAATAGGTCTATTCCAAAGGAATGGTGGTGCCACCTATCTCAAAACTTATTTAGACTAAGAAACGCAGCGCGGATAAAATACTATCAGTATAATTCTATTGAAAATTGCAGATTATGGAATGAAGCGGGAGACAATTTGAGGCAGCATATCAAGGACTGGAAGAAGGAAAATTTCGAGGAGTTTAGAGAAGAAATCTCAAAACCTACAACAATCAAAGAGATGTGGAACAAAGTTAGAAATTTAAAAAAGTAAAAGATTAACAAAAATATAAACAATGGTTGGGGTGAAGAAGACAATCACAGTTACCTTAAATTCATATCCGGAGCTAGTCATGCTAATTGTAACAACAATGCAGATACTTACCAACTAGCAGAGGTAAGTTCTAACGCTGAACTCTTACCGGAATTTGCTTTTGACAATTATATGAATTTTTTAAGTACAGGGTGGCGCAACAGAAATCACCCTATTGGAAGATGCTCTCATTTTTGCAAATGGCCGCCAATGTCAAATCTGTTTTGACATTTGTGGACTAGACAGATATAGAATACAAGTGAATAAGCCATGGAGCGATACACTCCCCAAGAACGCGGAATAATTGTGCCTATTTTTTTGCGTAACAATTCGTCTGTGGTGTTGGCAAAAATCATAATGAGCGATGAGGCTCATTTTCACCTCAGCGGGTACGTGAACAAGCAAAATTATCGCTTCTGGGGAACCGAAAATCCGCGAGTGATGCACGAGAAACCATTACACCCGCTCAAAGTGACTGCGTGGTGCGCTGTTCACGCTGGAGGAGTCATCGGGCCGAACGCCGCGGGTCAAACGACAACAGTGGACGGTGCGCGCTATAGGGCAATGTTGACCGAGTTTTTTCTGCCCGAACTGGACGAATTAGGACTGGTGGACATGTGGTTCCAACAGGACGGAGCAACAGCACACACTGCACGAGCCACAACCGACATTCTGAAGGCCGGATGACTTATTTTGCGCCACCCTGTACAAGGAACCCTAATTTTGCAAAGGCCCAGATGGCATTTCGTATAAGATGTTATCCTGCCTCCCTAACAGTGAACAACAAAAAAATTTTCAAATTCTGTGCGAAATTTGGAAAAGACAAAAAATAACAGATGAATGGCGAGAAGTTAAAATAGTGTAAATTTAAAAAAAAGACAGTGACCCAACAAACACACACAATTACAGACCAATCTCACTTCTTTCTGTTTTTGTAAAAATAATGGAGGGACATATTAAGATAAACATTGATCACCACATCGCCACCCACAACAGACTTCCAGAGAGATCGTATGCTTTTAGGAGAAACAGGTCGACGGCACAATGCACAAACAACCTAATAAATATATCTATATATATATATAAAAATGAAATTTTCTTTCTATCTTTCTTTCTTTCTTTCTTTCTTTCTTTCTTTCTTTCTTTTTTTCTTTCTTTCTTTCTATCTTTTTTTCTTTGTACCAAATGGGCGTCTAAACAATTCATCCGATTGTGATGAAATTTTGGGGAGTCGCTGCACCGGGAAAAAATCAGGAAATACAAAATTATTACGCACTCAATTTATTTAATTAAGTGAAAATATACGATGACATTGCTAATATTGCTCCTAAAAATTTGGAATTTTGTTTCTGAGTTTGTATGTCGATAATTTCACAGCCATAACTCAGAATCGTTACAACGGTGAATACCGAGAAGTTCCGCTAACTAACGAGAGTACCGGGAAGTTCCGTTACTAACGGAAGTACCGGGAAGTACCGAGAAGTACCAGAATGTTTATTTTGTTTAAATGCCAAAATTTCCGGGTTTAAATCTTTAATGTGAAACTTATTTGCTGTGACTTTAAAACTGTTCACGATCACAGGGTGTTTTTATTGCGTTTATTTTGAGTTACCATATTGATTTTTTCTCGAAATTTCGGGCGCCGATTAGCCAATTTTAGATGACGCTTTTGACGAAGGTGAAGCTAATCGATTTTTTCGGTGGCAAGGCATGGTGCGGCGCTGCTAAGCTGAGACGGCTTTAATATTATCTAAATTTTAACCAATTTTAAATATTTTTTATTACGAACTGTCATGTTGTTTGTCTATATTAATATTATTATCTACATTTAATTAATTTGGATACTGGTTAAATTTACTCGATTTATTGTCAGATTAACATTAAATAATCACCAGGAATTTTGAATTGGCAGGTTAAAATTATAAGGATCAATGGAACAATTCATGTTAAATCATGCCGATTGTCTGTCTGTAATCTGAAATCTGTCTGAAATCTTGTATACTGGTTGCTTTTATGTCTTAGACGATTTGATAAGATTTTGAAACGAATTCGCCTTTGCACGCCCACTATTAAAAAAATTAGGTATTTCTTGGAAACACGATATCTTGAGAACCATTAGAGATATTGGCTTGAAACTTTGTACAAAATTGTCCGTTATGATTGAGAAAAAATATTGATGTACATAAAATCGCGTGACTATGACTCAGGTACGTAACTAAATCACACTTATCACTACCTAAAGCAGTCATTACATTTTTTTTTTACCAAACGTTTACTTTGAGTTTTCGTATAATTCTCACTTGCCTTGTCTTCGCATATGCTGAAATACTCGATGGTTGGCGTTAACAAATTAAGACTATACTTCACAGGATCATTTCTGTAGTCAGTCTTCATTTACTTTCATTGCAAAATGAATTTTTTCAGACCCGCGATGAGGAGGCATATCGTTTTATTTGTAGCGTGAGGTTCAGAACGTCTGTTCCCGAATTGTCTGTCCGGACATTATTTGGAATGATGTTTCTTCGATGATCGCTCGGTATAAACGGATAAAACGACTTCTGAGTGGTCTTTCTTTTTATTGAATACATTTACAAAGTTTTAGAACTGTTTAAATACAATTTTCAAGTATAGATTTAATAGCTCAGCTCTGTATTTTCCTTTAAATTAATCAATTTTTGTGATATTAACAAAAAAGTGATTGATAACTCATTTAATTAAGTTTATGATTATTAAACAACAACAAAGTCTACTTGAGCATTGGACAGCCCAAACAGGCATGCGGCAGTCAAGAAGACTCATTAAAACAGCACATATCAAGGTAGAAGCTATTCTAAACCTTTGCAGAAAGGACATTGAACTCTACACTAAACTATTAACAGGAAATGCTAGAAAATGATTCATTTAAATAACTTTTTAAACAAATCATTTTGTACTAATAATTAATTGCAGTATACTTGTGATATATTTCAATGACATTTATTTGCAATATTTGACAACCATTTGAAATTCAAACATTGCAATATTTTAGAAGCATAACAATTTTATAAAACATTTCCAATACATATTTATAAGGGCCGCATTTCCGGTATTACTGAAACTGGGATCCCGGGCCAAAATCGAAAACAGCAAGACCGGTATAAGTATGTTAAACACTCAATACCGGTATTTAGGATTAACAAAAGCAAACAAAATTGTTCGTCATTCCACATAAAAAAATTACGAAATTTCGCAGAATATGTTAAGGAAGAATTTGGTAAACGTTTTCATTAATTATGGAATCGCAAGCTCAATGGAAAATTGTATCATGCTATTTATGCTAGAACGATGTTACAAATCAAAGAGTTATATACAAAAAACAATAATCGATGTCTCCTAACTAAAAATTAATTCTCTTTGATATTAAAATTAATTTAAGAATTACTTCCGATTAAATTAACCGGCGAAATGAAAATCTTTTAACTGCCGATGCAGCACTAAAATTTATGTTTTAATTAATAAAAAACAAAGATAATCTTTATAGTATTGAGTGTGATGAAAAGTTACTAATTCGAATATTAGAGAGTCGAACCAATTTGTCAATATGTGCAGACTCAAAATTAAATAGCTAAGTACCAAGATTACAAAATATTCCTAAGTAAAACTGCGATTAACTTTTTATGGCAAAACTGTTGACACGTTTATGTTTAAATGAAAAATCGGGAGCGTAAGTAGAGGATGTTAAAATAGTTGCAGAAGTATCCATGTTAAACGGCAGGTCAGCTATAAGATACAATTTAAACAAGTTTTAACAACATTCCACATGCTAAAAGGAAACTGCCTAGGTGGTTAGCCGAGATTTTAAAATAACAACTTTAAAACTTTTAAATTTAAAAGGAAAGAGGAAGACAGTTGCAATTTCTATTCGATTGTTTGTTGTTCCTACATCAGAAAAGTGTTGAGTCTGAAAGGACGTTCTCGGCGGCAGGGTTATTTGTTATGCACACAAATTCGGCAGAATTGCTAAACTTGAAACCACGTTTTGATGAAAACAAACTCCAAATAAAGAATATTGATTGATAAATGCAAATCTAAACTTACATACATAAACTGTGTAAATTGTCTTTCCTTAAGTTTGTATTATAAGTATTTGTTTTAATAAATATTGATTAAGTTTTATCAGATACTAGTTTATAGCATTTCCCAGGTTTTGTTTTGAATATTAATATGTGTAAGGTAATAAGTTAGCGGAACTTCCCGGTACTCCTTGCTGTAGTGATTCTGAGTTACTGCGATGAGCGTTAAGTTGATCCAACCACGACCACTTTTGGTAAAGTTATCGACGTTTACCCACCATGCAAACTCGGAAACAAATTTGAAATTTCAGATTTTTAGAAGCAATATGTTAACTTAGTTTTACAAATTGTGGGCGTAATAGGTTGGCGTAGCCAATTTTTGTTAGCGTAAGCGCAGCAACTCTTGAAAATTTCATCTCAATCGGATGAATGGTTTAGACGCACATGGTGTACAACGAAATATACATTCATTTTAATATATATAGATGTATTACATATGTAAATGAGTTTTATTAATCGGTATTTATTTTATAGTTTTAGTAGACCAAAGCTTGCAAGTCGAAATAAAATATTTTAATAGAGTTGCGTAAAATTTATTTCGAAATCTCTTCATAACTTTTTTTCTAGAAGCTTAAAACAACTGAGAGTAAGACAGAATGATTGATAGTACGAGTATTCATTCTACATTTGTCTTATATAAATCGCGGTTTTGAAATCAAGATCCTGGTTTTGAATAAAATCAATACTGAAATATCGGTTTTGGAAACATGCTCCGGTATTGGATTCCCTACATATTTCGAAAATAATTCTGTTGTATAAATTGCCGATTGGGATATTTGAGTTGCACGAGCCGCTAAGCGTTGCACGCGTTTCTCAATTACTGCTTGATGTCAACTGCGCCTGTGGCCTCCTGTCCACATATCCTAAATTTAGCATACTTGTACCCCGATTCGCCTCCATCCCCCCTTTAGTTTTTTTTCAATGAAAAAAAAAACAGTCCAATTCCAATCTTGTACTTAATATAGCCAACGCAGCGAGACACGCGAATGCTGCGTTATTGTATCCAAAATGCGAATCCTTCGGGCGAAGAGCCTCACCACTGCCACACACACACACACACATACACAAAACAAACGCAACAGGAGGCTCCACGGTTGCACATTAGCGCAGCTAGAGCTCGCCTTATGTGACTTTTGTAAATGTGTTTGTTGTCATGTGTGTGTACGAACATATTCAAATGTATATTTGTGAGTGTGTGTCTTTTGTCGGTTTATTGCGCTTTTAAAGTTGAAAGTTGATTTACATTCGAATGCGTCGCGGTTCATTTCATTAATTTTGAAATAATTCCATTTTGATTTTTTGATTAAATTCGAAATCAAAAATATTAAGTAACAAAAATAAAAATGTTTACTTTAAACTTGTTTTTTAAATTTACTTTAGCTTTGGAATAATTTAAAGTCGTTAAAATTATACTGGATTACAATTGTGTAAATTGTATTGAAGCTCAGATCTGATCCTTCACAGCTGGAATATGAAATGATACATTCCATACTATAATTGTTAACTTTCTTCATTATCTAAGGAAGCGGTATTCACTCGATGGCGGCATTGTTAACCTGTGACATATGTGTGACTAACTGATTTTTCGCAAAAGCCAGTTCGTAGTAGATTACTGGTCTATCGTCCCATCATTACTCATGTGTACGCAGAAGACTAATTTGTGTTGAAATGAACACAAATCGGTACCTATCAATCAGTGAAATATACAAAAAAATTAAAACTATGAGAAGTTGAAACTTTTGCCACATTGCTGTGCAAGTCTAGAGTTCAAAAATGAATGTTTCGGATTCATATGGACGAGGTAAAAATTGTCTTGGTAGGTTCGGAAACATTATAAAAATCACTCATAATAAATGCTAAATGATAGATATGGAATATAAAATCAGAATCAAGAATTAAGTCGATCTAGTCATGTTCGTCTGTTTGTCTGTCTGTATGTCTGTTACTTTTTCTTGTTAACACGATAGCGTGAGAACCGCTAAAAATATTTAGATGGAATTTTATTCACTTGTTGTTCTTATGCCTTAGACGAACTGATCAGCCTATAGCCACGCCCACTATTGCAAAATACTAATTTTTTGGTAACATGATATTTCGAGAATCATTGGAGATATTGAGCTTTGAGTTGAAAACATTAGGGTGTTTCATATTTTCCAAATTGTATATGTTTAAATAAAGCTCTTAGAACTTTAATTGTCATCAATCCCGAATGAATATTATCACGTAAAAAATATAACAAAAATAACCACTTGTCATCACAATCGAAATGTGGAGCGATGAATACACGAAAGGAAGGTTTTTTAATATTAAGTGTTGCCCGGGCGATGAAAAAAAATTCAAACGCGTGAGTAAATTATCTGCAATGTTGAATCCTGTGATCATTTAATAGTTCGTTTTCAAATAAATATTCAATATGTCAATGGTCATCGGAAAATTTTCTGTTTTTTTTTCACAATCACAAAATATAATTTGTTGACAATGTTTCCATAGTCGCCACTGAATTTGAAGTTTCAATTGTCATTTAAGGTACATTCGACGATCGGTTTTCTCGCTCATAAATAATAATAATAAAGTTGCGACAATGTACCTTAAGAACAGTAGCAATATTGTAGTATATAGTATATATTTTAACTGATTTATATGATTTTAACTGAAATTTAAAAAAAATAAAAAAAAGTAGATATATGAAAAGAATTAAAAGAAATTAATAACTTCAATAAGAATGGAAACTGGAAATATTTTAAACTTATCATCGTCCCGCTGTGGCTTTCCATTTGAGTGTGATGAATACTCAAAGCACGTGCTCACTCGCCTTGCCCGAAAACATGAAACCGAAAGTTGCCATTGTGAGCGCATTGTTTGGATTTGTTTTGTTGCTGTTGTTGTTGTTTATTTGTGTGTTGGTTTGTTGGTTTGTTTGTTTGTGTATTAATTTAGCATGCCGAAACATGGCGTTGCCATTTATTTCTGCCGTTCGTTTGTTTCCTGTTTCCTGTTGAATTGTCTTCAGCCGTTAAACGAAAACGAAAACAAGTCGCACTGCTCGGGCGAGAAGCGTGACGTTCCATGTGGTTTCGCTTCGGCAGGATTTGTTGCTGCCTCGCAATTTCAGCGGCGTCAAGACCGAACAAAGAATTGCGACGAACAAAAGCCAACGTCAATCCATCTCACAATTGAGCTAAAGCAGATAATTGGGACACATGCGCGTCCCTTCGATATTTTGGAGGCACATGTTGCTTTCATGTGTCCGTCTACGCAATTGGCACAAGTTTATCATTTCGTGTACTCGCACAAATGTGGGCGTTAAATACTGCAAAATTAAGATTTATCATACGACTCCGTACACAAATTTACATCTAACTAACTATGTTAGTTGGAATCGTTTAAGAATTGGCCTAGTTCTTCGGAAATATTTTTATAACATAGATTTGATTTAATATACTAAACATCTTTCAAAATTGAGTTGTTAAAAAACGAAAGTGTATCCCAATATCCCAAAAAATATATAATTTAAGTTCATTTTTGTTCTCAAATTGTAAGCATGCAAAATGTTCTAATATACATACATATATTTATATGTATAAGTATATAAGCAATAACATTGGATAATATCTCTGAGAATATCAAAACCATGTAAAGAAAAAGAAAGCAAATCTGATGTAACCGCCAGCATTCGCATTTTTTTCATGTCTTTCGTGACCACGAAATGGCGCTTACCTTTGATTGTATTGTTGTTTTTTTGTCCTATTCACATTCATACATACATAAATTTGGAAAAAAAAAACGATTAAAAAGAATACTATTGTATAATGTTTATTTTGGTTTGCAAATCCGCTGCAATATTCGACATTAGCTCCCTTGATTAATGACAACAAAAATCTAAAATTTCAGTTCGAAATCATTTTTTTTATAATTTTCTTTCGAGATTTGAAATCATGACCAGTAGACCAACTTCCTCCGTATTTTATTGCACCAGCAATAAACTAAAGAACCAATTTAACATTCTGGAGTATCTCTGCGAAAAACGAAAATAACCTTCTCCTGTAAAATGTTTTATTTTCTCGCTTAAAATTTTTTGTTGGTTGTGGTTTGATATGTAAAGGAATTCACAAGAAATCGCTCGACTTATTTATGAGAAAATTGGCGTTGAAGCGCATCGCATACGGGAGTACAGTGCAAGTGCTCGTACCGAATGGTATATTGAGTTTGTTCTTCCGTTTGTAACGACCGGAAGGGGGCGTGGTAGGTATGACAAAGTATATATATAATATCAGTGTCGGATACTGAGTCGATTAAACGATGTCCTTCCGTCTGTCCGCCAGTCTGTCTGCCCGTCTGTCCCAGCGATTACAGCCGTAGTTTAAGAACTATCGAGCTGAATTATGTGATATATTATTCTCCAAGCGGAGGCTACGTTCGAAGATGGGCAAGATCGGATCAAAACTACTACCCCCTCCCACACAAACCACCCCTTTCCATACGAAAACAGAATTAATCAAAATAGTTCCAGTGCAAATATCCAGTTCAAATTTGGTATTAAACACTTTGGTAGGAACACAAAACTACTAACCAAAAAGGGGCGTGATCTAATAAATTCGCTTAAAGAAGCACATTTTTTGGAGTTTAATTATTAATAATTTAATAATTTAATTATTTCAAAACGAACGAGAAAATAAAAATTAGCAAAAAATTAACTTCGTTAATTAACTTTTACCTAATTAACTAGTTCGTGCCCAGCTAATATACAGAGCTGGGCACGAACTAGTTATATATCTTTCTTTCATTTGTTCTTTCCTACTCTATTTTTTTGTCCCCTATGTGCGTCTACATCATACATCCGATTCCGATGAAATTTTAGGGAGTTACTGTATTCACGTCGAGGATGGTTTTGAGCTACAATTTGCAACGTCCAATTATTACGTCCACAATTCCTAGAACTAAGTAAAAATATTCGATTATTTTGATAATATTGCTATATGGGCACTTTTGACTACTTCACCAAAAATGAACGTAGCTGCATCAATTTAACGCTCCTTTTACAAATATGTAAAAACTATTTTACGCCCACCACCATAGCTGAGGAACTTGATGCGCTATAAAGCAAACATATATAGGAATACACTGGAAAAAAATAATAGGCTATATAAAATCTGCCACGCCCATAATTTGTAAAATTGTAAATACTAAATTACACAAAATTCTATTCAAAGCAATACTATATAGTAGGCGGTCGTTTTTTGATCCGATATACTTAATTTTATAACTTAGTACTTCTTTGTACTGGATATTTACTCTGCATCAATTTATATTAATTTTTTACCATAAAAAAGGGGAAGTTCATATTAGAGGGGGAGTAGTTTTGATCCAAATTTGCTTTATATATGAACTTAACTCCCACTTGGAGAATAGGGGATAACATACCATACTTCTAAAAATATATCAGATGTTTCCAAGAACAACATAAACTTTTGTACAAAGATTTAACTAAATATCTCTATGGTTCCTAGGATAACTTGTAAACAAGAAATCTGTTGTTTTGTAATAGTGGGCATGGTCATGGGCGGATTGGCTACTCTGATCAGTTCGTATAGGGTACAAAAGCAATCTCGATATCGTGTTGTTGGATCATTTTAGCGCCCACTTTTAGAAAAAGGTTGAATAAACTTTACACCCATCACCACAGCTCAGAAACTTAATACGCAATAAAGGATGCACCGGAAAGAATAATAGGCTATATAATATCTTCCACGCCTACTTATTACGCCGAAAATTTGCGAAGTGAAAAAATTCGATTATTTTGCTAATCTGAAATAAAGTATCTAAGTTTATATGATGATTTTCGATAGCTTCACAAAAAATGAGCGTGGTTGGGTCAATTTACTGTCCATCACCCTAACTCAGAAACGTGATGTTCCTCAGATGATTATTTTTCAATTGACTTATAAAAACGGTGAGTTTGTATGGGAGGGAAGAGTAGTTTTTGTCCGATCTTGCTCATCTTAAAACTTAACCTTCGCTTGAGGAATAGGATCTCAAATAAAATTTCAGCTCGATATCTCTTAAAATGTCGATGTGGCATATATGTGCTAGAAGAAGAATATTTATTAGTGTCACGTAAATGGCTGAGGGTATTTGAGCTCCAACATAGCAGAAGTTAACTCTCTTATTAGTTCGTTTTAAAATCTTAGTAGGAAAGTGATTACAACTTTGAGTATGGGAGCTTTTGAAAACTTACCTTTTTGTTAAATTATTCTTATTTTAAATGGATTTTAAATTGATTTTTTTCAAAATTCTGTCTTAGAGCCTCGAACAAATAAAACAAACGATTTATGATTTAAAATAAAATTTCCATAAGAAATTTATTTAACATTTTAGTTCAAAAATTAATTTTATTACAATACAGTGGAAACTTACTTCATCTAAGTCAAAAATTTTAAATTTTATAAAAATACATTTTCTTAATTTTTTACAATTGAAATTCACAAATCGAAATAACTACATTATTCAATTAATTACAAATTTAAGTTAGTACTTGTGAAAAAAAAACTGAAAATAATATACAGAAAAAAAATACAAATGCGACAAATTGGGAAAATTTTCTTTAAGTTTTTCTTTAGAATTTGAAGGCCTTTCGGAAAGCAAATTTCAGTGGATCAAAGTTTGTTTACTGATGCTCAAACTAAGTTACTGCAATTTGCAGTTGAAAGGCGTGTTTCAACTGTATTTCGTTGTTGTTGCCAGGTGAGAAGGGTTGCCAGTCGTTTTGAATTTATTTCTTATTTTAAAGAAAATTTCGACTTTCTGAATTTGCAAAGTTTTCTTTTTTTTTGCAACAATGTTCGAAAGCCAAATTCGTTTGTGGAGAAAATTTTTAAAATACTTTTTCAAAAAATAAAAAAAGAATTAAAAAATAGGAAAAATTTTGTATATATATTTTATAAAAATATAAAAATACAAACATAGGAAAATTCATAATAATTATCGATGAACAATTATTACAATTTTATTGTTAAATGTTAGTCGAGTTCGTTCAAGTGATTCTACTATAAGAGTTTATTTACATCTTACAATTTATTTATATTTATTTTTTTAAATAAAAGTTCTTTGCTAACGATTATTTAATTAAATGTAAATCCTATATTAGCAATTGTTTTCAATAGTTTTTCTCTTTTTTTTTATATTAAAACCTTTCATATCACAGTTCTTTGCATTTGCATTTTTTCATTGGAAAAAGAATGCATAATTTCAGTTTTGGGAATTCAAAATTTGTTTCTAAATGAAATCTCTTTCGAACTGCCATGGTTGCCAACTGCAAAGAAATCTTCTCCAAAAAGTTAATTGACTCTTTTTGACAATGTGTGTGTGTGTGTTTTAAATTTAGGTTTGGCGGGCTAATTTGTTGTAATATTAAGGAATGTTCTAACAAAGTTTTGATTGAAAATTGAAATTTAACATAAATATTGAAATACTATTTTTTAACTTTATATTGTTTGTTTGTTGTAGTCAAGCACATTTGATTTCAATTATAAAACTTTTGATTTGACATTAAAACCAAAGGCAGAATCAGAAATTTCATTTCGATACAAAAGTTGAGCTCTTTTTTTTGTATTCTTAACTTTAGAAATATTAACAAAATATTCAGAAATATTTTGTATGAGTTCTTAAAGTACGAAAACTTAAAACTACAAAAAAACATTTAAGGCGCGCATTACATGAGCGTAGGGTTGCCAAGTGAAAATTTACATCCTTGAGCTGAGATTGGTGGTTGAATCTTTCGTGTCAGTGGAAATCAAATAAAAAATTTAAAAGGAAAATAGTTGCTAATTTGATTTTTTTTATTTGATTTTCACCACACCAGCGCAGGGATCAAATGGCCAAACCCTTTCTTACTATAATTAAAGCATATTTTCAATTGTTTAGTTCTATGAAATAAGACTACATTTTCCCGTAATTTCTCCTTGTTGTGTCCCGCCCCTGTTTACCACTCCGCGTCCGCTGCTGGTCACAGACTGCTCGTCGCCGTGAACCCTTGTCGTCGCTTGAGGACGCGCGACTTGTGCAACTCGCCCTTGTGGCAGGCCACAACCGTGCCCTGGTTTATCGCCAACGCTTTGCTGCCGTAGTTGTTGTTGCCGATGAGTGTGCCCAGCATTTTACTTACGGAGAATTTGCGATTTTGTTTTTGGGGGCGTGCACGCGAATCGATCAACAGCTTCTCGAAGGCTTTGTAGAGGGTGGGCGTATACTCGGCGACCGATACCTCGCAGAAGCCGATAGAGTGAGCGGCAGCGAGGGCAGCGCCTTCTTTTTCTTGAACCTGCAATATAAAAAAAACAAATATTTTATAAAACTGCTAAAAGCTGAGATCGTGGTGTAATAAATATAAGGTGAGGATGGTAGAACAGTGTCCCTATCCACCTTGATATTGTTTTCGAGATGAGTTCGCTCATTTTGCGCTCTCATTTATACTTTACTAACCTCATTATTCAACTATGGCTGAGATATTTCATAATTTGTTTTTGTTAAGTTAAGTTGTGGGCGCTTATAACCTCTTTTTTTTACTAAAAAAACAGGGATGCTTGTGTGGGAGGTAGGAGTAAGTTTCTTCCAAATCTTAACCACCATTTTGAAATAAAATATTATATAATAAAATTATTTAAAAATGTCATCTTAAAAATTGATTATTTCAAAATCTGACGCTCGTCACTTTTATTTTAGGCTTTTAAGAGTCCGCTTCGCGTTGCCGCCGCGTCTCGTTCAGCCGATTTGTAATGTGCGCATTAATGAAATTGTGTAATATCTTTTTTTTATAGCTTATACGAGCAGTTTAGAGCATTTTATTGCCCAACATTTTGAAACGTTAGGGAGCAAATCTGAAAATAAACTTATTACCCGCTTCTGCATACATACATACATATGTATATTATTTTACAAAATTATGCACACAAACTATTAAAAATTTTAATAGAAAAATCTTGTCATAAATAAATTTATTTAGTTATGTATATTTTATATACATATATGTATAAATAAACATACATACATCTTTTCATTTATAAATGTTTCAATAGATGTTAAAACTGTTTTAAATACATTACGAATACATTAAGAAAACATTTGCTTAAAAAATATATACAAAGTAAATATCGTTGAGCTATAACTTATAAACGAAATAAGTTATTGATGCAATTTATCAAACCTTTTTAGTTTTAACTTAAATTCTATAAAAGAAAATCTAAATTTGTTCAACGATTAATGGCCAAAAAAGGTTTTAAACACAACTAACAACATTTGCGAGTATCTTTGGTAAGGATTAATGGATACTGCAAAGAGTCTCTTATCACATGCCTAAACGGATTAAAATGCTATTGACAATTATTTTAAAGAATCGAATTAAGTAAATATCAATTAAGGCAGTTTTTAAACAACAACAAGTATTTTTTTTTATAAAATAGTTTTCTAACGCAATTAAGTAACGTTATTACACCATGACATGTAGAACGTATCATGGTGTAATAAAAATAAGGTGAGAAAGTGGAAAATGTCCCTCTTCACCTCGATATTGTTTCTTTCTATTCGAAAATTAAATTTTTGTGTAGTTGCCATGGTTGCTACGAAATTATTAAGTAAATAAAAACAAAAAAATTCAAAAAAACAAACAAAGTTCAAAATAAGGCAGATAAATAATGCAGAAATCGAGGTGAATTCTACTTTCCTAACCTTATTTTTCAACTATGGAACGTATTTCTGCTCTGTTTTTCTAACGTAAACTTATTTATTCGAATTTCACAAAAATTTTAAAATTACATTAAAAAAAAATTGAATCTAGGTCATAGATCGATCGGCAAAATTTTTCAAATATTTTAATTATGAGCGTTTGTATGTACGTATGTATAAGTAAGTACATTGTCAAATTTCTTTTTGACACACTTTTTGTTTTTGTCCCGTCGTTGAGCTTCGATGACCGCCACATTGGCAGCTATTTATCATTTTCGAAATTGGCGACGACGCAATCGCTCAATGTCGCACCACTCACAAACACGATGCCAAGGAAAACGCTTGGCTTGGCTTGGGTTGGGTTAAAATTTCGTTGATTTTTCAAATAGAGAACAACAGAAATCCTTTTAGAATGCTCGCAAACGCGAACGCGAACGCGAACGCGAACTGATGTGGAACACAAAGTTCAGCGGCCTTTTTAATGCTTTTAAATTAGTTGATTTCTTTTCTTTTTTATTTGATTTTTTTCGACACATGTGTGTGAAGTGCTCACTCCTCATCACCTCCATTGCATATCAAGTTCCAAGGTGACAAATTTGAACAACCAAAATTTATCGCAGCTAACTTGACTTTTGGGCATAAGTCGTTGTCGTCGTCGTCGTCGTCGGATGGGAGTGCTGCGCAGAGATTAGCTTTGTGGAAAGACATTTTCATTCATTGTACCCTTGGGCAAATTGCTGACATTTAAGGTAATGTGGGCGATAATCTGTCGCATGGAACTGCAACTTGGCATTTAGAAGGGGAGCACTAATAGAAAAATACCCCACGGAAAAGCAACTTCAAAAGAAAAGAACCAAATCAAAATCTTCTCAAAAATGTGACAGAGTAAATGGAAAATGTCAATTTCCGAAATTTGTTATTCGCACTACAGCATTTCTTAATGTGTAGTATAACTCTTAATGGCTTTACAAAGTGTGTATGAGAGAACAATAAAATGTATAAATGATTTTTCAGAATGAAAACTTTTATAAAAATCTTTAATTTATTTGTTTATTATTAAAATTAAATTTGTTAAATAAATTCATTAAATTAGACACAATTCCACTTGATAGATTTATTCACATCAATACAAAATGCAATTGTTAGTATTTATTCGAATTAATCGAAATTGCAGCACTGGCGTAAATGTCAGAATCACAGCACGTGTGCAACACTGAACCCGAGCATAATTAAAATCTCCATCCGCATGGCGTGCATCGTCAATGATCGAGGAAACAATTGAAACAAATTGATGGGACAACATGGAAAATTCGTGACATGAAAACGGACAACCAACGCCGGATTGCAGGATATTAAATAGTTTAACGGAGAGCACACGTGTAGTGTTGCCATCCATTGTTTACGGCTGAATGGGCCTGCAACGAATAGCGAGCGTGCTTCCGGACGGAACGGACCGGATGCAGACGTACAGAATTCGAGGAATCGACATTAATTCAATTGGAAAACGTGAACTATCGCTGTCTGGCTGCGTGTTTGCTTTATTTATATGCGTTTGGCTTTTACAAGGCCATTTGATGGGAAAAGTCGTATTTGTTATTATTGTTGTACTACACAGTATAGCAAAACCCATGGAAGCCATTCAAAATAATTGTGTACTCTAATTAATAAATTACTTTAAACCAAAATAAATATTTTTCCTATAACAAAGTTTAAATTTTATAAATTTCTGAATGTCTTTAAGAAATTGGTTTGAATATTTTCCCTTCACCAGTTCGAAAATAACAACAAAAGTGTTTTTCGAAAGTATTTTTAGAAAGGAAACATCTTTCGAAAGTATTAAGAACAGATTTTTGATTTAATGCTCGTGCGGCGTTAAAAAATGTTCAATCATTGAATTAATTCGACGCGTTAATCCCGGTTGCAGGCAAATTTATGACCTCACCTCCGAGCACACATCTCGAAGTTTGCATCTTCCACCACACCTCACATAAAAAATAAAAAGAAACACTCGCTTACCTCTCGTAAATGGTCCAAATCCGCTTTGTTGCCCACGAGATATGCGGAGGGTGCATTCTGCAGCGTCTTGAATTCGGCGAGACACTTGGCCGCATATTCATAGCTGGAGCGTTCGGTGATGTTGTAGACAATCATGCACGCGTCCGACCAGAGTACCTGCAACAATGCAAACAAACGGAGCAAACGTAAATACGAGTTTTTTTTAAATGGGGTGATAAAAGCTTTGCCTGGAGACTTTTTACTGATTTTTAGAAAAATTATCTTAATCCATCCAAGATTTTTATATCATTCTTTTAGGTTTTGAAAATTAGACAATAAAACTGAATTATTTCAGATGAATTTTTTCTCTGCGTATTAAACTTAGAAGTTGCAGAATTTGTTTTGAACTTTCAAAAAATTACGTTCGATAACTAAAAAAATTCTCTTTTTTCAAAATTTTTTAAAAAAGTTGCATATGAAGTTAAACAATTTGGAACGAAAATTTATTTTTTTTATAAGCTCACGATTTAAGGAAAAAGACTTGGATATATGTATTGGTTTTTGATTTAGAATTTGTCGAAATGTGAAACTAAGTTTTTGTAGTTCTAGGTTTTTGATGTTCTAAAAATTATATTAAACTGTTTTGTTCTGAAATCACATTTTTGAAAAAATTTAATATTTTGTATGCCCAACAAATTTACTACAGAAGAGCGCATTTACACACATGTGCATATGTATATGTAGTATACCGGAAGCACGATTTCACTTTACATGCGTTTAATAGCGAAACCTCATGAAAAAAGTCTCAGAATTAAGTGCATTTTGGCAGTTTAAATTTATTAACCGAAAAATATTGAAAAACCGAAAAATTCAAAATAATATTGAAAATAAGAAACATTTATTCCCCGTTGCGCATATTAATGCGGCAATTAATAATAACAACAAAATAACAATTACAGCGGCAATAATAACAAAAACAGTATACATATGTACATGCGAGTACATGCGAGTACATAGTCGAAACGTCTGACCAAAGCAATTACTCACTTGTTCCATGGGAAAATCATCTTCGCTTCCGGCATAGACATCCACAATTTCCACTTCCGTGAGTCCCGTTTCCAACGAGATCGTTTTGTTGTACAGCAAATCGGTATTTGAGCGATATTCGCCGATGAATCGACCTGTCAGGTAACGCACGGTAAGCGCTGCAACAACAAAATAGAAACAACAAAATTTTAGTAATTTTCTAAGTGCGTTTATGTAATTTTTTTTCTTAAATATTTCAAAAGTAACCGAATTTTACACAGTCTAAGAAATATTGAAATGATCAAAGCATTTACTAAAAAAAAGTGACTTATAAAATATTATTGTTGTTGTTTTTCTACTTCTTCTTCTTTATCTTTTGGATTGCTCATAATTGTCTGTCGTCGTCGTCGTCGTCGTCGATCGTCGTTGTTGTTGTTGTTGTTGTCGTTGTCGTTGCCATTTCCATTTTTGTTGTCATTTTGATTTACAAATAACGTGCGCTGTCAGTGCCGGCCGCGCGCTGCGACGCGTCCTTTTGACGCAAGTCCGCTCATTCGTCGACGCCGTCGAGCGCTTTTGTGACTTTGTTTGTTTTTGATTTGTGACCGAGCGGTGGGCGCAAGGGATTTGCAGGGGGTGTGCAGCAGGTGTGAAATGGTTTTCTTGGCGACACATTTTTTTTTGTATTTTTGAATTTTTTAAGTGTGCGTCAAAAACAACAAATACAACAACAACAAACTTGAGCGATTTGTTAGATTTATACGCAAATACGTTCAATTTGATTATTTATAGCATTCAAAAGTATGTATTTCGGAATAAGTTGTTTTGAGTGTTCAACTTGAAAAACTACAACCAAATAAATTAGTAAAATTAACATGAGAAACGTAAACTTTTAGAAATTTTATAAAAAATGGTATGAATGTATAAAAAAAGATATTTCCGACGATATGTCAGCATATCAAATTGGCGAACTGTCAAACCAAATGTATTTTTTTTTGTTTGTTCTTAAGTTAGTTGAAATGTTCAATACTTTTGATTAAGTTTTCTTGGTTAGTACTAATTGTGGGATTTCGATGACGCCTTTTGGTGACCAGTCATTACCATCACCAGTGACTCACATGTATCTGACTGTTTTCTTTATTGTTGTACTAAGCTCTTAATGCGGCATGAGTATTGCGGATACGCATTTAACGTAATTGAGATGATGTGCGACATTTGTCATACTGTGTGTCAAAAGCAAAAGACACATCAGGAAAATACAAAAACCATTTTACGCTTATGGGCCAGAAATCAATTTTTCTATTTTAAATACCCTCCAATTGGAAATTGTTGTCTTTTTTTTTAATAATTTATTTACTTTACAAATTTGTTTGGATAAAGTTTTCATGATGACTTTTTGTGTGGATACCCGCCGCGAATTTCTGAATGAAAAATATGAAATTCGCACTTGTTTATTTATGTTTCTTAATTCTTTCTTTTCTGTATTTTCCTTTTCGCACGTCTTGTTTAAAGAAAACATATTTGTTCGTATTTTTTTTAGCAAGGCGCGAAAAAAAGAAAAATGGCGCGTTGACAAATTATTATGACGGAAATGCTTCGATTTGTTTATTTGTATTTGTGTTTGTGTTTGTGTTTTTATGGCTTTTCTATATTTAAGCGTATTTCGATACAGAAATAGCGCGAAATGCGATGAAAAGTTCTGGGAAACGACTTAAAAATAGCGACGCCTCGACGCGCCGCGCCACGCCGTGTTGCAAAGACGGTAACGAAGTGAGCGCATTCAATTCCTTTTCAATTTGAATTTGAAGGAGTTTCGCTAAGCGTTAAGCGTCAAGTGGCAATTGATTTATTATTATTTATAGAATAATGCAAAAACAGATAAGTGCATACATATAAAGCAGTTATCAATTTTCTGATCTTTTGACTTTTTATGTGACGTTGAAATTTTGTTAAAGTTAAAGGAATTGTACAAAAAAATTTTATTTAGAAATGTATTTGTTTAATGTATTACATTAAAAGTGAATAATAATTTCCCATAGAGATGAAAATAGAAGCTTACATAACTAGAAGAAAGCAGTTTTATTGAAATTATATTGAACGATTGCAAACCGTGGCACAACTATTTCAGGTGCATGTAGTGTCATTACTGCATGCACCTGTAAAGCTAGGAATACTTATCAAAATCTGTTGACAAGTAAACCAAAATAAAAAAAAACAATAAAATCAACAAAGGAAACAGAAACATAAGCAAAGAAAAAACATTTATATTGAGTTTTAATTTTGTCGAGAGAGACTTTGACAATGGAACCAAGCCGACAATTACTGCATGTACCTCTAATTGTTTTGCCATGTAGCAAGCAATAATGAAACCTAGAGTGGAAAGGTTTAATTAGAATAGTTGTGTCTCTTTTTTTTCTTCGATTTAAACAGTTTGCATCTAATATCTTCTAGTTTCACTTGTGCAGCTGAAGACAAGCTATACAGAAAACCCACCTTAAAAACTTCGAGAAAACTTATAAAATTTGGTAGTCCTAAGCGCCAAATTTGTAATTCTGCAGGAGACTGTTTTTTGTATTTAGGATCAGTTGACACTTAGGGCTCGATATATCTAGCGTAATTATATTTTTTAAACTAAAAAGAGACAAGACAAAATTCTTTCCAAGCAAATACTTGTGAATCTATCCATCAAACACTTCAGTCGATCATGAAAATGATTAACACTGACAATGATGTGACATCACGATGATGGCTAATGATAGTGATAGCAAGTGATAATGATAATGCGAGTGATGAAGAAAATTATGAAAATTACAAAGTTGCCTCGACGAGTCGTTGAACCGCAACGAGACCGCAATCAATCGAAACACTCATAGGCCAAAGTGTTGATCAACAAGTGTTGAGGCCGAAAACAATAACAAATACTGCCAAACTAATGTCAACGAACTCGCAACAGCAACAACTCGCAACAACAACAACAAAAGTCAAAAACCCAAACAACTAAAATAACGAATTTATTATTGCTTTCGAATTAAAATCGGAAATTATTAGCCGGAATTGGCATTGCTCAATATTGGGTAAAACAAAAATGTGCGACGCAATATTTTGGCCAGCCAAAGTACAGCCAAAACAACAAACAACAACACCAACAAAATTTCTAAATTTTCCCAATTTTCGCAACACATGTGAAGTAGAAAAGCGACGCGCAAAAAAAAGGCAAGGAAAGGAAAAGACTAAGAGTATGTAAGTACAAATACAAATACAAAAACAAATGCGAGGCGTTTGAATGCGATTGCGAACTGCTTAACTCGCCAGTGGAAATCTTGTTTGTGCGCAGCGTTTATCTACGCGAATACAAAAATCACATTCATTCAATTCGCAATAATATTAATAACAACAACAAGAACAACAACAACAACAAACAATACATCCATACATACATAAATAATAATAATAACCATGGGTAAGTGTATTGACATTGTCCTTGAGGAAGTCATGTCAACTATTGCTGTACAATACATTAATCCGTTTATAAAGTTTCCCAGTTTTCCAATTCAATAATTGATTTAAAAAATATTTTAATTAAAACTGCAAAATACATACATACACTAATATAAACGTATACAAACATATTTTTAATTATGTTTAGTAAAAATCAATATACAAAATTTTGATTTATTTGTGGGAATCTATTGAAAAAGTCACTGACTCGAAATTTTGAACATTTTGAAGGATGTGCAAAAGTTTTCATATCAGAAACTAATTGATTTATACATCATCGAATATTTTTATTTTTAATTGAACTTTTTGAAACACGTGTACAGAAAAAAAAAAAAAAATTGATAGTCATTCAACTTGTGTCATCAATAAAATCGAATGACAAGGTCAATCCAAAATTGTGATCATTTGAAATAATACATAAATAAACCGTTTTTACTAGTCTTAGGTATGAATATAACTTCAAGATTTGGGGTTAGTATCCTAGAAAAATACCAGCGAAAAGCACACATTTCCTTGTCCAACAAGTGGACCACGCGAAAACCAACCAAACACTGTTAAGAAGGTGCAAAGACACCTGGAGGGATAACCGTAAGTGATTACGAGCACTGCGACCCTTAGAGATCTTTTGCACTCAAGTTCCAGTTGTCTTTTTTTAACCTCATTTTAAAAATTTTGCTTGGAATAAACTTAAGGCAAACTAACACAAGTAGGAATTGTGTTTGCAATAAGTTTAAGAATCGTTTGTACAATAATTACAAGCAATTGCTATATAAACTAAACGGCTTCCTTACATTAAGTTTCTGCTGTAAACTTAATGCAAATATTTAAACAAACATGATCCAAACTAAGTGTGAACAATTAAATGAATCAATTCTTTATTAAATTTAGTAAATGTCAAATTCGTTTTCCTAAAAGAACTCCGAATTATGTTGACAATTTATTGATCGCACTAGCTCTAGCCTTTAGATATTATTGGATAATTTAATTCTATTAAGAAATTTCAGAGAGGCAGAGTAACAATTATTTTGAAATACAAATCACTGAATGTTTCAGTGATACTCACAAATCACTGAATGATTTGTATTAAGCAACTGATGTAACTCCATATGACATTAGCTAACGAAGTGACCGGCAATTACTGCTTAACTCCGCAGTAGCAGCCAAATAGAATTATATCATTTGCCACACATGTAGCCGAAATAGCTGTCATACGCTCATACTCGTGTGTGCGTGTGTGTAGGTAAATGTATGCTTTCTCGGTAAAGGTGACATAAATGACATAAGTTCGCAAACAAACAAAAAAACAAACAAACAAATGAGTGAGTGAGTGAACAATCACAGCCGGATCTGCCGTATACATCGCAACAGATGTTTCATTTTGCTGTTGTTGCTGTTGTTGTTATTGTTTTTTATGTGTAACCGCAACAGTGATTTAAAACCGCTGCGGATAACATAAAAGCTCAAAGGAATAATTTTACTTAAAGGTAAAAATACTCGGACACATTTCGAAAGAGAGAGAGTGAAAAAGAAAAGTTACAGCGGAAGTCCCGCAGCGTATGTCGCAGCGCTATTGCATGATTTACTTTTTGCGTTGGCGTCGGCGTTGGCGTCGTCTTATGGCGGCTGCAGCACCCGAGCAGAATGTCCTGTAACCTAACGTTAGCGCAGGGTTGTATTTCGCTTACACTTCATGTGTCCCGTTGCGTTGTGTTGTGTTGTGTTCAGTTGTCGCAGCGCCTGTTCATAAGGTGCGCTGCATAACATGGCAGAGGATCGGGTGATTTACAATTGTGTCCCGACGTGCTGTCATGCAAGACGGGTGGACCAACAGAAAATTTGTTTACACTTTTGCAGTGCTTCGCATGTGTGAGAAAAGTTTTCCACATTTACATATAGCCCACTCTTAAAGCCATCTGCAATTGGCATTGGGAAAATATATTGAATCTGGTAACCTTTTACTTTTTTTTACGACAATTTTTACTTTTGATTTAAGTTCTGTTTTTCATATACAAATTTACTTTCGATAAGGAATACCTTATAAAATAAACTATCCCTAAAATTTTAGGGGGGGGGGGAGGAATTGGGGAAGGTTCATATCTCGTAAGAAGTCTTTTTTTATTCTTGAGTAGTCTTTTTGATAAAATTTGACTTGTGGAATTTTCTATTTGAGACTTTGATACATTTTTTAATTGTATACTCCATCGTAACGTATTGAAAATTATGTCAGAATGCACGAGTAGGTAAATAATTAATTTGTAAACATTTCTAATACAAAAAAATGTGTTATCAAGATTGTACAACTGTAAATATTATAGAATATTTGTGTATTTATTTATTTAGTAGATCAAGACGCGCCAGCACAAACTTACTTGCAAAAAGTATACAAATAAGCCTTGAACCGATTTTCCACCAGCACACACACACACACACACACACACATACTCATTTATACTCGGACAGACACATCATGAAATTTGTTGCTAATATTTTTTACTGGCTGTAATCTTTAAAGTAGGTAACACAAGCAATAAATTAAATTGCACTATAAAAAAAAGAGAAGAAAAATACAAAAACAAAAAAAAACCGAGCGACGGAAAAAATAAACAAAACAACAAATTTAAAGAAGCTGTAACAACAACAAATCCCGTTACAACAACAGCAATAATAGAATATTACCACATTGAAGACAGCAGGTGGGCGAGGTAGGCAGAGTCCTCTCCCACTACCTGTTGTTAGTTAACTTAGAATTTTATTTGATTTGGCGCATAGTTGCCATAGTTGCCAACTACTTGTACAATGTACACACACATGTAAGTAGACTAAAATTTGTTCTTGTTTTATTCGATGTTGTTGTTAAGTATTTTTTTTAGTTTTTAATTGGCTCTTTAGGCCGCATTCCGATTGCATTTGTTGATGTGTGTGCGAGTGTGTGTGTGAGTGTGTGTGCGAGTGTGGCGGCGCACGAAAGCAGGTCAAAGCACAATGCTTAAATTGTCTACGGTTTAGGAGATACAAATTGTGGTTTTTTGACCGCGCTGCAGCTGCCTTTAAGTTTTTCCTTCCTCTCGTATTTATAAAAATTCTTCATAAATTCTTGTATTTTATTGGCCTTTGTGGATTTGGCTTTTGTTGATCGTTAAAATGTTTTTTTTTCCTCTTCTTCTTTTAAACAATTTTCAAACTGGAGCAGGAAACTTTCTCGAGAATGAAATATTTAAATATTTAAACAAATCGTTGCGTTAAATCAAGCGTTAATGCGATTTTTTTTCGCGTGTTTGTAATTGTAGTAAATATTTGTTGGAATGTATGTAATCTTATGAATGAATTTGAAATTCTTGTTTACCGATTGACGCTTTTAATTTTTGTTATTGTAGGTTGTTGAACTAAAAATCCAATTGTCGGATATAATGTTTTGTATAATAGTATATATATATAATTAAAGCTAGCCACGATTTTAAAGTTGAATTCCCAAAGGTTTCTTTGAAGTTGTGCAACATCACTTCTTCCTAGAAGACGTTAATTTTTTCAAAATTTATAACGAACTTTTAAATAATCTCTTAAACGATCACAGATAAACTTGTGAATTCTTTGCACGATTTCAAGGAAAAGCGAGTTTGTTGCACCGCTAAGCTTGCGACCTGCTGCTCAAAAATTAGATAAGCGTTAAGTCCGTCAGCTTAAAGTACGCGCTAAATCAATGGGCCTTACTTACTGCTCGACAAGTTCAAGTTGATCGAAATATTTAAAGAAAAGAGTTTTTGTTTTTGTTTTGTTTTTGTCTTACCTGATTTGCCAACGTTTGCATTGCCAATAACGGCGATTCGGACGCGCGGAATGGGCGACTTCTCCTCCGTCTTCATTTTGATTTTGACTGCAAAGACAGAAATGCGAGAAAAAAAATTAAAAATGAGAAATACGCTTTGTTGAGAAAGAGGCGAAAATAGTCATTATGAAATACTACAGTTAAATATTATTTTGCGCACATTTTAAGATTTACACACACGAATTGTTATCACCACTGATAAGAGATGATAAGTTGAAAACGTCAGCAGCGGCAGCAGCGGCGGCGACGCGACTACTTAAGAATCTGGCTAACATTTTCAGCAGAAGCAGATTTTCTTTCGTTATCGTTGCGGGTTATGAATTTTGTTTAACTTACAAAACGCTACAAAACGCTACAAATAAGCGAGTAGATTCTTGGGGGAAGAAACGATTTTTGTTATTTTTTTTTTTGGCTGACAGTTTTTTGTTGTTCATCGTGACGTTTTGTGATTTTTTGAGTACCAAACACCTTTCCTCACGTTTTCGACGCGGTCATTCGTTAAAAATGTTTCCTTTTCGCGTTGTTACTTATTTGATTGCCTCCTTTGGAATGTATGGAATTTTTTGAGCAAATAATCAGTTAGCAAATATTTTCAAGATGAATCGGAGTAAAAGCTAAAATGTGTGTTAAAATTGTATGACATAAAGTAACACGAATCTGAATGGCTAGAAGAAAGATCACATCAGTATTAAATGGAAAGAAAATATATAAGGGGCAACTAAAAGTTTTATGTCATATAAGTGAGCAACTGAGGTACTCATATGTACTCGGTCTGCAATTCTCAACTGGACACTGCAGAGTAATGAAACACCTAATAATATGAGGATAACCCTGAAGACCTTTGTAGGAAGCAGCTGAACGTCTCCATTGTCACTGAAATGATATAATTTGGACCAGACTTCACTACCGTCAAACATAGCTGACAAATCTCCCAAAGTAATCTCCGAATTCTTAATGAATCTAGACTGTAGGAGACTTTATAAACTTTGAATTTGTCACATCACGTTTATTTTAGTAGCGTTGACAAGAAGATAAGTTCCTGCTCACATTTCTAATTCTAATATGAATCTAGTAATATTTTATGAGCGAGCTCGATATTATCAACTTGAAAATTCGACTGACAGGATACGTCAGCTTGAAGTCCCAGTTAAGGCATTTACACACATTAAATAGTGTTCCTTTAATAGTGGCAATATTTCATCTCTCCAATGAAGCTATAATAAACCAATTCTCTTAATCTTAATACATTTTTAAAAAGAAACCACTGGATGATCCACCACATTTTATCATTCGAATAAGTCATTTCATTTCATATTTTATTTTCTGTTCTTAGATATACAAAAAATATTCTGTGTAAAATTTTAATATAATAAAAATGTAATTTAATAATTTTGAATGTTAATTTGATGGTTTTATTAAAAAAAGGATTAATTTGTTATATTCACATTTTCTTTTGTTTTGTATAAAAAGTCTTCCTCGCAGAATGCTTAATCCGCTACTGCCATAAATAAAAGATCACTGCCACAAACTCGTATCATAAAGTTTTAAGTTTTTCGCATCTATTTAAAGTTTAACATTTTTTTAATGTTAAAAGTAATAAACAATGTATTTATTGGCATTTGCTTTAAATAAATTTGAATACTTAAAAATAAAACGGAAATGCGCAATTCTTAAACTTTAAGAATTTTTCGAAATTCTTTCGGAAATCTTTGTCGATTTTTTATAAAGTTTAAACAAAAAAACAAAAACATGAAATAAAAATTCAAACGTTGACAAATCCGCTGAATTCGACATTAACGTGTTGCCAACACGAACCAAAAAAAAAAAGAAGAATATTCAGATAAAACATAAAGAACAGCGGCGCCGCAATGGCCGCGTACCGCTTTCAAAAATAACTTTTGGAATGTGGGAATTTCGGAACGGATTCGAAACTGAATGCTACAAAAACAACATAAGCAGAAACATGCATATACATATATACAATATGTACGTACTTATATACGTATAGAAAATTGGCCATCAGCTGGTATTATTTTGATTTGACTCACGTCGTCGTTGATTTTGCTATTGTTGTTGCTGCTGTTGCGTTGGGGCATTTGGATTTCAGTGAAACACTTGAAGTTGAATTTCCATTCTGGTGCGCGAGATACTATACACGAAAGAGATCTTGAGAGTCGCTTCTAAAATATTTTCGATACACATTTTCGGTATTTGTGCCATAATAATATTTATTTGTTTCAGGCATCTCCTCGCCCGTTTATCATTTTGATCGGCGGCGGCTATTGGCATTTAAGTTGTTAAAAAAATATTCAAGAATTTAGAGCAATCAACTTGTGAATTATTTATTGCAAAAATATAAATACATTTCTCTGTTGTTGTTGTTATTGTTGTTATTGTTGTTTTGGTTTTTTATTTTAACCGGGAAGATATTTCGAAATATTTGGATAAAGTTTTCGAGTGCAAAAATATGTTTATTGGGGTCAAAAAGGCATTAACTTTTTTTATTTTTTACAGATACGAGTGTTCGGTATTCGAGTGCTGGCTGTGACTGACTGGGAAAAGTATTTGGCAATTATTATCTGAAATACAATTTATAATTGTTGATAGTATATGTAAGGAATGCATTGCATTGTCTCTTCAAGATATATGTAAATAAGTCGAATCAAATTTAAACTAAAGCTAACACTCTATTCAAGCTTAAGTTAATCTTTGGTATTAAACAATTTCATGTTTATAACAATTGAAATGAATCGAAATCATTTCAAGACAGCAATATCAACAACAAAAAATACATGATTATATACGAGTACGAGTATCTGTGAGATAACACTATCTCGCACTTGCCAATTTCAGCATGATATTGCAAAAAAAATATACATGAAATACATAAAATACATGAAGTACATTGTCTAATGATAAAAGTTTAGAAATGCGATTGCAACGATTTTGACAGTATAGTAATTCTGGCTGTCACAATTAACACGCTGTTCAACATAAGTATCATCGCTACTTGAGGGAAAATTGATTGCTGCGAACAGATGTGGTGGGCAAACTCAAGATGCCAAGCACTGCCTCGCTCTCGTTTATTCACCCATCCGAGCCCACGAATGACACACGGCGATTTCGTGAAATTGTGTTGCCAGCACTTATCAACACTTAGAAAATGTTGTTGTGGGTGAAAAATCAAAAAAATTCCCAACTGAAACATGATGAAAGTCTGTTTATCTGGCCACGGTGTGCAAGTACACCGAACAAAATTTAATCAATATTGGAAAATTTTAATTTAAATTGATTCGTTTTTGTAACTAAATATTTAATTTATTCTACACCACTCATGGATCGTATATTAAATTTGATCTTTCATTTGTAACTTCATAATAAGAGGCGTGGTTAGAATGACTATTTGTGTCGATACGATTTTAAACGATGTGAGACTGCTTGCTGAGTGACTTCTAAACTAAGTGCAAGTTCCTTTTGTGTTTGAGACGAATCTTCACCCAATAATTTCTCCAAATCTGCATCCTCGTAAATTTTCGGCCTTCCACTGGATCTTTGTCTTTTATGTCAAAATCACCGTTTTTAAATTTTTGAAACCACTCACGACATGTTCTCTCACTCAAAGCATCCTCATTATATGCTTCTACGAGCAATCGATGCGACTCAGCAGCAGATTTTTTTAAATTAAAAAAATATATATATTAGTTGGCTCAAATTGAGACATTTTTAGATGAAGAAAAATATATGATGCTAATGCGAACTTAATAACATGATAAGGTTATGTTGTTCTGGAATAAACGAACTAATTTTCAAGAAGGTTACCATCTGCGGAAACTTATTTGTACACCTAATACAATATGTACGAAAGTAGAATACAAAAACACAGTAAATTTTTTTTACATTTTTTTTTAATTTTTTACCGTGTTCGGCTTAGTCATGCGAGCATTTGTCCGCCCTAAAAACAAACGAATTTTGAGTACGCACGTTCGAAAACAAGTGCAACGCATCAAAGTCAGCCAAATTGAAATTTTGAACGGCTGCTGGCGGCGCTGGTGACAGCTTCGCCGCGTGAGCTCCTTTTTCAAATAAAATTGAATACACTCGTACCTACAAATAACCAAACATTCATACATACATATGTCTGTCTTATATAGTAAAATCGAAAGGTGTACACCGAATTTTCATCTATGCATTAACCACGCCCACCCGCCGTTTAGTTATATCGTTCAGACCGAAAAAATGTGTTTGATATTTTCCGATTTTCTGTAGACAGAAAAAGAAACAAAAACAAAAATCAATTCTAAAAATTCACGTTTCCAAAATAATTGCTGATTAAGAGCAAAAAATCTTTCGGATAATTTTTGTGTACGCGAAGATATTTTGAAAACAATGAAAAATGTTTTGTTTGGCCAGAGATTAACTTAATGAGTTTGATGTTCGAAAATAAAAACACTAAATACCAAAGCGGTCATTAAATTATTTTTGCAACACAATTTCGAAACATTTTCAAACGAAAATTTGAAGCATTTTTATTGGCATACGAGTGCGTTTGTATGTACATACAAACTCGTATAGACATTGTATTAAATTAATGTTCTTTTTTTTGTTTGTATTTTTACAATATTTTGTTAGCAGGTTAAATGTAAACAAATTATGCGAAATATTTATAATCGTTAATAATATTAAATTTTGTTTTGATGTCATGCCATGTCCAAACTGGCTGATAGGTCAAAAAATTCATAAGAAAAACTTTTCAAAAACGAAGAAAAGATTAGACATATTTTTCTTAGTTTCATCATTTAAATTTTGTATATGCATAATATTTCATGTTATTTTAACATTTAGACGCAATGTTAAATTCTCATAGAAAATTAAGAGTTACAGAAATGGGATGAAGGGTTGTGTTAGGGTGGGACATAAATGCATTACATAGGACAATCAAAGCCTATAGCTAATCCACTTTCTCTTACTAGATAAAAAAAGTGTTTACCTCGATTCGTGATTTTAATCCACCACGAAAGTCTTAGTGTATATAGGAACATTTTTAATATCATTCTGAGATCTAAAAGTAGCCTACCCAAGTAAAGACATTCTACAACTGGCTAAAGCCGGGCAGTGACAAATTAGATGTTTCAGTGTTTCTTCTTCCTCTGGTTCACTGTAATTTCTACACCAAATGTTTGAAACCTAGTGCCATCCTGAAAGCATGTTGCCCAACCTGCCAATGACTCGTTAATATGCCTATAAGTGTGCTTAAACGCAATTTTATATAATATTTAGAGTCTGTTTTATTACAACATGGCCAACAATGTTTAGCTTCTATGTATGAAGTGTTAAAATTGTCAAAATTTTCAAAACAATCCACTAAATAACAGACATGGAAAATTTAATTTCTAATATTTCGAAAATATCATAAATAATAAAAGTGTCTAAATTATAAAAAATGCGCTGACAAGCGATTAACCGCAGACGCGTGCGTGTTAATGGACAAAAAGTAGAGGCGCCAACCAAAAACGGTTTCGAGGTGAATTAACCAAATGCGTATTACAATAATTCCAAAGCAAAACGAATATGAAAGTTTTAAAAACCAATACATATGCAACCATATAATATATGATTAAATAAAAATGAAAAGTTTAAAACAAACAACATTCGCCAATGCAATCAGGAATAGCCGGAAAATACGCAGAACGGTTATGCAATGGAAAACTCAATGCAAAAACAAAACGAAACAATAAATTTTAAAAATAAATCACACAAACCTGACAGCGAAGACTTAAGAACCGCCCTGAACAATATGCAACAATGTGCCAAGTTAACACCTACATAGAACCATACACACACACGCACACACACAAACAAGGTCATAGTTTATGTTCGTGTGTTTAAACTTCGGTAAATGCACTCAAGTGGGGTAAAGAACAACAACAACAGCTGCAGAAAATGGCATTCGCCATTTTTGGTTGAGAAATGTCAGAATGCTTAATTACATGCGTAGGTTGGTTAAACGCCCACCATTATGTATGTGTGTGTGTGTGTGTGTGTGTGTGTGTGTGCGAACATGTTCGTATACGATACCAAAGGTTAAAACATTCTAAAATTCTAAATTTTGAGAAAAACAAATGAACAGAAATCGTTTCGCTATGAATTCATTAATTTATTAAATTCTGAGCTTTGCTGCAGTTTTAATTGAATTCAGAATCTCTTCGGTGTGTGACCCAGGTTCAGTGAAAACATTCCATCAACGCCTTTATCTCTTCACGTTCCCTTCATGTTCCTTTTCGACTACGTTTCGTAAAAAAAACCGAAATCAATCTAAAGAAAAATCCTCAGAGACATCCTCAAAAAAGGCGAACAAAACAAAATAAAAATGTCGACTGTGCTGGATTAGCACGTGTATGCGCTGTCCTAGAGTCGCAAAGGATTCGCTTGTGACTCGCGCAGCGGGATAAACGAACGACAACAGCATGTTGCACGCCACTTGTGGTGCGATATGGCCACGCGTTGCAAATGAGCGCTGGAGCTCGTTCGTCCGTCTGTCCGTTTGTTCGTTAACAAGGATAATTGAATTGAATTTGATTTGTTTTGTTTTGTTGTGGATTATATTCTTCTATTTTTCTTATGGATGCGAAGCGTTGTTATGCATCCTTGATATAAGTTTGTTTGTTTGTTTGTTTGTTTGTTTTTCTTTTCTATCCTTTGCAAAGTATCTTGTTTCTATATAACAACAATATTAAGTGGATTTTGCATTCACCAGACTTGACATATGTCGAAATGTACGTAAGAGCGCAACACAGGTTCTTAATTACCTTCCGCCAAATAAAAGTGGCATTATAATAAATAATTTGTGTATCACATTAAATCAATTAGACGCAGTCTTCATACTTTATATTCCTATTATAAGATAATAATCCCATAACTTGCAATTATGTACGAGTATGTGTTGTTGCGAGTGACAATCTACATACATTTCGTATATGTAAGTGTATGCTAGCACAATTGTGGTTCGCTTCTATTGAGTGTATTTATTAGTTACCGATTGGCAAAAATATTCCACATCCATTCTGTGTGTAGAGTGTTATTATATCTTCCAAAGAAATCATTGCTTTTGTTATCTTTATGCAAGGATCATTCATGTCACTTTAATTTTAATAATAGAGATGACAGACTTGTAATAGGAGCCCAAAAAGCCAAGGAAGACAATTTTACCATAAGAACACATTTAATATATGTTAAGCAAGTGATTTATCAAATTAATGGCTTAAACTATCACCTATTTATATTTTTAATACATTGAGTGAATTCAATTTTATTCAGTTTAAACTCAAAATACGAGTTACACTTTCATTTTAAGCATTTCAAGCGTTCAACAGTGCGTATGAGTAACTTTTTGTAAATAAACGTTTGATGGTTCGATATTGGTAAGAGTGTGAATTCAATGAAAGCCATTTTGAAAATAATACATCTTTACATTCTTTTAGTTATATTGATGAAATAAATCTTCAAATACAAATTAAAGAAGTCAAATTTTAATCAAACTTATGTGTTTAATTTGATTTTAAAGAAACTCAAATTTTATATACAAATAAAATTATAGAGAAGAAATTCAAGTTTTTTGAAGTCCAATTAAATTTGATTTTAATTTGAACTAAATAGCCTTAATACTTTTTCATCACTGATAACTGGTAATCGAAACTAGCTCCGAGATATTTCAGAAAAAAAAACTACAATTAAACAATTAAATATAAATTTTACAAAAATGTTTCACAGAAACAAATTTGTCAGAATATAACAGTAACAAACCTGTTCACAAGAACATTAAAGATACAAAATGTCACACAAGAAAACTCAAAAATGTGATTTAAATGTGACAAACAGCCTCAACTAGTGCAGTGACATTTTTGTCTTAAATTTGTTTGGTTGCAAGTTACCCAAAACTCTTCGGTACATACAATTAACGTATTTATTAAATCATTGACTACCAAAAACGGTTTTAAAAAAACCAAAAATATTTGTTTGGTAATATTTTTGACGCCCAGTTTCCAACAACATTGACAACTTTTGAAGGTAAGTTTTCAATGTTGTTGACAGTTCATAAAAGTATCGGTCGATGACTTAAAATTCGAAATTGATCAAAACAAAATATCTCAAAATTGTAAAATAGCAATTTACAAAAAAAAAGATAAATCATGAATTTACTCACCTCTTAATTTATATTCCAATTTCGAAATAAAGCAATTAAGAGTTTTGACAAAGTCAAAACCAAATGCTGAATCCAATTTGTTTTGAATTTTGGAAAATTTCTGATACGAAGTATGTGACACTTTAGTTTTGTTTTTGGTTGTGGTAGCACACAAATGTTCAATTGTTTATATTTTGAAACTTAACGTTTTCTTGTAGTTCTTCAGTTTTTCACTTTGAGCGGTCCAATTGGTTTTTTGGAAAATGTCTTTGTTTTCTATTTTCCTTTTTTAGTATTGGTAAAACAGTCTTTTACGTTTGTTGATTTTCAAATTTTTTAAGTGGCACTTTCATTTTTCACATGAAAATGTTAAAAATTTTCTCAACACATTTGCAAGTAAATATTTTTTTTAGATAAAATCTCAAACGTACGATTTTTTGCTAAATAAAATCTGAATAAGCTTATATTGCAAACGAAACGCAATTTTTCACTGTCAACTCTTGTTGTTGTTGTTGTTTAATTTAAATATTTGATTTAATTTGTTGTGTTTTGTTTTTGGTTTTTAAATCTGCTGATTGTGATTTAAATAAAATTGTTGAAAGTTTTGTCCGTTGTACAAATCTTATTCCGTTGAAATCTCATTTGAAACTGACTAGAATCCGGCTAACGGGAATACTTAATATACGTGAATGGTTTTTTTTTTTTTTGGACGTAAAATGCAACAGCTGATTAATTTCCCTCGCGAATGGGAAATTTGTGTATGTGCGCAGAATGTGCTCAAGTGTGCATTTGTATGTGTGTGTGTGTGTTGGCCAGAATGGCGGCAAATGGATTCCACAAAACTAATGCAACAGGTACTCGTAATATAGTTAAAGTATTTGACTTATCTTTCTTTTCCTTGATAATCTAAGAAATTTGATAAAATAAGAAGATCAAATTTGAATAAGTTTAATGTATATCTTGTCATCTAGATCGATCCTCAATTTGTAAACAAGCTAGAAAAACTCGTATTCACAGCGTCCATTCGATTCAGTAAGGCGAGTCTATTCGATCCATCCAACGCATTCAATCTGGTCTATTTCGCTCTCCAGTCCTTATAATTTAATGAGTTCATTCAGTCCATTTTTCCATTAATTTTTCCAGTTCATTTATCTATTTCAATCAATTCATCCAATTCATCCAGTTCATCTAGTATATCAAGGCCATTCAGCCCATTCATTCCTTTTATACCAATTAGTTTATTATTAATAGATCAGTCCTTTAGTCTATCAAATTCATCTAACCAATTCAATTAATCAAGTCTATCTACTTTTTTCATTTCATTTCTTCAATTCAGTACATTAAGTTAATCCTGTTCATTCAGCGCGTCCAATTTTCCTTCCACTTCATCAAGTCTATCCAAACTTCTTTTGCAAATTGGTTTCTATCTACAGTGACCTTACAAACTCAAATATCAATACTTTCACAACTGTGGGCGTGGCAGGTTTTATATACACTATTATTCCTTTCTCGTGGCGCAATATTCACTTCATTCCACAAATTGTGAGCTAAATAGGTGGACATGGCATATTTCGTATGGACAATACCAAGACTCAATCTCTAAGGGCTAAGTGCATCAATATTTGAATGAAGTCAATTCAGCGGTTCTCGAGATTACCCAGAACAACAGATGAACAGAAATACGTTGGATTATATATGAAAGTAAGTATGATATGATTTGTGGAACCCATACACTTGCAAATCACACAGCAATCACTTGTTTACATTCACTAGCGCACACGCTATCTCCAGGGAAATATTTGAATGCTCTCAGTTTGTCATTCAAATTTATTTCTCTTGGTGTTTCCTCTTTAAATACTCAATCTGAGGTGCTCACTTTCGATTTTACGCTCACATCTTTTCACAATTTTCCTTTTACTCTCTCCACTAAAATTTGGGAAGTTTTTCGTGAATTTGAATTTAAGAATTTCCCAAAAGTGAGTATGGATAGAAATGCAACAAAAGAAACAAAAGAAGCACATGTCATACACAAGCAACAAATTGGCCACTTTGCTAAAATATTTCCCACGAGGAAAGTCGAACCGCCTGCCCACCCAATACCGCACTTCCACCCGTTGGATCCAGTGTGGCATGTGAGGCAAGTTTGCGTGGGGAAAACCTGTTGAATTTGTATGATGAATCGGTTCGAATCACGGTACAAAACAAAAATCGAACTTTTGGCAACATTTTTATGAATTTCTTGAAATTTTCCGCGAATTGTTTTTTTTAATGACTTCTTAAAATGTTGTTGACAAAAATTTCATTAAATTAGCGAAATTCCTGAACAATGAATGAGGAATTTAAATGGAAATCTTTTTATTTCAAAAATGAATCGAGCCTTTTAAGGACTGGTCGGAATTGGTTCGAATTAATATTTTGTATGCACCACTCTCTGGTGCATATTGCGTTTGAGGAGAAGTTTGTAAATTAGAGAAGATATATTGTGTAAGTATATATACGAGGTGGTCCGATAAGAACTTAGCCTCACCGCCCAATCTTTGCAGATCTCGAGAACACGTATTTTTCAGACGGGTGAAAGAAGTTGGAGCATCGCTGGGTCAAGTGTATCGAGCTAAAAGGAGACTATGTTGAGAAATAAATACCAACTATTCCAAAATTTTTGTTTTTGTACCTATCGGACCAAACTCGTATATAGTCTTGATCAGATTAAACTGAGTCATTCTAGCCATGACCGATGTGTCATCATTCTTGGTTAATATAGTACCGTGAGAACCCTTAAAGATATTAAGCTGAAGTTTTGTGAATTGATTTTGGATCCAGTCGGCCCATGGCCAAGACCATGCCCATTATTAATATTTTATTAACACGACATTTTAAAAACAATGTTAATACAAATTTCAAAACGATGGAGTTGGAAACATTAGAGTGGTTCATATTTATTAATTTTTCATATGTCTAAATAAAGCAATTACATAGCAATTATTTAGTAAGTCATTTCAGTTAACAAACGAACAAATGAGAGTGATTCATGATTTTCAAATTTTTATGAAATAGTTTTTTAATAATATTTTATTCAAAAAAAAATTACACCTCAGTATTTTAATTTATATTATAAACCACTCTAATATGATTACGATTTTAATAATGTGGTACATTTATAATAGTCGGTAGTTTCGACCATGGTTGAATAATAAGGTTAGGAGAGTAGAATTGAGAACGCAAATTGAGCGAACTCACCTCGATTTCTGTCTTATTTTTCTGCCTAGTTTGAAGTTTTTTTTTCTTTTTGAGTTTTGACGACAAACTACGTTGTTGCTTTTATTTACTTAATAATTTTAAAGCGACAATGGCAACTGCAAAAAACTTAAGTTTTCAAAGAGAGAAGAAATCTCAAAGGAGAGAGACTTTTTTCTACTTCATTCATCTTACATTTATTGCACCATGGTATCGACTGTAACTTATCGACAATAATTTATCAACTATAATTTCTTACTTTTTATCACTTTGTTTGCTTTCCTTGTAAGGGACAATGTGATATTAAGAACTCTTAACTGTTTTTTTAATTATGACAACTTGTGTGTAAAAGCTTTTTGCTGTACAAAATTCGAATTTGTTGCTTAATTCCGTAAATCTTGTTTTCTTAAAATTTAAATTGTTGCTATTTCAAAACTTCGTTCTTTCTTGGAAGTTGAAAAGCAAAGGCAGGGCATACATACATGCATACATATATACATAACTACACATGCACATACTTATGTAAAAATGTATTCAATGATAAAATTTTATTGTTTTATTGTTGCTGTTGGGATTATTGTTGTTGTCATAATTTTATCTGCTAAAATTATGAAATCCGTTTTCAGCGCTACGGATTCGGATTCGTTTCTCATCTGCGCAAAAGGGGAATTCTTTGTACGGAATGGGAGAAACATTTGTTTTCTGCGGAAGACGGATTTTTGCACAGCCATAAATTAAATTCGGACATAAACATTAAATAGAAATACTGAAGCTGTTTTGTTGTTGTAGTCTTTTTCGTCTTAAAAATTAAATACGTTTTTTTTTTTCGTAGACACAACAAAATGGATTTACTTAATTTACATGACAGAAACAAATCAGGAATTTTATTTTGGGAGCTAAATGTTCGAGAGTTTATGGTAGAATAAAAGGAAGCTGAATCTGCAGAAAACGTGTAATACACGTACATTTCCCTAGCAAAGGATGAGTAAAATCAGACATTATCCACGCCTACATCTCAAATGTACAAAAATTCCGTATTTGAAAACTTAAAAACCTAAATAAATAACTCGTTAGGAATGATAATCGGTTCTACCGGCTTTTATTAATACATCAGAAATAATAATATTTAGAAATATTAACAAATCAACATTTTAGTTTAATATAACAATCAAACTAGGGTGGTTCGTAATTTAAATTTAAGACATTCCACATTGCATTTGCTGAAATACTCGATTTTTGGAACGTTAAATATCGAATTTGAATTGAATTCCTGCAATAAAACTATTTCAATTAATTTTTCCGCATGAAAACGGGTCGTTTATATTGGAGTGGGCGTGGTTCTTAACAGATTACGCCCACTTTTTTTGCACAGTTTTGTGCCAAATATTGAATTTGATCTGGATATATGCACTGGAACTATTTCATTTATCTACATACATTTTTATACCTACCACGCCCCCATATGGACGTTACAAATGAAAAAAAACAAACTGAATATACCCTCCGGTAAGGTAAGTGCACTATGTAAAGGGTATGAAAATATGTCATCTTAAAATAAATTTCTATCTAATATTTGAGTTTTTGTATAAGTATAAAAGAATATTTTAGTTTTAAATGTATTTAATAAAAAGAAAGACCACTCAGAAATCGTTTTATTCGTTTATACCGAGCGATCATCGAAGAAACATCATTCCAAATAATATCCGGAAAGACAATTCGGAAACAGACGTTCTAAACCTCACGCTACAAATAAAACGATATGCCTCCTCATCGCGGGTCTGAAAAAATTCATTTTGCAATGAAAGTAAATGAAGACTGACTACAGAAATGATCCTGTGAAGTATAGTCTTAATTTGTTAACGCCAACCATCGAGTATTTCAGCATATGCGCAGACAAGACAAGTGAGAATTATACGAATTACGAGAAATGAACTGCTTACCACAGTCACAGCCAAATGCGATCCGTCGAATTATTTGCCTACCTGCGACAAATACCAATCATTAAAATTGTTGTTAATCGACCCATGGAAATGTCTACTTTCATACTTGATTTTAAGCGAAAGTTATAAATAAAATAATTGTTTATTACATACTCGTCTATGTATATACAAGTATTTAGAACAAAGATCAACTAAGCTAAAGTTTATGAACATTTTGCGATAAATTGGCGCCATTTTATGTTAGATTGGCTCCATCTTCTTTTGTTTAACTGCCAAAATTTCCGGGTTTAAATCTTGAATGTGAAACTTATTTGCTGTGACTTTAAAACTGTTTACGATCACAGGGTGTTTTTATTGCGCTTATTTTGAGTTACCATATTGTTTTTTTTTCTCGGAATTTTTTCGGGCGCCGATTAGCCAATTTTAGATGACGCTTTTGACGAAGGTGAAGCTAATCGATTTTTTCTGTGGCAAGGCATGGTGCGGCGCTGCTAAGCTGAGACGGTTTTAATATTGTATTATCTAAATTTTAACCAATTTTAAATATTTTTTATTACGAACTGTCATGTTGTTTGTCTATATTAACATTATTATCTACATATAATTAATTTGGACACTGGTTAAATTTACTCGATTTATTGTCAGATTAACATTAAATAATCACCAGGAATTTTGAATTGGCAGGTTAAAATTATAAGGATCAATGGAACAAGTCATATTAAATCATGCCGATTGTCTGTCTGTATGTCCATCTGTCACCATTTTCTGAAAAACCGTTAGCGATATTAAGCTTAAATCTTCTATACTGGTTGCTTTTATGTCTTAGATGATTTGATATGATTTTGAAGCGAATCCGCCTTTGAATGCCCACTATTAAAAAAATTAGGTATTTCTTGTAAACACGATATCTTGAGAACCATTAGAGATACTGGTTTGAAACTTTGTACAAAATTGTCCGTAATAATTGAGAAAAAATATTGATGTACATAAAATCGCGTGACTATGACTCAGGTACGTAACTGAATCACACTTATCACTACCTAAAGCAGTCATTACATTTTTTTTTACCAAACGTTTACTTTGAGTTTTCGTATAATTCTCACTTGCCTTGTCTGCGAATATGCTGAAATACTCGATGGTTGGCGTTAAGAAATTAAGACTATACTTCACAGGATCATTTCTGAAGTCAGTCTTCATTTACTTTCATTGCAAAATGAATTTTTTCAGACCCGCGATGAGGAGGCATATCGTTTTATTTGTAGCGTGAGGTTTAGAACGTCCGTTCCCGAATTGTCTTTCCGGACATTATTTGGAATGATGTTTCTTCGATGATCGCTCGGTATAAACGGATAAAACGACTTCTGAGTGGTCTTTCTTTTTATTGAATACATTTACAAAGTTTTACAACTGTTTAAATACAATTTTAAAGTATAGATTTAATAGCTCAGCTCTGTATTTTCCTTTAAATTAATCATTATTTGTGATATTAACAAAAAAGTGATTGTAACTCATTTAATTAAGTTGGTGATTATTAAACTCTTAATTTAATGTGAAATTTTTTTTTGTTTTTATTTCAAACTTATAAAAAAGTTTCTTTTTCGTAATATTTTCTTTAATCCAGATGCAATTTTAATTTTTTTGTACCCTTCGCCAAGTGCAAGTGTACTAATGACTTTGTTTTTTCATTTGTAAAAGCGTGGTTGGTATGACAAAGTATATATATAAATGATCAGCATTGAATTCTGAGTCGATTTAACGATGTCTGTCCGTTTGTCTGTCCCAGCGATTACAGCCGTAGTTTAAAAGCTTTCGATATGATATTTTACTTTAATACAAACGTAGTTAAAACTAGTAAAGAATTATCTTTGGCTATGTCGATGCTCATTTTCCCTTTGCCGACACCAAAAACTGTGTTTCTTTTAGCTCATAAGTGCTACATGTCTAATATAATGTTATGCCCTCCTTTAATCGTACCGCTCCGGCTAGCGAGCATTTATAGGGTTGCGGTTTTCAACCGCCTTGCTAGGTCGAGAGGGAAACAATCACCCGATGGATGCAGGGTTTCAACATTGACAACTGGATTATTCAACTGCCACCACTTTTTTGTTCGCCGCCCACCCAGTGACACAGGGCTTGTAAGATCGGCTTTGTACTTGCTGCTGCCAAAAAAATGGTTAGAGCCACCAAAACATCGCCGATTGGATTTGCGCTGCCTACAGATTATTGTAAACAAATTTGTATGTTTTTTATTTATTCACACTTCTCTATTTTTGAAATTTATTGCTACCAACCTTTTTATTTTTGTGTCACGAAAATTAAAAAATAAAATTTATAAAACAAATCGCACTTTATTTACTGTTTGCCTTTTTCTAAATGAGGAAATTAATTTATTAGAAAACTTGTAATTTTTTTTTATTGTAACTTTTGTAAGGGTTTCTTATATCACCCCAAATCTAAATTGTTTATCGTGTATTCACGGCCAATTTTGATTTATAGGTTCGTTTCGATTGACGTTACCTCTCGAATTAAAATTAAATTAAACAACCGAAATATTAAGTATATCTTTTTACGGATTCTTTTACGGTTGTTAATTTTTTGGTGTAAAAAGTGTGATAATGATGATGTGTTATCACGGTTATCATTACGTTTAGCGGCATCTATGTTTCAATGGTTGATTTTTAAACAGGGTGTTCAATATAATTTAGTTGTTTTAATTTTTTTTACCCCACACGCAACAATAAGTGGGCGTTGTTCTTCTCGGATCACGCCCATTTTTGGTTTGTAATTTTGTGTAACCACCGAAGTATTAAATACTGAATTTAAAATGGGTATTTACACTGTAACTATTTTCAATAATTTTTTATCCGCAAAAAAGTGAAGTTTGTATGGGAGTTGGGCGTGATTCTTATCCGATCCTACACATTTTGTGTGTGTTCTTACGTGTTAACATTGGAACATTAAATATCGAATTTGAAATGATTTGCTGCAATAAAACTATTTCAATTAATTTTTACGCATGGAAACGGTTCGTTAATATTGGAGTGGGCGTGGTTCTTAACCGATCACGCCCGTTTTTTGTGCGCAGTTTTGTGCTAAATATTGAGTATGATTTTATACCTACCACGCCCCCTTCTGGGCGTTACAAACGGAAGAACAAACTCAATATACCCTTCGGTAAGGTAAGTGCTCTAGGTAAAGGGTATGTATGTCATCTTAAAAGAAATTTCTATCTAATATTTGAGTTTTTGTATAAGTATAAAAGAATATTTTAGTTTTAAATGTATTTAATAAAAAGAAAGACCACTCAGAAATCGTTTTATCCGTTTATACCGAGCGATCATCGAAGAAACATCATTCCAAATAATGTCCGGAAAGACAATTCGGGAACGGACGTTCTAAACCTCACGCTACAAATAAAACGATATGCCTCCTCATCGCGGGTCTGAAAAAATTCATTTTGCAATGAAAGTAAATGAAGACTGACTACAGAAATGATCCTGTGAAGTATAGTCTTAATTTCTTAACGCCAACCATCGAGTATTTCAGCATATTCGCAGACAAGGCAAGTGAGAATTATACGAAAACTCAAAGTAAACGTTTGGTAAAAAAAAATGTAATGACTGCTTTAGGTAGTGATAAGTGTGATTCAGTTACGTACCTGAGTCATAGTCACGCGATTTTATGTACATCAATATTTTTTCTCAATTATTACGGACAATTTTGTACAAAGTTTCAAACCAGTATCTCTAATGGTTCTCAAGATATCGTGTTTACAAGAAATACCTAATTTTTTTAATAGTGGGCATTCAAAGGCGGATTCGCTTCAAAATCATATCAAATCATCTAAGACATAAAAGCAACCAGTATAGAAGATTTAAGCTTAATATCGCTAACGGTTTTTCAGAAAATGGTGACAGATGGACATACAGACAGACAATCGGCATGATTTAATATGACTTGTTTCATTGATCCTTATAATTTTAACCTGCCAATTCAAAATTCCTGGTGATTATTTAATGTTAATCTGACAATAAATCGAGTAAATTTAACCAGTGTCCAAATTAATTATATGTAGATAATAATGTTAATATAGACAAACAACATGACAGTTCGTAATAAAAAATATTTAAAATTGGTTAAAATTTAGATAATACAATATTAAAACCGTCTCAGCTTAGCAGCGCCGCACCATGCCTTGCCACCGAATAAAATCGATTAGCTTCACCGTCGTCAAAAGCGGTATCTAAAATTGTCTAATTGGCTCCCGAAATTTCGAGAAAAAAAAACAATATGGTAACTCAAAATAAACGCAATAAAAACACCCTGTGATCGTAAACAGTTTTAAAGTCACAGCAAATAAGTTTCACATTCAAGATTTAAACCCGGAAATTTTGGCAGTTAAACAAAAGAAGATGGAGCCAATCTAACATTAAATGGCGCCAATCTATCGCAAAATGTTCATAAACTTTAGCTTAGTTGATCTTTGTTCTAAATACTTGTATATACATAGACGAGTATGTAATAAACAATTATTTTATTTATAACTTTCGCTTAAAATCAAGTATGAAAGTAGACATTTCCATGGGTCGATTAACAACAATTTTAATGATTGGTATTTGTCGCAGGTAGGCAAATAATTCGACGGATCGCATTTGGCTGTGACTGTGGTAAGCAGTTCATTTCTCGTAATTCGTATAATTCTCACTTGTCTTGTCTGCGCATATGCTGAAATACTCGATGGTTGGCGTTAACAAATTAAGACTATACTTCACAGGATCATTTCTGTAGTCAGTCTTCATTTACTTTCATTGCAAAATGAATTTTTTCAGACCCGCGATGAGGAGGCATATCGTCTTATTTGTAGCGTGAGGTTAAGAACGTCTGTTCCCGAATTGTCTTTCCGGACATTATTCGGAATGATGTTTCTTCGATGATCGCTCGGTATAAACGGATAAAACGACTTCTGAGTGGTCTTTCTTTTTATTGAATACATTTAAAACTAAAATATTCTTTTATACTTATACAAAAACTCAAATATTAGATAGAAATTTCTTTTAAGATGACATATTTTTTCATACCCTTTTTACCTAGTGCACTTACCTTACCGGAGGGTATATTCAGTTTGTTTGTTTTTTCATTTGTAACGTCCATAAGGGGGCGTGGTAGGTATAAAAATGTATGTAGATAAATGAAATAGTTCCAGTGCATATATCCAGATCAAATTCAATATTTAGCACAAAACTGAGCACAAAAAAAGGGAGTGATCGGTTAAGAACCACGCCCACTCCAATATTAACGACCCGTTTCCATGCGTAAAAATTGATTGAAATAGTTTTATTGCAGAAATTCAATTCAAATTCGATATTTAACGTTCCAATGTTAACACAAAAGTACTCACACAAAATGTGTAGGATCGGATAAGAATCACGCCCAACTCCCATACAAACTAAACTCTTTTGCGGATAAAAAATTATTGAAAATAGTTACAGTGTAAAAACCCATTTTAAATTCAGTATTTAATACTTCGGTGGTTACACAAAATTACAAACCAAAAATGGGCGTGATCCGAGAAGAACAACGCCCACTTAAAATAGACATGTAGCACTTATGTGCTGAAAGATGCAAGTTTTTGGTGTCACTGAAATGACGGAGGGTATATGAGCTTCTGCATAGCCGAAGATAATTCTTTTGCTAGTTTATATATAAATTTATGTATAAATATCTTTCTTTTTTTGTTTACTATATAGTAGCTTACATATAAATATACAAATGTACATCTTTTAAAAGTTACAAACACATAATTTGTTTTATTAATGCAGGCCACACCAAGTTTCAACCGAGTTTTTGGTTACTACTATTCGCAACAAATTGTATAATAATATTGAATAACCTTCCTGACTGAAGGCGGAGGGCGTTCTATTTAACGAAACATGCCCACTTTTTGTGAACTCGTCGAGAGTGACTGTATTAAATCGGATATATAACTTTGAAAGTAGAACATAAGCAAAATCGTTGATTTTGGGCGGCGTTTTTATTTTTTCCAGACCCATCTCTGTGAATGTTTCTTATATATCGCAAATATTTCCTGAGCTTTAGTTATTTGCGAAAAATGTATCTGACCTATTTCAAAAAGTGGGCGTTAAATTGATCCAACTACGACTGTGACCGAACAATATTAATGGATAAATAAATATATTATCGAATATTTTCACTAAATTTCACCAATTGTGGTCGTCTCAAATTTGTATCAGCCTATGCTAAGAACCCGATCGAAAATCGTTTCACCGGTTTTCGAGTTTACCCGAAACAACAGACAGATAGACAAACGTTAATTAAACCAGTGAAATAATTGTTGTTTGCTTAACTTTTACACTTTAAGATACAGATACACTTCATACTCCTTGTACTTAAAGATACAGATACACTCCATACAAAAAGTTGAAATTTTCGAAATATCAGTATCATTACTTTAATTCTTCGACCGACGACTAAATGTGATACATTTGCATCAGTGACTTGACTCCTTATTGTCATTTTTATTGCAAAATGCGTGTGATTAATGAAAAAAATTTATTCAAAATTCCAACCCGATATCTCCAATCGCTTTTAAAATATCGTGTTGGCAAAAAACTCCTAAATGATTTGAATTTTTTTGAATAGTTAGTTTGGTAATTGGTCGATTGACTTCAAAATCTTATCAGTTTGTCTGGAGCATAAAAGTCAACAATTTCAGCTCAATATCTCTAACGTTATCGTGTAAACAAGATATTGACAATTTTGTTTTCATAAATTAAACCTTTTTGTAAAAATTTTTCCAGAAAAGTCCAACAAAAACAACAATAATTACAACAGCAGAGTGAAGTGCGATAAGAATGCCGTTACAACGAGCGATATTCTATTTTATTTCATTTGCATTTTATCAGCATCAGTAATAGTCATAACAACAACACTAATTGTTGTTGTTTTTTTTTCGATTTGTTGCTGTATCGACTGCATTCATACCGAGCTATGGAAATGTTACTAACCGAAAATCACAATTTCGATTGGAAACAAAATATTTGTTGCGATTACAAATCGTTATTTTATTTATTTTATTTTTATCGTATATGGAAAAACACCAAAGCTGGGAGGGGGCGGTTAAACAAGATTTAGATAACGCTTAGCATGTTTATTTTCGTTTATGAACACTTTTTGTTATTAGCATGAAAACCATAAATTATTTTATCCACTGATTGTCGATGGACCATGGAATAGCAATGGCTTAAGATCTCACCAGACTTTTGGATGTTTATCAAAACTTTCGAAATTTCGAATTTATTCTTGTATTTTAAAAAAACATTCATTTTTTCCTGTAGTCGAATTTAGAAACCCAATTCCTGGGGTTAAGGAGAAATCTTCAATACAATTGAAACATTTTTTCGGAAGTTCAAGTTTTCTTAAACATTTCTTTTCCAGATTTCAAAGTTGAATTTAGGTACAAAATTGTTTGTCTGAAATTTGGTTCATAGTCGAAAGTGTCCTCCAAAGCCAAACAAACCGTTTCCTAGGGTCAGCACAATTCAAAATGAAACTAAGTCGAATTAATCCGGAAAAATTTTAATTTATCAATAAAATAAATAACTTTGACCGGATCCGGTTTTTTTACTGGACAGAAAATTTGTTTGAATGGATTAGATTGGAAAATATTCTATATATATATATATATATATATATATATATATATATATATATATATATATATATATATATATATATATATATATATATATATATATATATATATATATATATATATATATATATATATATATATACTTTAAAGTAAAATAACCTCAAAGTGACATTTGTTGCCAGAGTTTTTTAGTTCCTATAGAAGTTATAAAAATTTGATTCAAATGCCAAATACCAAAGGAAGAAGAAGATATCCACGATGGCCCAGAAGCGGTGATGACATTTTCTACTAATGAATTTTCTATAGATGATTGTTAGTAGGGAAAGTGATGAAATTTGTTTATTTAAACATTATCTTGAAATCGTTGAAGGGCAGAATAGTGTAAGTCCCACCCATTTTGATTAGTTTTAAAATGGAATAACTTCTAAATTAAACAAGGTACACAAAAACTTTATACAGCTATAGTCACTGAGAAAGACAGACGGACATCGTAAAAATGACTTAGGATACATATAATTTGTCATACCTGCCACATCAAACCCAATATACCCTTCGAAAGTGCACTTGCATTTAGCGAAGGGTTTTAAAAATATGTCATCTAAAATAAAATTTCTATCTAATATTTGGATTTTTGTATAAGTATCCAAAGAATATTCTACTTTTAAATGTATTCAATAAAAAGAAAGACCACTCAGAAGTCGTTTTATCCGTTTATACCGAGCGATCATCGAAGAAACATCATTCCGAATAATGTCCGGAAAGACAATTCGGGAACAGACGTTCTAAACCTCACGCTACAAATAAAACGATATGCCTCCTCATCGCGGGTCTGAAAAAATTCATTTTGCAATGAAAGTAAATGAAGACTGACTACAGAAATGATCCTGTGAAGTATAGTCTTAATTTGTTAACGCCAACCATCGAGTATTTCAGCATATGCGAAGACAAGGCAAGTGAGAATTATACGAATCACGAGAAATGAACTGCTTACCACAGTCACAGCCAAATGCGATCCGTCGGATTATTTGCCTACCTGCGACGAATGCCAACGCAACGGAGCTATTTTTTGTATTGAAATGAAAGCGTTGCTTATTATTTGCACGACTAATTTTTGGGCTTACGTTCTTTTAAAACCAAATTTTACAAATCCTTTAACTGTCTTGGCTAAATGAAGTTGCAATTGCAATTAAGAGACAACTACAACTTGACCAATATTTAGTAAAAGCTTTTAACTGCGTTCCTAATTAGTTGTAGTAGATGTCCGTCTGGCTGTCCCAGCAATTATAGAGATATCGAGCTGAAATTTGGTATGTGAGATCGTATTCTTTATACGAGTATATAGCTCAATTAAACTCAATTGATTGTTTTGAAATTGTTTTTAATTAATTACTATTTTCATTAAATAAGTTCAACGAACTAAAAGGGTTAACTAACTATCTTCTTTTTTTTTACAAAAATCTGACGATATTAAGTTCCGCACTCATTTTATTATTTTTTTCATTAATGGAAAATTCTGCTTAATGCCACAATAAGGTCAAACGCTTTGACTGATTAGGCAGTAAAAACGGTCACTGGTCGCAGCTGGTAAAACCTACTGCCAACATATCTCTCAAGTTCATAGAAAATTGTTGAACTTTTGGCCAAAAACTACAACAACAAGATGGAAAGCTAGGGACAATCCTTCAACGATGAAAAGCCCATCGCTGCGCTGCGCTGCGGCTTGTGTCAACAGAACCAACTGGAACTGAATAAAACAAAACACAACACAACAGAACAGGGCAGAACAGAACAGGGCAGCAACTAGTCTAATCAGAGTGGTAACTTGTCATAAATCAAACAAGTCGAACGAATCGAAGGTTGCCGCCCGAGGAGTTCGATAGCTTCGTTCGTATCGCCGGCTCTGCACCGCATCGCATCGCATGTCTCTGACCCATTAATTCAGCGCCACACTGTTAAATAGCGGTGTTAACGGTGTTTGTTAATTGATTTTACATTGTTTTTGCCTTTAATTTATGGATTTAATAGCCTTTTTTTGTTGTTGATTGTTTGCTTGACTTGAAGTGTGTAAGCAAAACTCGTATCTGTATCTATACAAAAACAAAAAAAAATAACATGGTAATAAAAATTGGAATTCCACAAATAAACGCAAAAAATTACAAGTCGGCAACAAGTGTGACACTTGTGTCACACAATATTTTGAGGTTACACATGAGGAACAGAACAAATCCACAAAACTATTTTTGTTATAGTTAAATTAAATTGATCTAATTGTTTAAATTCGAGATTAAATCAAGCAGCAAACAACTGCGAACTCAGACTTTTGAATTGAGGTGCAAAATCTGGACTTTTGATTAGATTACAAATTTTAGGCTAAAACGAATTATGAGGAATTGTAACAAATGATCTTACTAAATGATTTCATTAAAAACAAATACAACATTTTAATCGGCCCTACCGACTACTGCAAATGTTTAATACCTAAATAGAATAAGGTGGTTCATGATTTAATATGTTATTATTTAATGTTATTACAAATTTTTCAAATAATATTTTATTTAAAACAAAAATTAAAAAAAAATTAAATCTTGAACCACCCTAGTTAGATTACTATACTTATTTAAGATCGCTTGTGTATCAAAATTACCAAATAAAGTCGTAAGGGTTTAATTTTAACATATAATAAAAAATAACAAACATGGACCAACCTAATCGTTTCCAAAATTGAATCAGTTGTTTCCTATTATAACTGAAAATGTTGAACCCAAATTCGGCCCTAGACGAACGGATTGAAGCCAATCCGCCCACGCCAACGCCCACTATTACAAAAATACTGAATTCTTGTTAACTTTTGGAGTTATTAGGTTGAAAATTTGAAGAAAAAAAATTCTGTTATAATAGGAAACAAATGATTAAGTTATTAGAAACGATAGAGTGGTTCGGTTGGACCGACTCTAAGTTTTTACTTACTTTCCATTTTTCCATATTGAAAGGCGTTTAAAGCGACTATTTTGGTTATCAGCGTATATACTCATATAAAAGTATTTGATAATAAAATGTATTCAATTAAGTTTTCAATGAGCCATACCTTTCAAAATCCATTGCGGTTTGGCTGACTTATTCAACGATTTGGTTTTTGACCTTAAGTTCAGATTTTGTATACTATATATTTTATCACAGTCTGCAACTATTTAAGAGTGGATAATTATTGCAGCTAACTTAATATTTGCGATTTCGGTTGTGCATTGCGATATCGAATTCATTTAAGGTCTGAAGATTCCGGCCTTATTTATTATTTTCGCTAAAAGTTTTTAAAAAATTTAGTGTTGAATACTTTAAATAAAAATGTTTAAAATTTAAAAAGTTTTATTACGGTTCCACACTTAAAATTATTTTCACTATAAAACTGGTACCACAGATACCATAACGACCTCCCCCCCCACTATTTACCGATATTTTGAATGGTTTTATTGTAGTTATTTTTAACATTTTTGTGTTGTTGCTATTCTGTTGTTGTTATTGTCGCGGTAGCGAAACAACTTGGCAACACACTTGATAAGAGATAAGCGATTTTTAAACTTACGGGATCTTTAAATAAGTGCCCTACATTTGCTGCATTAATTGTTGCTGTTATGATTACAAGCGAGCTGATAAGTGCTTTCATGAGGAATTTCAATTCAAAATCCGACAAATCCATCAGAAATGATAATAAGAAAAATAAAATACTCTAGCCTAAAACAGAAATTTCAATGTTGATCCGATGTCAACAAAAATACCCTAGAATCTATAGCTGTGAAGGATGTTACTCCGGTTTTTTAAATAAAAGAAAATTTATACTAATATTCAGAACGTAATTTAGTTATACTCAGAAACAATGTAATTTTCTACATAATGACTATAATTATCAACATATTTCTATTAAACTAAACCCCTTCAATGCCGGGTACTATAAGCCAGTAAAACAAATAAAAGGGAACAATAAATGCAATAAAAACTAGTGTAGGGTATTTAAGTTCCAACATAGCCGCACATATTTCTTTGACTAGTTTTTATTTCGCTTTCAATCATTTTTACTTACCGTACTTGAAACTTATTAAAAGGTAAACCAATGATAATTTATGAAGAAAAAAATAACAAACAAAATTATCGCATAAAAGTTATCACGCCATAAACAAAACTTTAATCAACACATTCATTAATGAAATTAATTTCTTATGAATTATTTTCGGCCTGCGGCCTCGTTAAATTTCAATCAAATACAATTTCTGTTAAGTGGTGTCCATTAGGAATTAGTTTAAAGTGTAAAGATATCGCCAAGCGATTTGAATATTATTTCAATTATGAATGTTACCCATCCAATTAAAATGAATGCGTTCTTAATCGAGTTCTGCTGGTGGTCTTCGCCATTCGATCATCCCACAAATGGAATGAATGGATCATGCGACGACGCGGAGCATTGACCACAAGACCAAGTCGCAAACACGAATGCATCGAGTGATATTTAAGTGCTGCTGGTGGACGACAAAGTCTGTCCACAGCGACAACAATGCAATCCAGTCTCAATAAAAACTCACAATAAAATATTTACTTAAATGATAATAAAATTGATAATTTTGTGTACAAAAAAAACAACAACATAAATTTGCGATAAAAAAATTATAGAAAGTTATTTTTTCTTTCTTTCGGTCTGTCGTTTTTACTGAATTGAATTTTGTCTGATAAATTTTGGACTAAGATATTAAAATTTGGTGCGAGAATAACAGATTTGGAACATACATATACAAACAAATATAATTCCAGAAGACTAAACAATTCAATGAATTTAATCAATAACTAACTAACTAAAACAAATCCGAGCAAAGCCGGGTACTTTAAGCTAGTATAAAACTGAATAAACACAATTCAACCTGTCGAAAGGTAGCTTCAAATATGGCTTAAATATGATGTCATTATAATTGTAAGAGTATATTAAACTGTCATTTTTAGTTTTGTTATTTATACGCGTACAAGTAATTTCCGAGCGATAGAAGAAAACTTAAAACAATTCTGCCGCGACGATATGAAAAAAAATGCTTAAGTGATCATGAATCAGAGGCGTGCACTGTTGTGCTTGTTTTTATCGTTCTCTTCGTTCATGCAAGCCAGCGACCAGCTGCTACTATACCTACTGGCTGCTATAATGCCAACAAATATTTCGTCAGAGAAGCTGTCTGATCAAAGTTCACCTCACGAACATCTTTTTTCTTATTCAGTTATCTGCACTTCTCGAAAATTTAAAAGTTGACAATCATTTAGTTATGGGTGCTTCTCTATAACAAGTCTTAACCCTCTCAAGACTGTAGATAACCGGTGACCAATAATTCTATATTTCCTTATCTTTTTAGAAACTTGGCACCGATCTTTTTATACGCTTCGCCACGTACTGATTGGCATATTGAATTTGTTCTTCCATTTGTAACGCCCAGAAGGGGGCGCGGTAAGTATGACCAAGTATATATATAAATGATCAGCGTCGGATTCTGAGTCGATTTAACGTCCGTCTTTCCGTTCGTCTGTCCGTCCGTCCGTCTGTCCGTCTGTCTATCCCAGCGATAACAGCTGTAGTTTTGAGCTATCGAGCTTAAATTTGCATTATTTTTATATAGTGCATCAAGTTCCTGAGCAATGGTGGTAGGCGTAAAATTAATCCACCCTTTTTAAAAGTGGGCGTTAAATTCATCCAACCACGCCCATTTTTGGTGAAGTTGTCGACATTACTCATATAAACTCAGCTTCAAAATTGTTATTAGCGAAATGATCGAATATTTTTTCTTTTTCTAAAAGTGGGCGTTAAATTATCGAAGTTATCGACAATGCTTATACAAACTCCGATACCGAATTTCAGCTTTTTAGGAGCAATATTAGCGAAATAATCGAATATTTTTATTTTGTTATACAAAATGTGGACGTAATAGAAGGGCGTGGCAAAACTATCCTTGGCGTGAGCACAGAAATTCTACAAAATTTTATCACAGTCGGTTAATGGTTTAGACGCGCTTATGATACAAAGAAAGATAGAAAAAAAAACAATAATTTATTTTTATATATGTATGTATGTATTTATGTATGTATGTATGTCTGTATGTATGTATGTATGTATGTATGTATGTATGTATGTATGTATGTATGTATGTATGTATGTATGTATGTATGTATGTATGTATGTATGTATGTATGTATGTATGTATGTATGTATGTATGTATGTATGTATGTATGTATGTATGTATATATAGATTATTGTACATAAACATTCTAAATTAAATATCAAATTAGGGTGGTTACATGATACTATAGTAGGTCTTACTGACTATTACTTATAATTTTAAGGTGTTTCATAATTTAAAAAAAATGAATCGAAAAGTTTTAAATCACAAATTTTATTGTGATATTTAACAATGTGGTGCATTTATAATAGTCAGTAAGAACGACTATAATTTCATACATTTTTTTATGGTCTATGGTCCGAAAAGGGTTAATGGAGAGCAATCCAACCCACATACAATATTATTTGGTCGGTACAAAAGGTTCTTTTGCAATGTCATTTTGGGATCGAAAAATGGTAATTAAAACTTTAGAAAACAAATATTAATAAAAAATTGCTAATTCGAGACTGTCGGTAGACTTTTACATTTTACAATGCAAAAACAAGTCATTTTTAAATTTCGATTATTTTGTGACAACTAATATTGTCTATATTTATCAGTTCACAAATTCAAAACAAAGTTAATATAATTTCATTTTGCGAATTCGACCTAATACAATTACAGCAACAACACAAAAGTTCAAATTTATTAGTTTAGCTTAACTAAAAAAATATTTACGAGCATTACAAAAAAGTCTCTGCCAAAACAAACGAAGAAAAACGGAAAACAATGTGAAGAATGCAAAAGGAAATTCCAAAATCACACTTACACAATTAGTACGGTAAAAGGCTTGAATTATTACAGCATATTGAATATTAACCAAACTGGTTTTGGTCGGCAACTTAACAACAACAAAAATGAAAATCAACACAATCAACTTGTTAACACTCACCGCTGAGAGTTGGTCAATTTCACTCTTGTAACGGTTTTTGGTTTTGTAGGTTGCAACCAGCGTTGCCACATTATCATTTACAAACATTTTTTATTAGCAATTATTTTAATCATTTTTATTATTTTTAACATTATAAAATAGTTGTCAATTTACAGCATCTATCGTAATGAATGTCATCCCTGCATCATAGAAAAAATCTTATCGATTTATTATGCATTTTTAAAGTTGGCTTTTAAATTCTTTGCGAAATTTTCTGGCATCACTGGTTGCAACAAACGACCAAAACAACAACTATGTCAAAAGAGCAAAGGTGCACGCACCATTTGCTGCAACAAAATTAAACAATTCAAATTGGGACAGGGTTATTTGAACCCAAAGTTTTACATTTGCAAAGTGAAAAAATTGCAGTTTTTATTTTATATACCTTCAATGCATTTCTCTCTGCTTCTTATTCAATATGTTTTGAATTACTTCTCTGACACTACTAACATATTTGCTCAATTGACATAAGAGCAAACGAAAATGCAACAATTGCATTTCATTTTCGTTTATAGTATGTATTAGTTTTGGCTCCGTCAGCTGCTTTCGCATTAAAAGCTTTACCTATAAGCACTGCTGTAATTTTTTGTTGGCAATTGAGCAATGACAGCTTTAACTGCAGTTTGAGAGAAAGTTACATTCAAAGGCAAATTAATAAATCACACGTTGTCAGTCCATTTTAGGACACATCGCAAGAAATAATTCACAATTCTCTTTGTTGCAAACAAGTATTAATTAAAAAAAAGAAGTTACTATAGGTCAATTTCTATTTATCCAACCATACTCGAGACTGTGTAAGCTGAATAACAGATAAAACGATTTAATATAAATTTACACGGAATCTAAAGGCATTGAGGTCTTGATATATAAGATATTCCACGCCCATATTTTACACTCACAGTCGATCAAATTAGATTTAATTAGTTTTTATAATGAAAAAATATCTCGCATCCTACTAAAAGTGCATGAGACTAGTGATAGAACAAGCTAAGTATACAAACGGTAAATTCGGTATATAAAGGTTCAGCTAAAACCACCGTATCAAAGCAAAAAGTGCAAATTCGTTAATAAAATGAGTCCCTACCCAAAATTTAAAAAAATTTCATGTATTAAAGTGGCAATAAATGCGTAAGGTAAATACCCAGTTGTATACTCATCACTTATTTTTACTGAAGGAATTCCAGAACACTACAAGAAGTCGACGTGGTTTAAGTAGTTTAACGGCAACCGCCATATATCAAGAATTTAATGCGTTACGATGATGATAGTTGATGGGAAGGATTGGACAAGTACCACGTAAATTTGGTCGTTTGCGATTTTTTTCTTTTCCTTTTTTAATTGATTTCAACAAAACTTTCAACACAATTTAATGTTGTATCCAACATAAATTAATAAACAATTAATAAGAAAATTTAAATTTCTATGATTCATTAATAATAATTTGGAGTCAGTATGAAAAGAACACATCAGTTTGCCTCATCAAGAAAGCTTTTTTGACGTTAACAGCAAAAGTGTTCCAAAAAATGTTATTAACAGTTGCTCACAACTCGCAGCTGATATGAGAGAGCAACTGCGATTATCAGCCAAAACCAAAACAAAACTGTAGTTTGTATACTCAATTATAATGAGTGTTAAAAAGGCAAACAAATGAAGCAATCATGAACTTTGTACCACTGAGGGAGCAACAGCAACCAAAACATAAGAAAAAGCAACAAGAACTTCAAAACAAAAACAAATGTTATGATTATAGAAACGGAAACATACCAGCAAACAACTACGCATGCTCTCACTCTCTTTGACTCCTGAAATGTGGTCTTATCAGCTGAAACCAGACAACAACAAGTAAGACGAAATTTTGTTGATATTTTGGTTTTCCAGCACACATGCTCAGACCATACTGATGATTTGTTTTTGTTTTTCCGCGTCTTTTCCTACTCAGCTAAATATGTACACATTTTGTATACACTGACGCGCGCGAGAAACGGGACGTACTATCTCACTCGCTCGTTTAATTACACTCTCTCTCACCCACCAATGCACTGAATGACCGACGACGTGTACGAGGTCGGGTCGTTCATCGTGTTGGTGTTGTGTTGTGTTTGAGTTCTGTAGAAAAAATATGTGATAAAGAAAAATCGAGTCTGCTCGCCGAGACGAGAAAAGTGAATGTTGTTAGGCCTTTAGCGTTCACAAACTGTCCTAACTTCGTTGAGGATGGGCGTGCAGTTCTCGTGCTCCGTCGCGAATATTCAGTAAATTAAAACCAAATAAAAAAACAAGAAATCTTATAAGACCCTTCAATTAATGAACAAAAAGGGATTCTATACGAAAACAATCGAACGAAATCGCAAGTTTAAAATTCACGGTAAAAACAAAAATTTGAAAAGTGAAATGCATTAGAAACGCTTTAAATAAAAAAAAAACAAAAATAAACGCGCACCAAAATACCACCTCAAGTTCGACAAACGTGACCCCACAACGTCCTTGAAATCCTGCCAGCATCCTTTTTCGAATACGAAAAAAAAAATACATTCAATAAAAAACCTTGGAAATCCATATTTTCAACTACTTTCCATTTTTGTAACCTGAAAAAAAAAGTCATCAAACCTTTCCAAAAATGGCGCTCCGCTGTGCTGGTCTCTTCCTGAGCAAGGAACTTGCTGCTTCCTCAAAACAACTGCGTCCACTCGCCAACCACTCGTCCACGCGTCAAGCGCATTTTCTGAAGGACTCGCCAAATACTGCGCTGAATAAGTCCATTCTGGAACGCTATCGCAATCTGGAAACGCCCAGTGGACGCGTTCAAGCCACCTACCTCTGGATCGATGGCACTGGCGAGAATATTCGTCTCAAGGATCGCGTCTTGGACAAAGTTCCCACCTGCGTCGAAGATCTACCAAAATGGCAATACGATGGCAGTTCCACATATCAGGCGGCGGGTGAGAACTCCGATACTACGCTTCAGCCACGCGCTATCTATCGTGATCCCTTTAAGCCGGGCAAGAACGACGTTATCGTAATGTGCGACACTTATCACGCCGATGGCAAGCCAACACCCTCCAACAAACGCGCCGCTCTGGATGCCGCTGTGAACAAGGTTGTCAAACATGAGCCGTGGTTTGGCATCGAACAGGAATACACTCTGCTGGATGTTGATGGCCGTCCTTTCGGCTGGCCCGCCAACGGTTTTCCTGCACCTCAAGGTCCATATTACTGTGCTGTCGGCGCTGATCGAGTGTATGCACGCGATCTCGTCGAGGCTCACGCTTTGGCCTGTCTCTACGCTGGCATCGATTTTGCCGGCACTAACGCGGAAGTTATGCCCGCCCAATGGGAATACCAGGTTGGCCCTAGTGTTGGCATCAAAGCAGCCGACGATCTCTGGGTGTCGCGCTACATCTTGCACCGCATCGCCGAGGAATATGGTGTTGTGGTAACATTCGATCCCAAGCCCATGGAGGGTCAGTGGAACGGCGCTGGCGCCCACACCAACTTCTCCACGGCTGCGATGCGCGCCGATGGCGGCATGAAGGCTATCGAGGCCGCAATCGAAAAGCTGAGCAAGCAACAGGAGCGACACATTCGCGCCTACGATCCGAAAGAGGGCAAGGACAACGAACGCCGTCTTGTCGGTCGTCTGGAGACCTCGAGCATCGACAAATTCTCATGGGGCGTAGCAAATCGCAGCGTGAGTGTGCGTGTACCACGCGGTGTTGCCGATGCGGGCAAGGGTTACCTGGAAGATCGTCGTCCCAGTTCGAATTGTGATCCGTATGCGGTGTGTGATGCGCTCGTAAGGACCTGCTTGTTAAATGAGTAGATTAAGGAATCACAAAGAAAGCGCCACGGCGCCGAAACTAAAAGAACAAAATTCTTAATTTTATTACAACTAAGATTATTAGACAGAAAAAAGAAAGCAAAAAATTGTAAATATTTAAAAAAATGCTAACGTACTAAAAAGAACTACTGTAAAAATTTACTAACCCTTTCATGTATTGGCCAAAATTGTTATTAGCGCTTGCGTCAAATTGTTTTTTTAAGTCGGAGTAAACCACAATTTATATGTTTATTTGTGTTTATATAGCATTTAAGTTATAATTCTGCCATTATTAAACTTTGATAGTTAAAATGTATTTAAAAGTATGAAAAAAAAACCAACAAAAATCCAAAATATTATAATTAAAGCACAATTTTTACTAAAAGAAAGCTTTTGTTTTTTTTATTTGCATTATTTGTTTTAACATGAATTTTTAAATAATTTCTTTATTTCATTTGTTTTATTATTTTCTTTTTTCTAAAATTTTAATTTCAGCGAATTCTTTCAGTCCAAAACAGTGAAGTGCAAATGAAAAACTGAAAACTACAACGCTTGAAAATTAAGTTGAATTTTGTATAAAGAACCTTTTTTCACTATTTCGTTTGAATTTTTAAAGCTTAGAAATCAAATGAGTTAAATTATGATACGTAATTCGGCTTTTCAAATCGAAAATTTTTAAATATGTTTATCAAGAATTTGAAGATTTGATTTTCCAAAGCCAGCATACCGGCTGTTAAATTCATTTTTAGATTTTCATTAATTAAAAAACAACTTTAAATAAAAAAAAAATAATTCTTAAACTAGAACTTTGGACATACATACATATATAAACAAAAATATCTGAAATCGATGCGTATCTACATATATCACGACCTTAATACTTATTAAAATTGCATACATGTCATAACATGTCATATCATGAGTATAACTTACATCCACTATTATCGGGACATTCCACAACCTTTTTATTTGCTTAGGTCAATGCCACGGAATAACCCAACGGAACAACCGAAGCAACAATATTTATTATCCGAGACTAACTCCAGCTAATCAAAGGTTACATTAAACAATATCAATTAATAACAAACAATTATCATATTTCAGTCTTCTTACACATTTAAAAAACATTCAGAAAAGCTGATAATTTTAAGGCATATTTGAATCATGTTGTAGACAGATTCAACAGTAACCGAGCCTCAGCTGCTCAATAGGCGCAAAGCGTTGTTCTGGTAAAAATAATCCTTGAAGACATTTTTAGAGCTAAAGTTAATATTAAAATACTCGTATATAGAATGTTATTTACTGTTGAGAAATGTTCGAAAATCGTTTAAATTGTGTGCGAAAAACTGTTCAACATTATGTGTACATATGTACATATGTAAGAAACACATTGTATGTACTATATATTATTATATATATTTAAATTGTGAATTAAAGTTTGTTTGAGTAATTACAAAGCAAAAACAAATACAACCTATACAATTAAAATTAGTTAAACTAAATTTGCATTTTCATTTAACACATCTAATCAAAATTCATATTTGACTTCAGCGTTTTTTTTTTTTTGTTTGTTAATTTTCTGCCAGTTCGGTCGCACAGTAATTCGGCGCCTGGCATTGAAAAATGCATCGAATTTAATTTTTCGACATTTGCGCGTTAATTCGTGTCTGTCTGTCTGTCGGTCTGTCTGTCTGTCTGTCTGTCTGTCTGTCTGTCTGTCTGTCTGTCTTTCTGTCTGTGATGTGCTGTGTTAGTAGTGCAAACGCTTGTCGGTTATTAGTTGGCTAACTGCAATTGTGAACATTTTACTGAGCCAACTGAGAAAACGCCAACGCAACACATTTTTGCAATATGCCATAATGTGGGTATGACTACTTAATCGTGTATACTCGACTTACACAAGTAGATACATACGAGTGCATACATACATATGTATATGTAAATATGTATATATGCAAAAACATTTGTTTTCACTTTTAGTTTTAATTATTTTTAGAATATTGCAATTAGTCAAGTTATGAGACCTTAGTTGATATTACTGCAGTGCATAGCAGACAATTGAGGAGTTCTCAATTGAAAGCAGATAATTCAACCTCATTCAATATTGTTCGTACATGGCCGAAGTGATGACAATTGGAAACCAACAACTCGCCATGCAAAAAATATGCAACACTCAAGAAAGAGACTTAAGCCTATTTGAGAAAGTTTTTATTTGCGAAAATAGTTTTTTAGATACTCTTACCTTGACTATGCCGAAGCTTAAATACCGTTCGCCATTTTGGACACCAAAAAATGTGGTGCTTGTAGCACATATGTGCTATATGTCTTTATTATAAGTGGGCGTTGTTCTTATCCGATCAAGCCCATTTTTTGTAAGTCATTTCAGTTACTACTAAAGCGTTGAATTCTGAAATTGAACTAGAATAATATCATCGTATATATTCACTTTATTAAACAAATTGTGGGCGTAATAAGTGGGCGTTTCAGATTTTGTATATCCCGTTATTCTTCTGGTGCATCTCGTTACATGTTTTCCAAGTAGCGCAAGTTCCTGAGCAATGGTGGTAGGCGTAAAATTGATGCACCTTTTTTTTGAAACTGGGCGTTATATTAATCCAACCACGCCTATTTTTGGGGAAGTTGTCGATATTACTCATATAAACTCAGATACCGAGTTTAGATTTTTAGGAGCAATATAAGCGAAATATCGGATGAATGATTTAAACACGCACAGTGAATAAAGATGGAAAGAAAGATGCATTCATTTGTATATATGTATAGATATATATAGATATAATTTCCCATGATTTTTTAGATGATCATACTTAAGAATAAAAGACTCCATTTGATACAATTACAAGTAACTTGAGCAACAAGTCAAACGAAAGCTTCAAATTTTACGATATTTAAAAATAATTTTACACATAAGCTCGTCAATAATGACGCTTCGTCATTTGAATATAGTAATTGGACGGACACGCTCATCCTTCAGTCAACTGCTGCAATCGTTGCATGCATCCAAGATTATAACTGTGCAACACCTCCATTACTTACGAAACTCGCCAAATGCCGAACTTGACAAGTGTCTTATCAATCGCTACAAAAGACTGAAGTACCCAAATAAATATATACAAGTCACTTATCTGTGGATCGATGGAAAAGGTCAGGGCATTCGACTCAAGGATAAGATATTAGACAAAGAGCCAAAATGTGTGGAGGAGCTAGCCAATTGGCAGTACGATGGCAGTTCCACATACCAAGCGGATGGCGAGGATTCCGATGTAGTTCTTGTGCCGCGTGCCATTTATCGCGATCCCTTTAAGGCGGGCAAAAAGGATATTATTGCGTTGTGTGACACCTACAAACACGACGGCACACCTACGGCCTCGAATAAGCGCAAAGCCTGCGCGGACGCTTGCGATGCGATTTGCGAACACGAACCCTGGTTCGGCATAGAGCAAGAGTATATTTTTCTCGGTTTAAATGGACGTCCCTACGGCTGGCCTGCGACCGGATTTCCCCGGCCGCAAGGACCCTTCTACTGTGCTGTGGGTGCCGATCGAACATACGGCCGTGACATCGTCGAGGCACATGCTTACGCTTGCCTTTACGCCGGCATCGATTTTGGCGGCACTAATGCCGAGGTTTTGCTCTCGCAGTGGGAGTACCAAGTCGGGCCCAGCCTTGGCATTAAGGCTGCTGACGATATTTGGGTATCACGTTACTTTCTGCATCGCATTGCCGAAGAGTTCGGCGTGCGTGTAACGTTGGATCCCAAACCGGTACCGGGGCCTTGGAACGGCACTGGTGCACACACCAACTTTTCAACCAAGGGAATGCGTGAAGATGGCGGCATGAAGCTCATCGAAGAGGCAATGCCAAAATTAGAAAAGAATCACAAAAAACATATCCAAGCCTACGATCCACATGGCGGCAAAGATAATGCGAGACGTCTTGTTGGCCGTTTAGAGACATCAAACATCGAAAAGTTTTCATGGGGCGTGGCGAATCGTGGCGTCAGCGTACGTATTCCGCGCGATGTTGCAACGGCCGGCAAGGGCTTCTTTGAAGATCGGCGACCGAGCGCTAACATGGATCCGTATCAAGTGTGCGAGGCCATTATAAATACGGTAATCCTCGATAAGTGAAATACCAACAACATATTTTTGATATATATATATATATTTAGTTAATTAATTTAAATAACAGCACAAATAAATACGAATAACGCAGACTCCGCTTGGGATAATTAAATAATTTATCATATTAAAATGGTTACAACAATTGTTTTAAATATAATTAAGGTTATTTGTACCCTTCGCCAAGTGCAAGTGCACATACCGAAGGATATATTGAGTGTGTTCCTCCATTTGTAACGCCCACCACCAGGGGGCGTGGTAGGTATGACGAATTCCGAGTCGATTTAACGAAGTCCGTCTGTCTTTACTGCTGTAGTTTAAGAGATATCGTGCTGAAATTTGAAATGTGAGCTGATGCTAAGTTCTTTTGAAATAAAGTTTAATTAAAACAAATTTTTATTAAAGATAATACTCTGTAATTTTGTTAATGCTCTACTTAAATTATTGCGACGAATTTCACTCCTCAGTGTTGTTGTATCTAACAAATCAGTCTCAAAACAATAACAAATCCAAACTACGTGATGCACACCCAACAGGAAATCGATATGCATTGGCAGAATTAGCAGCTAATGTCATTGAAGCAAACAAACAAACGAACAAACGAACAAACACGGAATCAGAGAGAACATCCAAAGAGGCACTCTTACCTTGAGAATAAATCGGATATATTTGTAATTGTATTTTAAAACAATTATTTCACAGCTAATTTACATATGTGTAAACTTGTCAGATTTGTAGAACAGCTTTTACTGTTACTCAGACGAGTAGTCATAATTTGTAAGGGTAACTCTATAATACGAAAGAGTTTCAAATTTCATGGAAGATTGGTAAAAAAAATGACGGAGTCGTCGCTTAAAAAGAGAACCAAAAATAATAATTATTGTATATTGGCTTTGTCTTACATTCGACCAGGCCAAGAACCAATTTTATGCGAGCTCTTGTTCTCGAAGATCGAACAAAAACTACTCCACCCTTTCATACAAACTCATAAAAAAAATAAAATTAATAATGTAGTTAGCCAGTTAAAATGCAGTATTTCAACCTGTCAATAGTAACAAGACGCTACTAACTAAACAACGTCCCCTTATAATAGGGACATATGTAAAAATATGTACTCGTATGTATTTCTTGTGGTACATGTGTGCCTTGGTATCTCTAAGATGGTTGAGCTTTCCGGAATTGTTTATTTGCAAATTTATTTTTGAGTCTTGACTTCATGCCAGGAATGTTACTTTATATATGCAGGGTAAACTCACGAACCATTGGTCCGATCTTGAGTAAACAAGATTGTTATTGTCATGTCTTAATTGGACAGGAACGCAGGCCGAGGTGTTAACAAACCATTTCATGGCAGTCATTTTTATTAAAGGGTTATAGGAGCACCGCGACCTGAAAGATCTTTTGTGCAAAAGGTAGCCTCATTCGTCTATCATCAATGCCATCAGGTACATATGTACTTACATATATTTTTGAAAATTTCAATTATTATATCTGAATTGTAACCCTAACCTTTTATAGTGATATTGGTTTTGTATGCAAGTTCTCAGAATCTACTTCCAATGTTACCAAACACAAAAAAAAAGAACAGATACCAATTCTGCCATTGTTTGTTGTTGCTGCAAGTGTCGACATTGTAAATATATCCAAGAGATATAGTATACATTTATGGTGTGACGCAGTAGAATAAACAAACAACAAACCGTTTACATGAAATTTATTTCAATGTCATGTCCATAAGTATCACGAATATTGATTTTATGATTGTTTTAGTTCACTTTAAATCTCACTTAGAAAGTGCAACTAACATTGAAAATAGTTACTTGCCGATATGGATAGGGTAAGGAAAGTAGAAAATGTCCCTCTTCACCTCGATTGAATAATAAGGTTAAAAAAATTGAAATAAGAACGAAAATTGAGCGAACTCACCTCGAATTCTACCTTTTTTTATCTGTGTTATTTTAAAGTGTTTTCTTTTGACAAAAAACTACGTTGTTGTTTTTTCAAAGAGAAAACAATTTCGAGGTGGAGACGGACATTTTCTATTTTCCTCACCTTATATATATTACACCATAGCTAATACAAAAAATTCTTTTGTTCACATTTTATTGATGTTTTTCGGTTCTTCCGTAAAATTTCCGAATGTTGGTGAGGTCTTTGTGCATTTCGACAGTGGTATACACGTTTATTTCACTTTTTTGTGTTAAGGTCAACGCTCTTTGAAAACAAATTTTTGGGTAGTTGCCATGTTTGCTACTAAATTTTCAATTAAATAAAAACAACAACAAAATATAAAAAAATAAACTTTAAAATAAGGCAGAAAAATACAAAATAAATCGAGGTGAGTTCGCTTAGTATGCGTTCTCATTTCTACATTCCTAACCTAATTATTCAACTATGGTGTAAGCTATAAAAGCTCTAATTTTTTGCAAGGAGGTGTATTTAAATATTAGCTATCAGAAACTGGAAAAAACCGAAAAAAATGTTGATTAGGACAAATGTGCATTTTGACAGCTCTTATGTAAGTTAATATATTATGTATATGAAATTTACTGCAATAAAAAAATATACAAAAAAAACAATATGCAATATGAAAAAAAGGCGCAAATGTCAAGCGTATGGAAAGAGTTTGCACCGCACCCAAATGAGTACTAGATGCACATCGCTTGCAAACTGAGTAAGTAGTTAGCATACGAGTGCATACACTTGTTAAAAGTGTGGACTTAAGTTTTGAATTAGAATTCAAACAAGCGCCAATAACAAGTATAAAAAACACACACACACACTCACATCGTAAAACAGGCGACAAATATTTATAATTTTTTATATATTGTATATATATATAAAAAAATAAAAATTTACTATATAGTCGACAGTGGTCTGAATGCCTTGCAATAGTTTCAGACAGGTCTGTACAAGTTTTTTGTTTTTTTTTTTTTTTTGTTCAAGCAGATTTAAATATTTTGTATATTAGTTTGTTAGTGTGTTCGCCGATACAGCGCCACTGATAAGAGCCAACGAAACGGCAACAGCGGCAACTGTTGAAGCAGTCCAATGCGCCGTGCCGTGGCCAGAGCCACTGCGCTAATGAATGAATTGATTAAGCGTGTTTTGTTTAAACTTTTCTACTTGTCTAAAGTCGCCTGGTTTTGTAAATAAACACGTATTTCCATTATACTATTTCGAAAATTTGCATATTCGAACCAGTTTGGAAATATTTTGAATTACTTGCTCGTACTAATGGTGTGATTAAAATTAACAAAAACAACAACAACAACAACAACTTTCAACGCAAGCTACACTTGCTTCAGGAACGGCTAAATTTAGTTTTAGTATTATTATCATTATATAAACTCAGCATTTTGACGCGTGCTGTCATTTAAACAGCTGATTACATTTTAGTATCATAACAACGCTCGAATTGAATAAAAAAAATACCGCGCGCTTTTTGGCCATCAATCTTTTGAAGGCAGTGGAAAATAAAAATTATCAAATAAATATGCTCAAAATATCAACTTGACAAATTTTCCTTTGAATTCGAAATAATAAAATTTCAAATATTATTAAAAATCGTTAAATTTAAAAACGTGCCTGCTCATAGATTTCCCAATGTATCTGAAAAGTCCGATCTAAATTACTAATGCAAAATTAATTCCTTGGCTGTGTGCATGGCTACAGCAATTTAAACGAAATGTACATACATTCTTACTATACTAACTGAGGTATTAACTTCCTGTTGAGTTTGTACAGTTTTAGCTTTTTGGCTAAATGAGGCTTCGCTTACCGCATTTCCATTTGATTGAAACTTTGGTAGGTTTGTGCACGCCTTGGCCGAGTGTACGCCAAAACTTGTTCGTGTGTTCGCTTTTATGACAAATGCCATAATGACTTTTATTTGATTAGATTTTAGTTAAGTTTTAAATTTCTTTTCGTTATCTTAATTTGTTTGCCGCTAGAACAATGATAACAGAAAACATAAATTCAAGCCAAAGCGTGTAAAACAAATCGCCGTTTGTTGTTGTTGTTGTTGTTGTTGTTGTTATATCAAGTATATTTAAAAACCAAAAAAAAAAAATATGTGTCTACATTCTTGGCCTTTATCACAATTCCACAATTCGCTCCGGTTTTATTGTTTATTAATTGAGTTTTCAAGTGCAACCATTAGAAACCCGTTATCGATCGTTAATGAACCTTGCAGATGTCAAGATACCAACAAGGTTTTCCGTTACAAGTCATTACATTTCAATTAAGTAGGTGACAACACGTGCTCAATACGACAGTCTGTCAGTGTGAGACAGTGGGAGGAAGCTTCTTTTTGTATTACTTTACTATTGCGATTGTTCAAATACATATCACCAACATGTAAAGTATTTCTCAAATATCAGACGCGAGATACGACGAGAGGTGTTAAAAGATGTGAACACGCTTAACCGGATTCAAATACATTTGGTTACCAAGATACCGATTAGTATATGGAAAAAGTAATCGCTGGATTACATTAATTTTTTTTTTAGAAAATATACCATACAAATTAATATATCAAGTTAACATTTTATTCTTATGGCTTATCGTATCTTATGTTCGTATGACTTAACATAATATCAATTCGATATTAAAACTCGTTATATTGTCATTGATTGGGATAATCGAGCAATTCAGGGGATACTCTCGTTGCTGTTAAGGAATTATTCTATGAACCTTGCCACCCGTCGCCTGCTCATAGGTCTCATCTGACACCTTAATAGCGTGTTAGAAAGGAATATTCTTCGAAAAATCGTTGATTCTGTTCGCGTTTACGACGACTATCGAATGCGAAAGAACCACGAACTTTATAAGCTCCACGCCGATATTGATGATCCAACGCCTACCGTTGTGTAAGTCATGTTGTAAGCTCCGGCGCAAAAAGTGTTTCAATCGAAATCGGCTGGAAGACGACGAAACGGGAGCCTTTATCTCCGATGGAAAGACCAGATCGTAGCCGAACTAAACGCGTTTGGTGTAATTAATTAGAGAAGATGCATACGAAGCAGAGGCGGCTGCAGTGAAGAAAAGGAAATAAATGCATGGTTGAATAATAAGGTTAGGAAAGTTGGAACTCACCTCGATTTCTACCTTAATTTTCTGCAATATTTTGAAGTTTAATTTTGTTGTTTTATTTTCATGAAAATTTTGTAGCAACTATAGCAACTGCTTAAAAATTCAATTTTCAAAGAGCGAAACAATATCGAGGTGGAGAGGAACAATTTTCTACTCTCCTCACCTTATATTTATTACACCATGAATAAAAGTTAAATATTTCAAATTGATTTCAAGTCGACTTAAGCTTTTTCTATAGAAATGCAAACAACGATGAAAATATAAAAATTTAGAATTGAAAAAAACACAGACGCAGTGGCTCCAACTTAAGTATCACAATTAAATTTAAGCAATAAATTCAAAAAAATCGAGCAATTTATTGTAGGTATGCACTCGCACTGATAAAGCAGTAGTCAAATTTTTATCAGTTTATGTGTTCATTTGTATTTAATTTAATTTATTGCAATAACAAAGCGAATGACGCACATCGATTATTACGACATAATTGTTTATTTGAAAATATTGTTGGAAATTTTTGTTTTCGAGCAAACCAAACACTTTCGGTAATGAATTAAACATTGTTTCGATTGAAACCATTTAAACAACATGTTTACACCATGAAGTGGCACGTTTGAGAACAACAATAACAAAATAAGGTGACAAACCGATATCAACAGAAATCAACATTTGAAAATGTGGAAAATATAAACAAAGCCTCAGCAAGTTCAATGGCAGAACAACAAAAGCGAAACACGCGAATATGAATGGAAAATTTAAAAGAAAACATACTACATACTATACAGATGTATGTACTCGTACATATGTATGTGAAGAGCAAAGACAAATTTGACCTACATTTAGAGCGGCTGCGGGCAAAAATACAAATAAAATTTATTCGAATACTGTGCGATATAAAAATGTCTTCTTTATAATATGCTGTATTACAAAAGTTTGTACTTTAGGAATGTTTTTTAAAATTAGTCTGAAAATAATTAAATCATCATAGTTACATATTTAAATTTTGGGTTTATTTAGTGATATTATTAACACCAACGTAGTTGTTTGTCAAAAATAAAAATATAAACGTCCAAATAAAGCAGAAATCGAGGTGAGTTTGCTCAATTTGCGTTCTCAATTCTACTTTTCTTACCTTTTTATTCAACCATGATTAATTCAAAATTGTGATATATTGAAATTAATATACGCGAAATAATCGGGAAGTAAAGACCCAGTTTAACTAATTTGGTATCATTCGAACGAAATAGAATTTCAATTTCAAATAGTAATTTTACTTTTCGTTTGGCTAAAATTGGTTTTTGTAATAAAGTCACTCGGTCGGCTGATATTTTTAAATTAACCTTATGGAAAACAAACAAACAACAAAAGAAAAAACGCTCAAAAATTTCCATCGATAAAATGCAATGTTTTTTATTTTTCAATATTAACAGAGTACGCGATACTTCTCCATTGGACATTGCACTCTGACCACTGCTGTCAGTGCACTCCAAGGCTCGACGGCGTTAATCGCGACGCATTCGCCCGTTCGCAGTGATTCTCTTATTTGTTTGTTTGTTTGTTGTTTGTTGTTTATAAAAGTACAAGTACCGACGCCACGCGTTCAATGCACAGCCAACGGACGAATTTGCGCTTAAAACGATTTTCTATTTTTTTCAACATGAAAAATTATAAACAAAATTGCGATTCATTTATTTTTTTAATTTGAAATTACTTTGGAGATTTTATTTTGATGGAGCTTCAATTAAAAAGAAAAAATAAACAATCAAACAATTTCCAAATATTTACTAAAGTAATTGTTAAAGACTTTGTCACCCAACTGAGGGAAGTGAAACTTTGATCTTAAAATACTTTTTTGAGTTTTCATACTTAGCCTGCATTCCACCAATTGGAGGACATATTTTATTATACCCCGACGAAATAAAAGTAAACGAAAAAATACTCATAAAACAATTTTCTAACAATTTGTTGAATTTGTAATTTTCTAACAATTTGTTGAATTTGTAATACTCGGTCATGGTTGAATAATAAAATGAATAAAATAAGAACGCAAATTGAGCGAACTCACCATGATTGCTGTCTTATTTTGAAGTTTGTTTGTTTGATTTTTGACAAAAAAAAGTACGTTTTTGTTTTAATTTACTTAACGCTTTGGCAACTACACGAAAATTTAACTTCCAAAAAGAAAAACAACATCGAGGTGGTTAGGGCCAGTTTTCTACTTTCCTCATTTTGTAATTATTACACCATGAAAGTCGAAAAAACCGACAAAACAAATTGTCTAGTTTTATATTGTTAGCATCTCCGGCTATGCTGTAGCTCAAATACCCTCCACTATTTAAAAAAAATATATTATAACTTGCATTTGGATTGATCTCCCGAAGAACAAAGATATTCCAAAAATGTGACCGACTAAGCCGATTTCTATTCATCCTACTCTCGTATATATGTATGTATGCATGTATGTATGTATACTTCATTGAATCTTTAAAACCCGAGCAATGCCGGGTTACAATCTAACTCAATATTTCTTAATAATTTTTCCATTTTTTAAATCCAGAGAATTTTTTGGATGTTTCCATTCTACTTTAAAATTATCGCAGCGGCGAATGAGTGTGCACAAAATCAAAATCAAAACAGCTGATTCTGATTCTGTTTTTGTTTTTGTTTTTATTTACTTATACATATTCTGTTGTCATTCGCTTTGTTTATATTTGTATTGTATTATTTGTTGTTTTTAGTTTATTTTCGTTTTTTTTTCTCCCCCCCCCCCACCAGAAGAAACGTTTTCACTTTTGTTGTTTCGTGTGTATTTTGAAATTTTGCTTTTTGGTTTTTTCCATTTTTACCTGAGTGATTTATTTTATTTTATTTTCCATTTAAATTTAAACTTTTCACCAAAGAATATTCTTTCTTTTTTCTCGCCGCCGCTGATTAAGCGTACTTCCCCCATGTGCCATTCTCTTTTTGCTCCTTTACTTTTACTTATCAACTCTTGACGCTTGCTGGCTATCATTCATTGCCCGGTTGCAGCTGAGTTGAGTTGGTGCTGTGACTCCTTCTCGCTGACGTCGATAGCCGATAGCTTCCTGGTCGTTGCGAGGCGATATCATTGACCCAGCTGACTGCTGCCGCGTCACTTTATCATTCGCCTCGCACGAGTTTATTAAGTGATCACATCGTGTCGTGATCGCGTTTGGGAAGTACTCTTCTTCTTTCCTTTCTTCTCGCTCTTTTCTTCTCTTTCGCCAACAACGCAATGTGTGATCCAGAGTCTCTTTTCGTTTATTTTGTTTATCATTGAATTTAATAAAGTAATTCGCATTTAAATTAAAAATCGTATTTGTTGTAGCTGTACGTTCAAACTAATTTTAATGCCTTTTCGTGTGTTATTATTATTGTTTAAAAAGTCAGACAACGTTCTTTGATTTGTCCTCTTATATAAAGTTATTTAAAATTTAAATAAGTTTTAATTACAGAAACTGTTTTATTCAATTTTCATACTATTTTCTTCCATAGGATCATAGGGTGTGTCTGTAGTCGTTAAGTTGCGACTTTTCCTTTTTCAGGCAAAACTTTAGTTATCATTTTTTTTTGGCGGGAATTAAAAATATGTAATAATAATTTTGTTTCTTAATTGAAAATTCGATGCAACTTTTAAGTATGAGGAAATTATAAGCAATGGTGTAATAAAGGTAGGGTGAGGAAAGTAGGCAATTCTCCCTCTCCACCTCGATTTGTTTCTCTCTTTGAAAATTGAAATTAAGAGCAGTTGCCACGTTTGCTACACGATGTTCAAGTAAATTAAAACAATAACAACAACAGCAAAGTTTGTTGCCAAAAATTAAAAAAAAAACTTAAAAATGAGGCAAACAAATAAGGTAGAAATGGAGGTGAGTTCGCTCAATTTTCGTTCTCAATTCTACTTTCCTAACCTTATTCTTCAACCATGTTATAAGCAAATTATTACAATTAATATCCATTCGAAATGTTATTCACAAAGTTTTTTACTTTTATATTCTTTTATTTGTAATGGCTCAGGCTTGTATGAGTACCAATTCAAGTTGCCCCGTTTTAAAAACCCGGTTGGCGTATTGGCCTCAATAGCCACTATGCATTTATTTATTTTTATTTATTTTGGACATCGTTAAATATGCGCTAAATCTATATGACAATCGGAAAAGTCACAGTTAAAGTTATACGCTAAATATCTAATTTTTTTCTCTGATTTAAAAATCTGTAACATACTACACATATACAAAATAAATACGAACTCTTAGTTGATTTAACGATGTCGTCTCCCCGAGTAATTGTAGCTATCTTTTCTATTAGTCAAACCTTATTTATAGTACCCGGCGTTACTCGGTTTTGTTAAACTGTCCATTCGTGGAATTATATCTGTGTGTACATATAGATGTGTCAAACTGAATACTTTCACACCAAATTTTAATATGTTATACCCTGTTGTGGGTTGGTAGTTATTATCATCATGTATTATTCCCCTAGCATGATTAGGCGATTTAAAGAAAAAAAGACTTGTAAGTGAAAATTCAGAAAATTTACTGGGCATTAATAATACAACCTCGGTCAGATGGTAACCAAAAAATTAATAAAATAATCCAAGTAAATAGTTTAAAACAAACTTTTCTTCTATTATACGAATATAATTTTAAGGGCCACAAAATTTGAAAATGGTGATTCAACAATCGTCTTAAAATTAAACAAAATTTAAACTTCCTCATTCCACAACGAGCAAATTACTTCTTCCATTATCAAGATAATGAGGTATTTATTGGCACTCCAGACGAAACTATGCCTACCAATTATGTAATTAAGTAAGATAATTTAGTTGGGCTGATTAGAGCCATTAAACTGTAAGACTAAAGTACACCTGCACAACCAATTTAGATTCAGCCTTGTACGCACGGATCGGAAATTGATCGTTGGGTACTGTTAAGTTTAAATTTTCAAGAAGGTTTTTAAGATAACCTAAAGTGATTATGTATAGTTATATAGTAACTATATAAAAGAAAATTTTGTACAAAGTTTCAACCCAATATCTCTAGAGATTCTCAAAATATCTTGTTAATAAAAATAAGTATTTTCAACTTAAGTGGGCGTGGTCATAAAAGAATTGACTTTAAAATCGAATCACTTCATCTAAAGCATACGAGTTACAAGTAAAATTCAGCTCAATATCTCTAAAGATTCTAGCACTATCTTGTTAACAAGAAATAATGACAGACAGACAGACAGACAGACAGACAGACAGACAGACAGACGGACATTGATAGACAGACTTAGTTTTAATTCTGTATGAATTATTTACATACACATACTATACATATGTATGTCTCTATCTAAATTATTTCTCCATGTTACAAAAATGGTGAATACAAATTCTCACTTTTATAAAAATTCGGCCTTTCCAAATTCAACTGCCACAAAAGTAGATCGCATTTCAATATTTTTTTTATTGGTATTTATTAGAAGTACGAGCGTAATGGCACTAAGACCCTGATTGATTTATATCAATCATAATTGAACAACTTTTCTAAGTAAAAATAAAACTAAAACATACACCATAAATTTGAAATATTTCAAGAGGTACTTCACAACGTCAAATGCGCATAACTATAAAATCATTGTCGAACAATTTAGATAAAAATCTAACAATTTTAAGATTACAAATTGTACGAGTAAACTAAAAATAGTTTCCTTATGTTGTCAACCTAATTTTGTTTATAAAATAATAAATCACGGGTACAAATATCATTATGATACCAATACCATTAAAAACCGATTATACCGATTATACTCGTAATTTAACTAATTGTTTAATCATTTTCAAAAAACAACCTAAAAATGAAACATCAATTACGATACTGGTAGCTAAAATAAATATAGTCGAACTTTAATTAAGATCCGTTCAGTGATTTCCTAGAAAGTATCGATTTAAACTTTTCAAAGCGTTCCGGCCATTCAAATATTTCACATATTTTTTCTCTTTCATTTTCAAAATGAACGATTCTATATAAATATTCTCGTATGTATGTATGTATAAGTATAAGTAATATACAGACCGGGATTCCGACTGGTCATTATAGACTCAAATAACATCTAAGTAGAGTAGGCAAAGAATCAAGTCCTTTGTGCAGATTCTGCGCCGAAGAAACTGGATCGTCAGATCACATTTTAGGTAACTGTGTATTACTGATGCATATTAGATATATATACCTGGGATATAGTCCCAGGAAATGAGCTAAGATGGTTAGAGCCAGCCAAGATCCTCGAAGTTCTGAAGACAACTGAACAGGACGAGGTTTTCAGAGGGCGTACATTAGATCTTTAGGTCGTAGTACTTTAACATCTCTTATTAATTATTGTTAAGTATGTTTAAAATTTCATTAAGGTCTAAAAAAGTGACACACATACATACATACCTCAAACGCTCTGCGGTACGTGTTAAAGTTGAGATAAAAATCTTAAATTTGACATACGGCTTTTTAAAGACCAATAAAGGAAGAGAATGAAATATAAAGAATTGCTAGACGAATCTTATAAACCACTCTAATACCTTAAAATATTTGAAATAAATGATTTTAAATACGTTTTTTATTGAAACAATTTTATAAAAATAAATTACTAGCATATGCAATCATGTGTCCTTCGTCGTTCTCTTTAATAAGGTTTTGTAACAATTTAGCTAAACATTTTCTTTGGACGTAATCGAACGCATGCGAAAATGCTTTATCAGTAATGTGCCAAATTTTAGCTTGGACTTTATACGACGGTCGGTCGATTTTTGTTGCTTTTCAGTTTTGTTTTATATTTCGATGATGTCGTCGTCGATGTTTCGCTGTTATTTTTGTGATTGTTTTTCTATGAGGAGGTTCAGATAGGTGCGCAGTCCCTCCGGCACAGCGAATCTGTTTTGCCGTAGACTGTATAGTAATTTATTTTTATGATAAACGTAACGCTGGCACTTCAGCTATATTTCATTTTTCCTTTTGGTTAGTGGCGTTTAATAAAATTATTTAGTTTAGCGCCAAACATTTTAATGACAATTTGATCGATTGTGCGGCGCGCGGATCAAGCTCAAACGCTTTGCTCCGCTCCGGGTTCAGATAAGAATTCACCACACGCCACACGCATGTCACCAAATAAAAAAAAATTATATAAAAAAAACCCATAATTATAAATTTAATTCAGTTATTAAGAAAAATTGGCGCTTTACTATATTTAGGAACTTTTGCCAGAGTCATCGTAAATAAAAACTTAAGCGTTTCGACACAAACGCCGCTATTTATTGTTGTTATTTTTTTAATTGGTATTTGTAGTGTTTGTTTTCACTGCACAAGCGGCGAGCTTTTATCAATAATTTTTTGTTTTTTTTTTCATTTATAAAATTCCCGTTGCAGTCAATTTCGGTTTAGCAGATAACGGAACGCACTAACAATTTTTAGAATATTAGCCGGCTTTTATCATTATTCAAGTTAATTGAGAAATTTCAAAAACTTCTTAACGCTCTCACATATATTTTAAATTAAAAATCATCAAATCACAAAAATGAACTGACGTAAATATAACAAGCAAATATTTTGTAATTTGTATCATTGTCAACTTTTGCTGCAGATATAAATACAAAAATAGAACCAACATCAGTTATAATACTACACAACTTCAAGAACAATCACATAGATTCAATACAAGAAACAGGTCCAACTTAGTGGTGGCGAAATGCAATCGATAAATTACGAAACAACGATATTTACATGCAGGTACACGAGCCTACAACAATTTTCCCGACGATATTGAAAATGTAGCAACAATAAGCTTAAAATTAAATTGACACATTCTAAAAATGATTAAGTTATTAAAAGAAATAAAAAAAATTTAATTTTGAAGAAAATAGAAATGAATTTAAAATTTACGATTACCTATTTAACATTTGTTGAGCCAGAGAAGAACGCTCCTTTAAAGTCTTTAAGGCAATGGAGCAAAAAATTGTAACGTTTTTTAAAAAATCATGAATAAAAAAATGCAAACAAAAAAAAAGCTCACAAATTGCGAAAACCAAATTTAAGATATATTCTTTTTGCATTAAAAATTAAGTATGCATATCATATAAAGACCTTTTTAAAACTTTTAGCATAGTAAATTTTATTTTTACGTTTTTCACAATATTCTAAATTTGTGCTATTTAAAAACATAATAAAAAGTTTTTTTGAATTCTTAGTATGGAGACAGGTGGAGACTATTTTTAACTTATTTAACTAAACAAAAAATCATTTTTGAACAAAATAATATTTATTAGTTTAAGCTTTAAGGGTCCTATAGATTAGGTACAATTAGATTAGGTACAATTAGTTTGTCTTAGGTACAATTTGTATATTGATTAAATTAATTATTAAATTTTCAATTTTTCATCAAATAAAAATTGTTTTGTTTTTGTAAATCTGTAAAATTGACTCTAAATACTTAATTTATAAAAAATAACCAAATATTTGGCCTAATATTCGTGAGCGTTAACTTTATTTTTGTTGTATATGTAAATGCATAAATGTTGGCTCGTATATTTTTCCATTATGAAATGGAAAACCTTACTGAAGAGAAATGTTAAGAGAGCGGAAAAAAATATGGCGTCGTTTGCTGTCCATATCGGTCTACTTTTGTAGCGTCCCGTTTGAAAAACCCATTACAAAAAAATGGTTAACTTTGTTCTCTTACAAGATTAAATTTCTATTAAAAAGGTACAATGAAAATGTCAGATTAGGTACAATTGAAAATTCTGAAATTAACATCACTAGTTTTTCAAACCTAGACTACGTTTTTCGCAGTGTAAATAATCTTGTATATTTACTAATTATCTTCTTTCTGGCCAGATTGTTAACACAAGTGCAATGCCAATAAAAATTCAATATTATTTTATGATTAAGAATTTGTTTGTGTCATTAAGGAGCAGCAAAAGCAAAAACAAAATGTAAATATTGACGTTTTTTGCATTAAGACCTCATTTAACACTTTTATACACTTATAACATATTGTAAAGTGAAGAAAATAAAAAAGATTTCACTTCGTTGTTAATTGATCAAGTCGTAAGTTTTTGGCTCCGTGTAACACATACACTAAGGTACCGTTATCATCATACTGCACTTGCATATACACGCAAACACATGGTAATATCCCAGTCGGCATAAAAAATCTTGCCACTCGGCATAGTACTCTGAATGGTTGTCAAAATCAAAACAAAAGTGAAATTTAAAATAAGTAAAAAATTGTTTGTTCATTTAACTAAGAAAACTAAGTAAAATGTGTGAAAGATAAAAAGAGGAAAATAAAAAATAAGGCCTTGAAATGCGAGACATTTCATACAAGTGCAAGTGGGAGTGAAAGGCCTCTTCCCTGCTTTTAATCCCAGAATTTGCCGACTGGGTATTGCCTTCGACTGCGTTGTCAGTTGTCAGTGTTGCATGAGCATGATAACCCTTTGCGGGGCAATAATCGAGCGTGTATTTAAGTAGGTGATCCATCAATCAACTTTTCAACGATTACTTTTCGAGTGCGCAAGTGTTGCAATTTCGCAAACGTTGCGAATGCATTTCTTAATTAATAAGATTGGCGATTTCGATTTCTTATCAGCTCGATTTCGTTATTTTTCTGTTGCTATTTTATACTATTATATTAAAAAGTTCAATCGGAAATTATGCGGACTACTTAGTTCAGATAAATATAATAAAATATTTGTTCATAACTTTTGTTTGTAAGTGTGATTCTTTCAAGGTTATCGGCTTAAGAATAAATTTAAACAAAAAATTTAAACATGAATATTTAATTTCGAGTTGTTTTTTTGCGATTTAAGAATTAAAAAATTTGCAATTTTTTTTTTTTTATTTGTTACCCGTTTTAGGTAAATTTGGTAAATTTGTTTCATTGACGTCAAACTGGATTTGTGGGTTAGCATAAGTTGAGACATATTTTTGTGATTCTCGACGATGTTTGAAAACTTTAAATGGAATAATCCAATTTTGGCGACAAACCTAGAATATGAAGATTTAATTTGTCAAACGCAGCTCTAAAGTCAACAAAAAAGGCAAAAACTTTTCTGTTCGCCTAAAATTTAAAAAGAAAAATGATCAATAGTTTATATAAGCTATCAATTGATAAAATTGTCAAAATCCGATAAGTCATCTGCTGCCATCTGGCAACTGACGTTTCTATAGTAAAATTTGACATTTTTGACAATGTATGTACATACGTACCCGAAAAGTTTTGATGTAGGAACGCTATTTGCGTAACAGTAACTTGAAAAATTTATGTCGGCCAAAACATTAATTAAATCGTGAACATTTTTGAGCGATTATTCTTAACAACTTTCGACGTGGGTTAACTCGACAACTGAGCATCGATGAACTTAATTCGGCTTTTGGCGTTGAATCACCATCAAGGACCACTGTTTGCTCAATTCAATCGTGATCGTAATTCGCTCTGTGACAAGTTTCATATTTTTCTTAAATTTCGTTTTTTTTTTTCATTTGTATTCGATATATACGAATAATTGTGGATATTAAAATTGCTTCTCATTACGATTTTAATACAAAGTTAATGAGAAGAGTTCATTCGCTTGCGCAATTTTGAAGCTGCCATTCTGAGTGTCGCCATATAAGTATTGATAATACACATAAGTATATATATACATATATACATTGTTCAAGAATGTGAAAGCGTATTCAACCCGTTCCTGGAAACAAAAGAAAGCAAAGCGAAAACGATAAAACACAACAACACTAACGAGTGCAGAATAAGAATTAAATCGGTAAATGTAAATGGAAATTAAATGAAATGAAATGAGACCTTGGAAGTCTTACAAATGTCTTCCTTCATGCTAACATACGCGGTTACGTGCATACATATGTCTTGACATTAATGTGTCAAGTGCCCACCTCCCCCGTTCCATTGAACAATGCTTATCCCCTTTTCATCTCTTCTTGTCACAAATTGTTATTATTTTCTGATTTTATGTGTTCTTTCTTTTTTTGTCTCTTGTCTCGGTATATTCTGACATCGGGTCGATAATATTAAAGGCCACAAAACGCAGTTAACTGCAAACTATATTGTATTAAAATAGTTTAGAACATTAACTTTACTTTGTGTACTTGAAATTTTTGGTTCTATATTAAGTCTTGTTTTTTAATCTTTTTTGTTTATTTTATTTTTATTTTACATTGAAGGCAGAACAAATGACAAAGATTGTTGAGAATTTGCCCTCGCTAATATTATGAAATTCCAAAAATATCCAGGACCAACGAGGAAGTTTGGATTTGAAGAAAATGTCATCAGGCTGTACCAAATTAGTTCATCTAAAATCTGGCGTGAAGTTGAATTTAAACTATGGCGATTCTACTCAATTCAATAAAATAAAGACAAAATATAGAATAAGTCTTGTTTAAAAATTATTATTTTTTTTATTTTATGATGATCTCACATAAAAATAAATAAAAAAATTTGTTTGCTGAAAAACCCGATGTCAATTTTTTATATACATGTTCTTTGAATTTTTTAGACAAAAAAATTAACATCTTAATATTAATCCTTTAAACAATATCAATTAACATCAAAAGTTAAACACCAATTAACAGCCATCACTGTAATAAAGTACGACAGGCTCACAAACGTAGCATACTTTTAGGCAGCAAATCAGCGCTACACAGTAGGGTAGAAGCATATCGATTCATTACAGCCAAAATAAAATAACAAAAATTACAGAAGGTTAGGCACAGGTACTCACAAAACGTATATGGATTAGTTTATTTTTGAACAAATTAAATAAATTGGCGTATTGGAATCTTGATTTTTTGCTCTTTTTATTACTAACTATAATCAATGTAACAAGGTGAAGTGCAAATTAACGTAACGCAATGTTATATGTACCAAAATATAGATGGCGCCACTATCGTATTAGAACATATACGTAGGCGGCTACTTACCGTCAAATCGGACTCGTAGTTTTGTTTCGACCGCATGTGGTTTCTTGTTTCTGGAAGAAAAATTGCGCAATGAAATCAAAGATCGCTTGGATGCTGTGTACGGCGACTATTCTGCTTCGATGGAGACCGTCAAACGAGTTTCAACGTAGTCGCATCACGGTTTTTGATTAGCCACGAAAGTTATCGATTTCCATAGGTACAACGAAAATCGAAAAACATATCTCTAACATTAAATTCGCTGTTATGGCTGTTATTTCGAAAAAAAAAACAAGAACTATTCAAGAGGCATTTTTTAACAAGATTTTTTTACAATTTTTGCTATAAACTTATAAGTGGTCAGTGCAGAGAGCGTCTTATTTGGCAGCAGCTCGTACATGCCACCTTGAAACATAAACGTCATATGCGATCGGTACAAAACTGACAGCAGCGGATTCTTTTGGCTTATCCGCATGTTTTCCATACCATAAACGCCCACAGCCATGGGACAGGCGAACGAGTAGTTTCCTTGTTTTAGAGAAATCTGCGCAATGGACTTGAACATTGGAACTTTGTTAATGAATTTCTTCAGTTCACACAATTTCGCTGTAATATTGTACAGAGTGTTCGTTTTTCCATTGCTATAAGCTTGTGTTAGGGCCATAGCTACAATGGGCTCAGCAATTTCCTGATTAACCGTGGTCACGGAAGAAATCATGCCTTGCTCGGCAAAAGTCATATTAACTAGAAAAGTTGGTGGTCGATCTGTCCAGGCACTTTCCACAAAGACGGGTTGATAGCACATATTCTGTTCGAAAAAGTTTTAAGAAACATAATTTCATATAAAGGATCAAGTTTAAGCAGAGAAGTGCAAATAGTGGAATTCCGAATCGTTTATATTTTGTTGATCCGATTTTATTATTGGATTAATAAATTCACGAAATGATGATTGAAATTGATTATTGGTACACAATCTTCATGTTTTGTGTTTTCAAAAAGTTGTCATTTATGTCACTATTGCAAAATTTTTATGTTTTTACTTCTTTTATACATTTTAAAGACTCGCAAATTATAAACAACTGACAATTAAACGAACTATTCGCACATCTCTTGTAGTAATAAACTAACTTCTTTACTGTCAATTTCAGTAATTTTTAGGATAACAAAAATGAGTAAGTGGAGTCCATCCGATGGTATTGACAAAAGTCCTGACATTTTTCCCTAGAGACGTTTTCCAACTTCTTTGGAGCTCTTCTTCAATTCGTAACCTTTTTGCTACTGATTTCAAAATATTTTCTTTATTGATTTTTTAATGATATTGTTTATTTGCATTTATACTCAATCAGACCGACAATTAAAGCCTCATTACCAGTTTTAAATGTGTTGTGTTGTTATTGTATACGAGTATGTTGACACTATAAATAAGTTTATGAACCTACTTGTTAATAGTACCCTATCATTGTTCAGCTCGACGCTGGTCTAATTACGACTTCATTTTGTTGTTTGTCAGATATTGCCTTTACGTACCTTACATACAAATTTAATTCCCAATTAAATATGATAATGTTAACTTGTCCGAAATAATTTTGGAAATACTTTTAGCTTTATCAACGATTATTTTCCTATTTATTAGAATGTATTTGGAGTTGGTAAAAAATAAATAAGTTCCAAAACAAGTAGAGTATTCCCCGCTTACGTGCCTCCTCTCTTAACTGCACAACCCGCTTACTTAATTGTTAGGGATTTTTTCTTTTTTTGTTATTGTACATATAAATTTCCCTTTTTAAGGGCTTTTAAGCTTAAGTGTTTCATCCGCTTACCTTCCCACTATTCTCTAACTTTAAAACAAATTTAACTTAAGTTTTCCCCTTTTAATTGCAAATATGAAATCTAAGAAATTTAATCAACCTAAGTAAAATCGTAAAATTTTAAACTTTTTCATATCCAATTGACATCACTAACGTTTATCGCAATCGCAAATTTTACTTAAATAATTATTTGAATTAAAAATAAATTCTTTACTTATGTATCAACGAACACTTAAGTGAGTTGATCTACTTAAGCGGATTTAGATAACTGCTTTAAGCTATTAAGGCACTATAAATAACTGCCCTAAGGTACTTCAGCAGGATTTTAATAAATACATAAACCGCTTAAGTGAGCATAAACTCGTTTATTATAAATAGAAGCACTCAAGTGGGAATACTGTATATCCATACAACTAAGAATAACCTATTACAACAATGTTTTTTTTTTAAATTAATCTGTGATATTTAAATTTTTATTATTTCTTAACATGGTAAAAATATTGTATAACTTAAAACTAGACACACCACAATCTGGGCACTCATTTCAAAAGTTTTTAGTTTAAACATTTTATAAACTTGTATTCATATTGTTCAGCAATTTGTCAATGATTTGAAATATCGCCAGGACTTAACGAAGTTGAAAATAGCACCACTAATACGTGTAGCATGCATAGCAGAAAGCTTCTCTTTGGAATACAGTTTTCATGGATTGAGGTAGATGCTATCGCAGTTCCGTTTAATAGAAGAACTTAAATTTCTGCAACAATCGAATAATGTCGCCTGTCTTCTCTGTAATTTGACTTAAACCTCGATTTTTACTGATCACGTTCATATCCATGTCCTTGAAATTTTCAGGCATCGTGCTGTTATCGGCCAATATGACTTTGGTCATGAAGACGACATGTGGAATTTCAATCGGAGCTACACGTCTCACTTCGTTCGTAAAGCTTAAACGAAATTAATTTGAAATCATTCAATTAAATTATTTAAGCAAAACTAGAAGGAGAATTAACTTCGGCTGTACCGAAACCTAAATACAATACAAAATAATGAAATAATTATGAAATTATAATAGATTTGCCTTTCTATTATTAATCTTTTATTGATACATTGTCTTATTATTCCATTAACTTTTACTGGGAGTATTTTTGTATGTGCCGACTAAATCTTAAATCGAAACATTTTTACAAAATGACATCCTGATATAATTTTTAAATAACAGAAGGTTTACAATCCTTATAAAGAATATAAATTATATCTTCAATAAATCAAGGGGGCGGAGGTGACGTTGAGACAAGGACATTATTCAACAAGGGGACCACGTGAAAACTGACGAAAGTATGTTAGGAAGGTGTTGATACACTTTGAAGGCTAAAGATCTTGTGTACTCAAAGCCCAATCACGACACTAAAATATCTTCTACCTTCCTTATGAAGGATAAAATATATCCTGCCAAGTCTTTTACGACTGAAGCTGAAGTTAGAAAACTTTGCTGAAAATATTTAATCAGACATTCGCAAAAAAAAGGTATATCTGCATTCCATATCGGTGGATGGACCCTTCGTTATAGATTAGATCTGTTTTTGTTTATGCTAGAACCAACACTCAGGGAATGCCATCCATAAATGAAAAGCGTTGTGTTGGTTTGAAATGGAAAAAAATTAAAGGGAGGGAGGAAAGAGCCGGAAATGTTTATGGATGTTTACTTTAAGCCTACCAACATTGTAAGTGTAAGAGATGTTCACAAGGAGATTATTCTACAATCGAACAGACTGATCAAAGAACAAATTATCTCTGCAATACGTGGTGCGATGAATTTTCATTGTGATATGAAATGGAAGCGCCCCCTTGGCAAGGAAATACTTGGACTTTGGGAACGAGTTTAACAAGAGGAACATCTACCGTGAAAATAAAGATATGTCTCAAGCAGTCAATAAAGTTGGATCCTCTTCTATCTTCGATAAACTTTTTTCGCGTGGTTTTGGATACTAAAAAAGGTTTTAATAAAAATTTTATTTGAGCTTTAGGTCATTTTAGCAAAAAACATAATTTCTTTTGTTATTTTTAAAGCAACAACAATGCAAAAATAACAATTAACTTTTAACTATCTAACTAATTCGTGCCCAGCTCTACATTTCGTCACTTCTTCGGTGTATTCTTCTGGGCGTAATAAACGGAGCGTCACACTGGATATACCGCGAAAAGCTAATTTTACTAATTATAAGCAAAAGCAAATTTAAAATAAATACCCGTAGAGTCGGTCATTAATCAACCATTATTACAAACACAAAAAATTCGGTTCACCGATTCCAAATTTCACACAATAACAACAAACGTCAAATTTGAATTTGAATTCGAATTTCAACAATGACATGTTCCCATGTTCCCCACGTAGCCACAAATTCGCAACTTGTTGACGAAATATTCAAGCAAACAAAACAAAACAAAACAGACACTTAAATATTTATTTGTTAATAATTGACGTGTGTTTTTTATTTTCGATGTGAATTACCACAGCGGCACGTACAACGTTTTCACAATTAGTTTTGTTGTTGCTGTTTTTTTTTTAGGTTATTGCCACCTTCCATTAACCAAAACTGATGGTTTGACGTTTTAATAAGTTGTTAACTGTTTCTTCAGTACTTTGTAATTTAGCAAATATGTATTTACAATTTGTATTCAAATCTTTGTTATTGTAAATTAAGCACGTTTGTGTGATTAATTGTTTGGACAAAAATGTCGACTTTACTATTTTTATAAGAATTTTAAAAAGTTAATCTTAGAACTTTTTATAGTGCAAAAATTGATCATTTAACATTTCCTCATTAATTCTGTTAGTAGGAAACTAAATTTGATCTCTTTCATCTCCTTTCCCAATTACGGACAATTTCTTAGAGGCTTTACTTTGGCAAACATTTTAAGTAGAAATATTGATTTTCTACTTGAAATTCGTTTATGAATAATTGGGTTAGTATGCGACTCGAATGAGTACTCGTAGTAACAAAAAACTTCATAATAAAAGTTACTGAATTTTTTTATGAACAAATATTTGACTTTTAATTGATCTATGATTTTCAGATTCGGCATAACCGAAGATAATTCTGTCGCCTTATTAAAGAAAGTCGCAACTCACTTTTCGTAGTTTTGAGTAAGTCGTATTTTTAATTTTGATCTTCCACATTACTGAATATGAAAACAATTTCTATTGAAAGTTAGTTGACATACATTGTTCCTTTTACTCCAGATGTATCGTTAATTTAAAAAAATAGATTTGTAACTAAATAAACAAAGAAAATATTTTTTTATTTTAAAGTGTAACTAATAATTAACTATACTTTGAAAGCAAAAACTTGTGTTTGTTTAAAAAAGTTACTATGTTTCTTTATAGAGTAATAATTTAATATTATTTGGTTTTATTGTTATTACATTTGTTGGGAATATTTTAAATAATCTTGAAATATTATGAACATTTTAAATTGACAGTTTTTTAATTCCATAGTTTTAGACTGGAAGGAATAACGTAGACATGCGAAAAAAAACCAAAAAAATTGTTACGTTAATTCTTAAATGAAGCATAAAGAAACTACGAAAATTTTTGATTGGAGAGCAGAATTATCGTATTATAAAGTGTAAAGAATATTTGACTATTTAAATGTTTATGTTTCGAATTCTTAACGACCATAAGTAAAATCTTAAATAACGTCTAAGGACTACATCATATACATAGATAGAATATAAATTTAAGCTAGCCTTGAGAAAAGTTAGTCATCTGTAGGATGCTGATAACAATCGTTCAGTCAAACCAATTCTTTAATAAAATATTTTGTATTACTTACATCTCATATGAGTACTCTTCAGTCGGAACTCCCACTCGTTTGAGGCTATGGACAAACGCATTGTAATAGAGTTTTAGAAAGTCTTCGAAATGCTGTTCCAAAATCGCTGTTTCAACGCTGGAGAATAAAAAGAAGAACACATCGTGCACAAGGGAATCATATTGGGAAATTTGAAAATCCACTATTTTCAATTTCGACGGTGCGCCACTTTCATCTGAAATGAGATGAGAAATTAATCCTGCAATAAGTTGAAATTACAATCTTTGACGCACCATATTGAATCATGAGATTATTTATCCACAAATCGAAATGACCAATTGTCGTAAACAAACCATCGGTGGCATCGGGTGACTCCAAAAACTTTTCGTACACCTCTATGAGTTCCTTGTATCGTTCTACAGCCTTTTCGTTGTTGTTCGTGGACAATTCGATCTCTGATATTGTTTCCTATAAAATGCAACTGGTAAAACCTAACCTCACTGAATCTTAGAATATATAGTTACTCACTCCATTGAATTCCTCTTTAACTTCGGGTGCCATATTCTCCTGCATATTGAAACGGCGGAAATATGGACGTACGTATTCTTCAAACTCCTTTGGCTTTTGCAGCCTTAATGCGATAGGCAGTGCATGAAACTGGGCCAATTGCTCCAGCACCAGCTGTGTATGCACAAAGTCAAACATTTTGTGACGATTGCCCGCTTTAAAACCTGAGGTTTGTAGATTTTCCTGCAGCAAGACAGCGTCACGATCGACCACAGTCGACGATGGATCGAGTGAAATTCTCGAGCCGTAATATCGCGGAAAGCCGTCGAAGAGCTCGAACTCCTCAATGCCCGCCTCCAGTTGTAATTTTCGAATTGCCGGTCCCAAATACTTGTAGACCGCGTTCTCCGTTATGCATGTGCGTTCCGGTCTAAATATTTGCCAGTAGAAATCATTTGTGAGTGGCGGCAACTTTGCTACTAAGGGTAATTCTTCGATTTGTCCATCAGGTCGTTTGATGTTGGCCGTTACAGAAATCATAAGGGAACCGTAATTATCACCGGGCTTTGTGAGGTAACGACTACTGTAGGACACCAAACGACCGCCATTAAGCTGCGGTTCTATCACTTGCGATAGATCAATTATTCTAGGTACTTCGTCCATATTCTGCAACAATAAATTAAAATGATTATTAATGCGTTTAACTACGGATTTTTTTAAATATATGTGAGATGTTTTAATCGGTTTAATCAGCAATTGAAAAAGTTTCGCATTTCGAATGTAAAATTTTTTCTACTATTTAAAATAAAAATTTGTTCGTAAGCATTAGCACTTTACCACGGTTTAGTTTAAACCAAAACTTAATCATTTTACGAAAATTTTTGCAATAGTGGGCGTGTTCATTTGCGATTTGTGTCAGCTTTCACAATAGAGTGGTCAGATAACGAGAAACGTACCGGTGCATAAAACTGTTTGAGGAGACTCGAGATATTAAAACCGCCACCGATCGATCGCTCACGGACAATTCGAACGCCGCAAGTCATCATTCCGTCAAGTCAAGAATTCACCGAAATTCGTTCCGAAAACAGAAAATCATTGCCCGTGACATGATTATCACGCACAAAGTCCATTAATCAAATTAGATTTGGGGTCTTCAAACGTCATACTGGACATTTGCTGAATGTAGCTTTGGCAAAATGGGACAGAAATATCCACGCTTGATATGATGGGGTGTATGAACGATCATTAAAGGAAGCATCTGGGCCATCACCCAGCTTCAATCATGGTTGTCTCTTACGATGGGGTCAGTGTCTTTCATTTTTGCGAACAAGGGGTCAAAACATCGGCCAACGTTTACCAAGAAACCGTTTTGAAAGCTATTCGCATAACAATTCACTTTTCCAAAACCAGCCATAGACTTTCCAGCCGGATTCTGCGCCAACCCATAAGGCTAAAAGTACTCAGATCTGGCTTCAAAACAATGTGCCTTGCGTGAAAGCCAAAGGCGAGCATCTCGAACGAGTACTTGCTTTTGGAATTCAATATATTGTATGTCGACAAGTGCAAACAAAATTTAGTACTTTTAATTTTTGTGTGTAACAGTATGTCCCTACTTAGTATTAGCCATAAAATCAAAGTGTTGAAAATGTCGGCTCAATATCTTTAACGGTTCGCACGTGACCGTTAATAAAGTACAATATTAAAAATAATTTGTCTCTTATTTCACTGTTTATCACGACTACTTTAACTAACTAAATATCTAACTAACTATTTTAACTATATTTTAGACGACAAGCAAAAAATTGTAAGCTTGTAAGCAATTCAAAAAATTTTGGTCTATGGCTTTGAACATTCAAAAATGATTTAATATCACTTTCAAAAATAAAAGAATAGTCTTAGTTACTTCAAGTAAACTCTACACTCAACATAACACTGTAAACTCAATTACCATCTGAAATAAATAGGAATGGTAGAAAATTATTCATGCCAAGAGGAGCTGGAAACGCCTAACATGTTCTTTGCACTTATCCAGCGGTCACAAGACGAAGATTTACCTACCTAGGCAGTGGGATTATAGCTCCAAATGACATAGTGAAAATTAAGCCCACAACAATTACGAGATTTATAAATAGTCTAGAATTGTGTTTGTAGGGCAACGAGGCTGCAGAATAGATCTTTCAGGTCGCAGTGCTTCTATAGCCTACTACTAATAATGACAATACTTCAAGTTCAATATAATCATTGAGTTTTTTCAAAACAGATTTTTCTGTAGATGTATTTAATAACATCTTAGAGCTTTTCTTTTTAAAATAATTTGATATCATGGCAACAATACACCCAAGTCTAAAAAGTTAGTACAATAGAAATTTTTCTTAGAAGAAAATGTGTAAATAGTACTATATATAGGAAAAATAATACCATTTTTATCGATACTCAAAGTATGTATACACTTTATGTAGTTATTGCACCTGATAATAAAAAGATAATCATAATTAGCTATTAACATCGCAATCGAAATTACATTGCAATTAAATGATAACATGCTTATAGAGTACATCCATCTAGGCACGTCACTTGCTGAATGATATGACAATGGGATGTAGTCGAATCTGAACGAAAGTGAAATTAAAGTGTTCCAACTTACATACTCGTAAAGTACGAAGCCACAACTTAAAAGTCCGCAAAATATACTCGTACATAGAAGTATATGAATGTTTATACAAGTATGTGTATTTAGATAATACTATACACACAAATTTATAAACAAACAAAAAAAAAGATAATAAACAAAAGCCTTTTAGTTTGTTTGTTTTTTTTTTAATTTCTATAAACCTTCTGATAAGATGTTTAAACCAAATTTAAAAGATTATTAATATTATCGTGCACGCCATTTTCGAGTTTCTAATTATCACACTGCCAATTCGATAAGAAATTCGAAAAATTTATTAACGTAAAACCAGGCACGTGGACCTTTAAATACATATATAAGTATATGTATGTATGTAAGTCCAACATGCCTACTTTTCTATTAATTAACAAATTTTGATTAGAGTTGATTAACGACCTGACAACCATTATGCGAAAAAATCATTTGATTACACTCTTCGATAATTGGGCACTTTTGAAAAAACTCTTGAAGGAAACAGTGTTGCAAGTTTCGGGCACAATTCCGAGGCCCGTTTTATTGTGCTACGCCAAGAATGTGAAAACCTCACACAGTGCTTAGCACTTAATAAATTAAAAAAAATTTGTAATAATTGTTGTATATTGACTTAACCACATGAAGCGGATTGTAATTATCGATGAACCACAAAAATTGTACCGCTTTGCGGAAACAAAAAGTTTTAATAAACAAGCCACTGCGGAGCGACTTTGTAGGTTATATTACAATCTAGCAGAGAATGCGTTGAAGCAAATATGGAGAATTGGGTCATCCAATGCAGAAGCCGCGATCGATTTTAGGGTCGGTGGTTTTATGTGAAAAAAATCGAAAAACGCTCATTGAAAATATATAATCACCAAATTTGTTATTCCATGAAAACGTAGGGATTTGGATTTGTCTGACTATCCGATGCAACTACGAATAGTTTTGCAATTTATTTCTCTTACGTGAAATTTCTTTTTTTAGTAATTCAAAAAAAATGTTTGAAGTTAACTTGGGCGACGAATGCTCCTCCGACAAAAATAAATAATGCAGAAATATCGATAACTAGTAAAACTCGATTGTAAAAAAATTCACCGGTCGAACTCCGGGGGTTAATTAAACCCCTTCAAGGTGAGAAATTAATAGGTTAAAACTTGAGAATGCTGCGTTCGGTTAAGACAAAGGATAGGTATGACATATGATATATCAAATGGAAGGTAATTGATACAGCTATAGTCAACGGGTTTTAATTGAATGTTGTGGCTTTTTTGAGAATTTAGTAAAATTAAGTAAGTAACTAAGTAAAACAATGCACAAAATTTATCTTCAACATTTATAAAGATATTGCAAAAAGTATGAGGGATTATAGCCCTCTTCACTAGCTCTTACTTGACATCTCATTTGTCTTAATCCGATGCAGAATTCTAAAGTTTTACGCTATTAATTTCTTAACTTTGAAGCAGGTTAGCTTTCCCCTGGAGTCCAACCGGCGAAGTTTATTGCAATCGTGTTTTAGCGAATTTGCATATTTTTTATTTAAGGGGGGGAAGCGTTCGCCGACCAAGTAAACTCTCACCAAAAAATTTAATATATAATATTTTTTTATATTATAGTATACAGGCACCATAAAAAAAATGTTTTATGTAAAATTCATAATAATTTTACATTAAACGCACGTTAATCCATCGTCAAATACTGTCATATTCGAATATAAACTCGAGTACTATCACCACAAACTAGTAAAATGTCTAATTTAATATGAAACTATTTAAATTAAACTGACAATTAAGAATATCACGCGAGCTTTAAATATTTAATCACAGTTTTGTGTGCAGTTTCGTTAATTTTATTCCTTTTTTTTGCACTCTTTAATTTGTCAGCGTAGAGACTCTGCAAATAGATCAAAGAATCACCGCGGCTTTTTGTCAATTGTTCTTAGAACTTCTCAATGTAGTTAAAATTATTCACTGTATTTCAATTAAATTTTCAGTTTATAGCAAATCTATTCACCTCACTTGTTTCGAATTGAATTCAGCTGAACTTGAGTTTATTTTAACCGCGATCGTTTTTCGGCAAGCCACTAGCTCGAGCGTTCGTTCTAAAAATGACTGAAAAGCGAAACCAACGCTACGCGCGTATTTCAGCAAAATTTGCGACCGTCACAGATAAGCACAAGCCGAAAATTAATTTCAAAAAGTAATAACAACAAACACCGAGCGAGCGTATATCATTTCTCTTTTTGCGGCCGACAATTTTAAAAACGAATAAAGTTAGTTGTTTTTTTTTTGTTGGTATTGTTTTTAAATAGCTCAAAATAAAAGTAGATTTACACTCGTAAAGTTTAAAATGTCAGTAACAGTAAAGTTTTGTAAATATTCTAATAAATAAATTGTATAGCTTAACCCTTTCGGGACTTTTAGAATACCAGAGGAGATAGCGCTAAACCAAGCACGGATTCGAGTTCTCTGAATTATAAAATGACGAAATATTTTACTTATATAAATTGTCTATTAAAGCTGGACTTTTTGCCTTTAACGACCGATAATTTTTGTGGTGACCTATGGACCTGAATACCAATTTTTACAAATTTGTTGTTTGTTTGTTAGCACATTAAAAAAAAACGTATAATTCGCGGCGTTGTTTTGAATGTCAATATGTGTAAGATAATTAGTTAGCGGAAATTCACGCGATTCTGAGTTACGGAGTGGGCGTTTATTTGATCCAACCACGCTTATTTTTGGTGAAATTATCGACAGTCATAGTAAATTGTTTAGACGCGCATAGAATACAAATAAATATAGAAAGATAAAAAGATAGAAAGATTGGTAAAACCGCAGGACAACAAGTGGTATACTCGTATATAGTACAGGTCAAACTAGTAAGTTAATTATTTTTTTGAGGTTATTCTTGTGCTTATCCAAGCACATTAAATTTTTGCCAGTAAGTTGGACATTTGAATATTTAATGCTTAGTTTAATCTGAACAAAAAATATATTATGAAAAACTTTATAAAAATATTTGTTATGTTGAAAAAAAATTAGTTTTATTTTGAGATAAAACAAATTTGAGTAGGGCGTTCGCCGACTAGTAAACTTTGGACATTTTGCGAGATTCATCTTGAAACAGAAAAAATATATATCGAAGAGTTGTAACTAACTAAATAAAAGGCAATAATATTTCACAGTTATGCATCATTATTCAATTAGTTCAGCAATTTGGCACAACCTTTTAATTTGTTGAGAAATTTGTATTTCGTTTACTTTGAAAATTGTTTTCAAAATAAAGTAAGTAAATGCAATAAACAATTTTTTACACTTTGGCCACTAGCAAGCTCGTTCCGAAGGGTATATTGAGAATGTTTTTTCATTTCTAACGCCCATAAGAAGGCGTGGTATGTATGACAATATGTATATATATGTATATATATATGTATATATAAATGATCAGTGTCGAATTGTGAGTCGATTTAACGATGTCCGTCTGTATGTCTGTCCCAGCGATTACAGCCGTAGTTCACGAGCTGAAATTTAGTATGTGAGATCCTATTCTCTTAGTTCCACTGTAGATAACCAGTTCAAAATTAGAATCTAGCACTTTAGTAGTAACATTAACTAACTCACAAAACATTGAGTGATCGGGTAAGAACAACGCCCACCTACAATAGAGACAAATAACTATTATTTACTACAAGAAGAACTTTTTTAGGTGTCTGTAAAATGGCGGAACGTATTCGGCTTTTCCGAAGATAATTCCCTTACTAGTTTTCATTAACACCGAACTTTTACGAATTATACCAAGTACAGATAAATAAAATTTATGGATAAATGTAAAAGTGTTGATTTTTTTTTTTATGGCAAAAGTATTTTAGAACTTTGCTCCGCAAAGCTTTCTAGAATTCTTAAGAAATGTACAAGGTGGCGCAAAAGAAGTCATCCGATGTTGTTTGGCTCTTATTTTTTTTCTAAATAAAAAACTTCGATTCTGTTTTTTGATTATGTTTATTTAGACCTTTAGAATTAATTGTGTTAAGTCGAGAAGATGATATCGGATAAATGGGCGCCGTCACAATTGATTGCCATACGGGCTCGTTTTATGGCATTTTCTATCACTTCGGCGAGAGTTTCGGGCGATAAATTCTCGCATTCGTGTCGGATATTTTCCTTGAGGGCTTCCAAGGTCTCAGGCTTATTGATGTAAACACGAGACTTCAAAAAACCCCATAAAAAGAAGTCCGGGACCGTTAAATCGGGCGATCTGGCGGGCCAGTGCAAATCGCCAAAACGCGAAATTAAGCGACCCGGAAACGCGGCCTTCAGAATGTCGGTTGTGGCTCGTGCAGTGTGTGCTGTTGCTCCGTCCTGTTGGAACCACATGTCCACCAGTCCTAATTCGTCCAGTTCGGGCAGAAAAAACTCGGTCAACATTGCCTTATAGCGCGCACCGTCCACTGTTGTCGTTTGACCCGCGGCGTTCGGCCCGATGACTCCTCCAGCGTGAACAGCGCACCACGCAGTCACTTTGAGCGGGTGTAATGGTTTCTCGTGCATCACTCGCGGATTTTCGGTTCCCCAGAAGCGATAATTTTGCTTGTTCACGTACCCGCTGAGGTGAAAATGAGCCTCATCGCTCATTATGATTTTTGCCAACACCACAGACGAATTGTTACGCAAAAAAATAGACACAATTATTCCGCGTTCTTGGGGAGTGTATCGCTCCATGGCTTATTCACTTGTATTCTGTATCTGTCTAGTCCACAAATGTCAAAACAGATTTGACATTGGCGGCCATTTGCAAAAATGAGAGCATCTTCCAATAGGGTGATTTCTTTTGCGCCACCTTGTATATAGTTTCGGTATTTAAATTTGCTTAACAAAATTCAACCGACATCCATATCAAAGCAATTGCAATTATGAAACTCCACAAATAAAAATATCTAATTCGTTGAAAATGAGCAAAATGACAAAATATATATATGTATATATGTATGTCAAATTTATAAACGTTGCTGATTTCATATATGAAAAAATATATTTTCTACTTTTTACCGATTTTACGCTTGATCGAAAAGAATTTATTTAAAAATTAATAAAAATCTTTATTGGCAAAGTAATTGGGCCTAATAATTTTGTTTAAGTACTATTAGATACCCTCAAATAACTAACTTAACTCTTGAATGTTTGTACAAAAATTCGAAAAGGGGCAGAGACGCAGAGACCTCAACGCTGGCAACGCTCCACTGTCTGTTTATCATCGCTATCTGTCGCCGTAACTTGTTGTGATTGTTGTCGCGTTCATTTGCAACAAATTGCAAAATGTCACAAATTTAGTAACAACAACAAAAAAAAAACGAAAACTACAATAAAACAACAACATTAAAACAGCAGATGCGCTTAATTGATTTGTGGGAAGCATGAAATTGTTTCTCTTTTTTAGTTGGTTGACTGTCTCAATTGACATTTTTCTGAACACAAAATGACGAGAATTTGCATTTGAAAAAAGTGGAACCACAATTTCCAACGGGCGTGACTTTGTCAATTTTAACCAGTTTCACGTATCAAAAAGTTTAAGATTCTTCAAAGTCTAACCCCAATTGGTATCGCCCTTTGCAAATTATTCAGCAAATTTTTGAACGTGACTAGTCAAAAGACACAAATCATCATTTTAATATTCTAACTCAGTTTTCAGAGAGCGAGTAAAATTCAATTTTTTAATTTTTCTGTTAAAAATTTAACATGTCATTCCGAAATATCTCACTTCTTCGTTCGCTAATCTATATTTGACAAAAAGAAACAAACAACCTTATCATATTAAATTTGGCGAATATGCGTAATGACACTTAATCGCTTTGTCTATATTAAATAATTTTCCATTTTATGCATAGAGGGACCGCAAGTAGACCAGAGAGCCAACGGGTGATTGATAAAACATTCATACTCGTACTCGTGCGTAATCAACACCCCAAAGCCATGCCTTTGCGTTTAAGCGATCAAACTTGCTCAAATACGAGTACACGTGCGCGCTGTTCGCTGTTCGCTGATTTCAAATGATTCAAACCCTGTGCTTCTTGTTGGCTCTGTGATTTTAATCATCGTCGAAGTGTGCGGACCTTGCTACGATCGTGGAAAATTCACTACAACGCTTTTCGAAAATTTTTAGTCCTTCACTACGCTTAAACTGAAATCTTTTTTAAGTTTTTACTTCCTTTTTTCTAAATTCAGTTAATTTCTAAATTCAGTTAATTGATGAAAGTATACAGAGAAGTAAAACAAAAAAGAAAAGGGTCGTTAGTTTTGGGAAGATTGTTTATTCAGTTGTGAGGCACTACTACGAAAATTATGGATTGCCACAATTTTTCTCACCATTCGCTACGCAATCGAAATTCTTTGGTCTGAACCCTGATCGGTCGTCTTTATACGAATAATTTCGGGTGATTATTCATTCAGCTCAACGACGAATATTTTTATTAACAAAAAGCAAAAAATATTTATTAAAGAATGAAACAATTGAATTGGTCGCTCATGATGGAAGGGTAAAGCCTTCCATTGATGTTGTCTTAAAATTATCTTGTCAAGTACTGACGGTGTAATTTTTTCTGATAAATTTTTAACCACCTCGTGAACAGTTTTTACAAGAAAAATAACCGCTGATTATAAATTTTTCTTGTGAACGAAACATACAAGGTAAAAATTAACTAAAAAGTCTACTGCTAATAACCAAAGGAGGGCTTCGTTAATCCCAGAAAAGTTAACCAAAAATTTTTTAAGTTACTCTCGTTAATCTCTTTAAAAATTTTTAATCGTTAAAAATTTAACGTACAAGTTAAGTTAAAAACACGAAAAAAAATTTATTTAAAGTTTGCACCCAATTTTTATTTTGTTATTTATTTATAGAAATTATGCTTATGTATTGAAGCAAGAGTAAATAGAAATTTAAAATGTCGTTATATTTGGAAGATTATGGCAAACAGGTGTTAGAAGTTTTCAGTTTTTATTTTATATGAATCATTAGCAAAATAAAATACATATTTTTTTGACTAAAAATCACTTGTGTTTTTTAAGGTCCAAGGTTCCTCGTTTGTCTCAACGTGGGCATACTACGGATATCGTCCGTCTCAGATCCACAATTCACAATGTATAACCTTTGATTCATTATAGCACAATCTGAAAGTCTTTTTCGACCTAGCTAAGTCGATTCCTATTAAATCCTTATGTTAAATAATGTTTGACTCAAGAACAATCTGAGGCGCCCAGTTCTATTAAACGGTTGAAGCGGATTCTTCGCTCTCCTCTCTTAGTCCATAAGCTGCATACTTGAGCCGCTGAGTCCAGTTCTTCCGTTATTATAAAGCAACGACCGACTTCCGAGGTCAAAATCGTACTCATCGGTCATATTTTTTATAATTGTTCAATGCGCTGACGCATTGCTTTCGATTCTGAAACTGGAGAACTATGTTGCTCCTATTTTGCTGCATCCCGATTTTACTTTAATAAGTCTTAAAATTTAGCAAAGTTGAAGAACTATTTTCGAATATGTCGTAGCTCAATTATTGAATTTGAACTGATTATCTACACTGCAACTATTTTATTATTTGTTTTTCCCTCAAAAAAGCGATGGTTTAGATGGGGAGCGAGTAGTTTTCGTCTCAGCTTAACTATCTTACTTAACCTCCGCTTAGAGAATAACTTACATACCAAATTTCAGCTCGATATTTGTGGAAAAGGATGATGAACAAAATCGTAGTAAATCTTAAATTTCCGTATTATAAAAAGTGCAATAGAACTGAATAAATATGTTGGACAAAACTGACAACTTTTTTATTTTTTTGCTTCTCCGTTTACTTTTTTACTTTTTTCCCTATAAAATAACGCATAGCATTAACAAATAAAGAAACTATTGTATATTATTTAAGAACTTAAAATCGTAGTAGATTTTAGTTAAAGCTTAGTGGCGGATCGGCAGACAAACGAACATTTTTAGTTCGACTCAAAATTAGACGCTGATCATTTTTTATACATTTGAATTTATACATATATGTAAAATGTAATACTGTTTAAATCTAGTTTATTTATGTTGCATAATTTTAGGATGTCTTAGAATTAAAAAAATAAATGTGGCAATGATGCCAATGTACCATTCGTTAGTTACTCGTTGGTCGTTAACATTTACATAAGCTAGAATTGCCATCACTAAGTTAAAAACGAATAGGCAAGAAGCCGCTAAAATTAAATTTATTCCATTGTGGAAAAGGAATAAGAATAACTTTTTCTAAAACTATAGTACGAAAATGCTAACCAAAGAGGAGCTCGACAGCTGGAACGAATTGTTTCCTAATTGCAAAATACGCGAATCTGATTTAACCAATCCAACGGAAGCCTTCCTCACCAAGACGTTAATTTCCTACTTGCAAACTTTTGGATATAAAGTAACACACAGCTTTCCGCTTAATAATGATGGGGCGGCAGAGGCATCGCGTGAAAAGCGATTATTTCAAATCAAGTTGGCGCGTCAAATCGATCACATTTTAAAGATCACCGACAAGTCGTATGCGTTTCTATATTATGATCTCATACGTCCGTGTAAGTTTGCCTAAAAAAAGCGTCAATTCGAATTACACTTTAACTATTATCGAATTAATCATAGCGCCCAAAAAGACCTCCCACATGTTAGGCATTTTACTGAACTATTTGTACTACTACAACATGTACAAGACGGATGTCTTTGCGATGGCTAGCAAGCGTCTGCAAGCCCATCAAGAGCTGAAGCAATGCATTGCTAAAACGCAGCAGGATAACAGGGAGCGCAGCGAACACGCGGAAAAGGTTTTTTTATTCGCGGTTTTTGTTTTTTAAAAACAATTTAATTTTTGAATATGTTTCATTTGTACACAAATAAGATAAAAGCAAATATAGTCGCGCTTTCCACTCAAGTGCCTGCCGCAAAAACCGAACTGAACGCACTAAATGCAGAGATCTCTGAGCAGAAGGAACATCTAAAAAAAGAGCTAGAGAACAGCAAAAGACTAGAAGCGCAGCTAGAGGAGTTGAAAGCACTTAAACGCAATTTGAAACAGCAACTTGTGCCTGATAATGAAACCCGAGAATTGAAAACGTAATTTTTCATCCTTTATCTCTGTAAATTAAATTTTTTTTTTTTTTTTTTTGTAATTTAAGTTGCCTCAAGATAAATTAAAATTTTTAAATTTTATTTCTATCTTAAAACAAAATTTTCGGGTAATTTGAAATTTTCTCTTAATCCTTGCCAGAAAACTAAAAAAGCTACAGCAAAACATTGACGAACAGAAGCAAGTCAAATCTAATGCCGAATGTCAGCTAAAGGAGTTCAACGAGCACATAGACGCGCTGCAAACTTTGTTGCAACAAATTTCGGAGACACATGAAATAGTGCCACTACAGCTATTGGAGAATTTTAAGGAAGACCAGTTGAAACTTAAAGAAGCTAAAAAACTGGCACAAGATGTAAATCGGAAAAACCAGGACTTGCTACAAATGATTGAGAAACAAGAGCAGGTGCTTAAGGCTTTTGAAGGGAAAATGCAACAAAAAAGCGCACAATTTAACCAGGAGAAAAGTGATAAACAGCAGGCATTAGTCAACAAGGAAAAGTACGATTTTCTTTAACGTTAAATTTGTGTATTACATGTTAATTTATTTTCAGACAATGCCATTCGAAAAAAACGCAACTTGCTTTTTTACAGAACAAGGAGCACGCAATGGAATGCTTGCTGGAGGAGCAAAAGGACATACGTAACTACTTGCACGAAAGCATTGCCGCACTTATACTAAACAATTAAATATTTTCTTGTTTTAGTTATAGTACAAATAAAAAGAATTCAATTGATTACTTTTTAAATCTAGTTTTTAATTTATTAAATTATAAAAAAAAAAATGTTTACGAAAAACGCACCGATTTGCGCATTTTTAGCATATTATGCAAATAAAATCGGCGTGGGATGACGCTTCCCGCACACCTTTCATGTTTCCATCGCTTGCTTTTCTAAATGCGCTTTCAACTGCTGATTGAAATCATCCTCGACATTGTCATCATCCCAATTGTCCTCCCAAACATTGACTTCGTCTTCATCTTCGTTGGCGATGTTAAAATCTGTAAAAACCATTATAAAAATAAGAACTTGGCTTCAATGCATTGCCGCCGAAATACGAAACTCACCTTCGGCTGGAAACTCCTCAAACTCATCGTCCTCCTCGAGTAAACCCAAATCGCCCTTGGGGTTCTTCTCTTTTTCAGCAGCCATAGCTTTTAATTTTAATGTTTTTTTTTAATATTTGCAGTTAAATTATTAATTTGTGGAGCTTGGTTTTTTGTTAACCTCACTGTGTTGTTCTTTTTTTCGTTTTTTTCGTAAGAAAACAATTGCCGAGTCACTCGTCTGTCAAACATCAGCGAGTACGGAACAGGGATGAAAAATACAATTTTGAACTCATATACGAGTTTAAAGATTGCAATATTTTCTAAATTGTAGACGAGACTTGTTTATAATAGCTCATATGATACCGAATTATTTCTTTTTCCTCACACTTTTTACACATAAATTCTTAGTATTTAAGGAACCTTAATATTATACATAAGATACAAATAAAAGGTTCCTATAAATTTAATGTTGTTTGAAAATATCGACAGTAGAAATCTTTTAGATTATATTGATGTGAAAAAAATATCTAATATACTAAGTTCAATGAAATACAGTCTACTGTATTTCACTTGTGAATTTTGAAGTTAATAATCATAATTACTATGTGAACTGTGCTTTTCCCTATTTAATCGTATGTTAACGGTCAATTTTAACAAGTAATAGTTATATACCTTTTGTAATAATTCTTATTAATACAACATCTTAAAATTCAATATGTTTAGCTTTTAACATGCAAAAAACAACTAAACTGCATAAGGTTTATAAAACATATATATATATATATATATATATATATATATATATATATATATATATATATATATATATATATATATATATATATATATATATATATATATATATATATATATATATATATATATATATATATATATATATATTGAATTAACTATATAAATTCTGTGCTTTTTCTATTATGCTCGTTTAATATCACGTTTTAATTTTAAACTGACAAGACGAAAGAACATGTCAAAGCGTTGCGTAAGCGTTGATTATGAAATGTTGATTGCTTTTAATTGTTTTCTTTTTTTAAATAATAAATTTGTTTTTTCTCATGCACATGCGGCAACGTCATGTCTCATATCACAAAAATAAAAAACATTTTATATCAGCTCCGAACTAAAAAAATCCCGAAACGATTTTTAATAATCTATCTTTAAAGTTTGCAACATTGATTGATAACGAGTATCATAGCGGAAAAAAGTAAGAAAACAAAAATCCTGCTGTCAAATTTTGACAACTAGAAAATAAAAAGGTTTAATGAAAATTCGCGATTTTAACACCAAGTGCAAAAATTAAAGAATTTAAATTGTTTCAGTAATAACTAAACAAAAAACCAAAATAAAAAAATGCAATTGACGATCGTTGCGTAGCGCGAAGCAAAAACATTAAAGTTAAAGGCGTTTAGAAATCTTAATCGAAGACTGCAAAATCAAAGACGAAAAAATCCAGTTAACGTATTAAGTGAAAGCAATATTTGCTCAAAAGAAGGGGCGTGCGTGACGACGACATTTGCGACGGCAGCGGTGCGGAGCACTTGAACTTCATTCGCTTTAGGTTGCAGCGACGACAACGCTTTTAACTTTGTCCACGTCAAGACAACACGTCTTTCCAGCCACTACCTACTTTTAATCACTTCACTCTTAATTCTGCTCGACATCGAAACAGTGGCAAGATTTTTGTTTTAACACCACACAAATTCACAAATGTGTGCGACACTTAGTTAAATATTCAATTACTTATAGTCAAGTTTTTTAAGCTACAACTTTATAAAACTTAAATAACAATCCTCTTAAAAAGCGAAATAGCAAATTCTTGAGAAAATTTTATAAATGTTGAACAAATCAATTTTGCTATACCTAAGTTTTTTGAACTCTCAACATTTCTCAGATTCAAATTTAACCATGTTTTTTAATGCAAATATAATCAGAATTGGGCAAACTATAGAGAAATTATTTTAGTCTTAGTGTTATCATTTTAAATAACCATTTTTGAATTATGTACACATAAACTTTTTATGTTTATTGACTTTTTAACTCATTTATTTCGACAGAGATAATTCATGGATTGAATATCAAAAACGTAATACCGGCGCGATTAGTAAACAATTGGGAGTTTGCGCCGCGTCATGTATCACGTTTCTCGTACGAAGAAATTCAACGTTTTCTCGATAAACCGTTGTCCAAGCTTGAAGAGGACAATCCGAAACTGTTCAATTTAATTTTGTTCATTCATGCGTGCGACTGTTAGTCTGATGTTGTCGCACGGCGTCGGCGAGCCCATGATGTCGCGTCCCGATTATGAGCAGAGTGCTCTCCACCACAGCTGTTTGCTCGTGCTGTTACGCGGCGTTGGGCCCTCGAAACCGCGCACACTGCAGCGCGCCTTCGATAAAGTGCGACGTGTCAGCAATATAAAAATTAATGGTGAGAAGGAATCTCTTCTATTAATTCATTCTGTTATATAACGTTCAATTAAGTATTATGTAATAACGCCTTTATTCAGAAACGATTTAAAGTTAAAATACTGTTTTTCTATTGATAAAATTTTCGAAAATCCAACACTCAACAATTTTTTTTTTAATGAATAAAAGAGAAGTTTTAATAATAAATTATAGTTTATGTATTAATAATAAATACAAATTTAATTGTTCCAAGTGTCCTCTAGCTTATCTTTTGCCATTAAAAGAACATTGTTAGATATTTTATTTTCGAAGATATTTTACATATGATCAGCGATCCAATTTGTCAATCCTGCTTTGAGAGCGACGACTACATAGCATTCCGCATTATGTTTTCGGCTTTTGCAAGAACGAGACTACGGTTACTGCGTGGTGATGTCTTGAGTGTGAATAAGAATCCTACTCTCCCTATCCGTAATCTTCTGAAATTTATTCGAAATAGCGTATGAACCAATCTAATTTTCCCATCTTAATAACTCAATCCTTTATCTCCACTTCTTTATTCTGACACTATCCTGGGTACAGCACAATAGTCCATGAAAATCAGTATTTGAATTAAAATTCATATATGGATATCATTTGAAAGTTCTCAGCTATAACTTATTATTGATTGTGTGTACTGTTAATTGAAAAATTTAGAAAATATAAATTAAAAAATTAAACATAACTTTATGTTTTTGGAATTATCTTAAATTCATCTTCATTACAAGGTGTGACGGTCCTGTATTCTTCTTTAGAAGCAAAAATATAAATTCTATCGCAAGAAATAATAATTTTTTTTTTTTAAATGTCGAAATCAAATAAAAAACTAAAGCAAAGAAAAGGAAAGAAGGTTTTAAAGTTTTACTTTTAAAAGGGTTTGGTTCGAAATTCTAGCTGGGTCAAAATTCTGTACAAAATTATGGCTGCCGAAATTGAGATTTCATTATCGTGTATTTAAAATTTAGTTTTTGAAATTATTAAAAAAAATTATGTTTGAACAATTCAGATTTCTTAATTTCATTTGAATTTTAATTATTTTGGATTGTAAACTAAAAAAAAAAATATTAAAGAATTTTCAAATAAGTGTTTGATTTATTTATACACGCGTTATAAAGGTATTCATTACATTAGTATGCAAGCGTTTTTTTTTTATTTAATATTCAAAGTTTTAATTTAAATTATTCCTCTGCTGCACCAGATTCCTCGGGAGCAACACGCGACATTTGGATGCGCTACATACACGACCATCCCGTGGAGAACAATGACTGGGGCGACTTTCAGACCCACCGCCGCTTACTGGGACTAATAACAATTGGCAAATTTGATAGCCAAACGGAATTGAACGAGCTCTGCCGCCAGCACGAGTCACTAAAGGTGCGCTACAGCAGCACGCTTTATGATTCGCGTGCCATTTTCTTCGGCCCAGCCGCAGCTACTGTGACAACAGATAACACTCTCAATCACATTGATAACTCTGCGGAAGTTTCAACGCTGTCGTCGGATGCATTTCCGCCGCTCCCAAAGCGCCTGCAGGACGAATACACAACGCCGTCCAACTTCAAAGCAAGCGCGTTTTTTTATCGCGAGCATGACCCGTGCACTGACCTCGAGGCTCACATTGGTGAATTTGTAAATTCTCTTTTTTGGGTGCTTGAATCGAAACGTCTCGAGCGATCACGTGAAAAAGTTGAGAAGGTCGCTCTGCTGTTGGCTCCATTCGAAAAACGGGATTTTGTCGGTCTAGATATGGAGTCGCGTAACAATCGCAAACGTTGCGTCGGACGCGTAACTAAGAACCTTGCTGATCTCTCGTTGCAGTCGGGCTTGGTTGAGGATTCGCTCGGACTTTATCACAGCGCTTGTGAGACGCTCCGCTCTATTGGAGATTCGTTGTGGGTGGGTGCAGCCGAGGAGGGCCTCTGTGCCGCTTCAGCGATTCTACTGTATCCACAGTTGCGCGAAAGTGAGACACTGCATCGAAATGCTTCGCTACAGGAAGGTAAGTGGGCATGGTTCTGTAATTTTTTTTTTCTTTTATGTTGTAAGAAAAATAAAATGAAGTTATGAAATCGAGTCAGATCTGAAAATCAATGAAATCAAAAAATGTTAACTACATTTCAGTCCAAAAAACTCTTCTAAAATTTTTTAAAGACAAAATTGATTTAAGAAATATTTTTAATTTTATAGGATCGTCTCCGCTGCGTAATACACCTGAAAAGTGGCGCGCAAGCGATCTCACCAAAAAAGTGTCTGAAACGACGCTACACAATTCACACGAATCACAACATACAACGCCAGCGGCAGCAGCAGCACCGCCGTCAGCAGTTATTACCCAAATCACCGCCGCATCTGCTTCCTCGTCATGCTCTTCCGTCTCCTCCATACTAACAAATTCATCAGCGTCAGGAACATCTGCCTCGACATCGTCATCGGCCTCCTCATCGTCGACATCGACATTGTCGGCTGTGACGCACGGCTTTAAAGGAACCTCCGGCGGTGGCAGTGAACATTTACCTGTCAATATACTCAAACCGGACGAGATACCCAACAACTTTCGCAAGGCCATCATTAACTACAGCAAATACCGTCATGCGGCCATTATCGAAACAGAAGCGGCTCTTAAAGCGGCTCGCATTTGCATTGAACAAAATCGTCCACTTGATTTGTCCATGTTCCTGCAGAACATACTCTACATTAATCTGACTATGAGTGAACCGGAGCGCGTCAAACGTTTTGAAATCATTACGGTGCTTTATCAGCAAATCGGTTATCGTCGTAAGGCGGCCTTCTTTCAGCGACTCGCCGCGCTGAAGCATGTTCAACAAGGCAACCTCAGTCCAGACTGGTCGCAAACTTATCGCCTCATGTTGGAGAGTTTTCCCGGCTATTTGCTGTCGCTCGATCCACTCGAAGTAATCGAAAATGCTGCCGGTTGGCCAACGCTGCAGGTTGATTTGTTGCAGAGTTTAATTACAGCTGCACGTCGTTTGGGACACTCGGCGCTTGCGACGCGCCATATGACCTTCTTGCTGCAAACACAGTGGGCGAACATGGCGCCAACGGAGCAGAGTGAAATGGCCCATCAGCTACAGGTGACATAAAGAACGTGTTTCGCATTAGGTATATGTAAACCATAAAAAAATTTTATTTCAGAATTTAAGTGCTCAATGTGAAGGTTCACCGGTACCGCTAGTTCTCGAAAACGGCACGGTCATACCGCCGGCCAATCTCACTGATTTGCCATTTTGCATAGACCTCGCGGTTAAGGATCTGCCCGCTCATTTGCGACCACAACGCATTAAAATTGTTAAAGCCGACAGCGGTCCATTTCTCTTTACGCCCATCCACTTCAGTTCAATAGATAGGCGCGAAAAGAAAAAGGATAAAAACAAAATCGGTATTTAAAAGTACATCATTGAAAAATTTTGAATATTAAAGAAATGTATTTTCCAAACAGCATTTTTCTGGGTGCAACATAACTTAAGCGAGGTCACCGTCCGCTTGCGCAATCCGCTGCCCTTCGAGGTGGTTGTCAGTGATATGCGTCTGCTCACGAATGGCATTGTTTTTGAATCATTGCCGCAGACCGTAACGCTGCAACCGCATGTACCAACGTATGTTACGCTGCATGGTACGCCCATCGAAGCAGGGCAACTTGAAATACAGGGTTACAGCACACACTCACTCGGCGTCAAGTCAAATTGTCGCATGAAGCACATGCGCGGACGCCAGATGCCGCCCAACTATTTAATCGACGTAATACCCGCGTTGCCACGCATTTCCGCAAAGACTTCGCTGCCACAAACGACCACGTTTAGCAATTTGGCGAGCGCGGATATTGTCATTACATCGGCCAGTCTGACGCTGTACAATGGCGAATCATCGACATGTGTCGTGACCATTACGAATGAGAGTGCGCTGCCAGTGGAGCATTTAGAGGTGGCTATTAACTCTAATGTGGAACAGGAGGTACAGCGAAAGGTGTTCCAAATCGACGAGCAGGAATTGCAGGTGAGTCACGTTATAAAAAAAAGAAATTTTCACTAATAGATTTTTATACTACTATGAAGAAAACATTTGCACGTTTGATAGTTTTTTGATATTCGTAAAATTCTTCGAATGCTAAAAGACTTTTTCCGATTTTTTACAAAAATTGTATTAGAAAATGTTGGCCTTCGGGAAAGTGAATTAATTATTTTTAAGAAATTGAGCTTTTAATACGTAAATTGAGTTAAGGGGTTCTTAACGTTTTAATAGTCCTTAATATATTTATTATTAAATAATAAAAAAAGTTATTTGGCTGGTTCTTTACCTTTACTAAACTAAATTATTTACAATTGTTATTTGCGTATAGTCAAAGCTGCCAATACAGCCACAGTGTTCCATTGACTTTATCGTGCACATATTCGGTGAAGCGGACTTTATCTGTCCGTTGGTAAGTCAACGTGCCGCTTCACTTCATTCCGGCAGCGGTGGCGGTGGCGGTGGGCTAACAACCACCGCTGGCCATGCGCACGACTATGGTCACCAACAGCACGGCGGTGGCTCACAATCACTTCAATACTCCACTTTCTCTTCGTCTGGACACGCCAGTCTGCCATCACGCGTAAGTTCACCACACCCGCAGGCGCCGTCATCATCGAATCGTCGCGCTGATGCGGCAAACTCCAGTTTTCGTTCGGCGACTTCGGCAAGTACCAACGCCGGTGGTCATTCGCTTACCGCACTAAGTCTGCCTACGCAACCGACGCAGCACATCGAGGCACAGTTTCGCATCAAGTATTCGGGTGGCGAGGCTATGGAGGCGGGCTACTGTCGCCAATGTGCCATTTCATTTAATCTTGAGCTGTTGCCTAGCGCACAGATCACTAGCTGGGATGTGCTCCCTGCGGAAGTGTACGTTAAGTAACAATATTTTTTATTTTTTTATTTAAAAAAATATTTTTTTTAAACACAATACAACTACATATTCTATTTTTGATATGTAAGTTTTGTTTGTATTTTAACAATTTTTACTCAAAAAAATTGTTTTTCTGTTATTAAAATATTTTAGACCTTCACAATTTTATCTTGTGCTGGACGTGTCCAACCTGACTGCTCAAGAGATGTCGCTCAACTACACCAACAATAAAAGTATTCTAATCGAGGCCAAGGAAAGTTGCCGTGTGCCCATACCCGTCGATCGTTGCTCGCTGGAGCAGGTGTGTGCAGCGCGCGAAGCCGAATACGCCGAAAATATGGAGAAAGGTATGTTGCACATTTTTAAAATCTTTCCTTCTTATAACTTTGTATATATTTGCTAATTTGCAGAGCTCTGTTTTCGCACTCAAATGCTCTCGTTCAGCGATTCCATAAGCAAGCTTTGCTCAGAACATGTAGCGGAGCGCGTAAAAATCAATTGGCTACTTACCGGCACCGACATTCAAGGCATTGCATCGCTGCGCGGCATTTTACTCACGACGGCCATGATTGATTTAACCACTGTGTCGCCGCTGGAGTGGAGTAAGTGATGCGTTTCTATATATTTATTTTGTTTCTACCTATCCTTGTGTCTTATTATATTATTACATTTTGCAATATATTTTTAATTTTTCGTTGCTGCAGTTGTTTCATTTCAAGACACTCCCGTTCAGCCGCAATCCGAAATTGTGTGCACCGCCGGCCAGAGTGCTGTCCTAAGCGTAACGGTGTGCAATCAGTCTGTGCAACCACTCAAGAATTTAGTGCTCACCGTTAAGTTTTATCAGGACTATTTAAATGGCATGGAAAACTATAATCTGGAGACTCGCGTCGCCATTTCCGGCCCAAATAGGTAATGTAATTTTTTAGATGAAAATATTTCATCGTACATGTCTTGGTACTTAATTTATTTCTTCAGTTCTACCCAAGATTAAATCTTTTCGTAGTTTGAGGATTTTTCAATAATTAATAATGTTTTTCTAAAAATAAATATCTTCACGAAGGTAGATCAAACATAAAATGTTAAACATTTGAAAGTTTTAGATTGGTTACTAACCCTAAGTTTTCACTAGCATTACAAGTTGTGTGCGTAAGGAATAACTATGATTTGTACATTGGCTAAACAAATCTTGTTAAATCATTACTTTTTTATTGTGTTTAGAGCAACTGTTAGTCTTTTATTAAAAGTCTGATTATTACTTAATACAGCAATATAACAAAATAATTTATTTTTCTAGAATTTCCATACCGCTGCTGCAAAAACACGAGCGAACACATCACAAATGTTCAGTGATCTTTTTTACGCCGGGTCGCTTCAAAACCAGCATACAATGTTGTTCCAAACCGCAAACTTCGACAATAGGCGTTAGTAACAATCCGCTGCTATCGCGTTCTTGTCCAGCGGCACCTCAAACCAACAGTCAATTAGATGCCACCTTACTTTTAAACGACATTACCGGCGGCACGGCCAGCTACCACGAACAGCAGGAGCACGTCTGGAAGTTTATACCACCCATTGAGGTGACAGTTGTGGAGCAACAATAGACGATTTAACGCCAGCCTGTCCACAACATATTTACCATTGTTAGTTAGTTAGTTCGCCGCATTTGATGTTAGCGCAAGTCTATTAAGTTTCTCAAACGAAACTATTTCTCTTTTTTTTTAAATTTCTTCTGTTTTTTATTTGTTTAATGATCCACTAAAAACTGTGTCGAAATACTTTGTATTGTTGTAGTTAATTTAGAAATATGCCTCTTGTAAATACAAATAACTAATAAGAAGAATTCGAGATATATTGCATTTCTAGCAAACATTTAAAATGTCCGAGAATGCATGAATAAACTTTAAGTTTTAGCAGCAATTTTAGGAATTAGGAAATTTCTTTCAATTTAAAAATTGCACATTTTCCTAGTGAATGAAATATATCTGGAACATCGCTAATGTAAACCAAAATTTACTGGTTATTGTAGTAAAACAAATAAGACATATGTTTCTTTTTTGTTGTATATAATATATAAATAATTACCTATCAAATGAAATTTAGACAAAGTCACAAAGTAAATATATACAAGTAAATCTCTCTTTAATATTTGTTTGAGCTTTATTAGAACACAAAAAATATTAGTATCAATGAGAAAGTATTGAAATGTAAATGGGAAACAATTATAAAATTCGAGATACAAATCTTTGACAGTTTGAATTTTCTTTCATGTTGGACTATTATCAAAACTGATCGACATTAGACTTGTTTTTCGATCGACTTTCCATTTTAAAAATATTAAATGCAAAGTCGAAAGCTCAAAATGAATATGCAGACACGTGATCCACGAACTGAAAAACACATTTATTTTGTTTGTTTTTTACGTTTACATTTTTTTATTTATTCCATATGTGTTGCAGTTCTTTGCAAAGTTGAATCGAAGTTAAATTATACAGTCGCTTGCAATATTTGACCAGCGATGAAAAGTGCAACATCGACTAAAATTGAGAATGCAAAATTATTTGTAAAAACAAACTTTATCTCCAATTTAACTAATTTTCTCAGTATAATAAGAAAATTCGGTAATTTTTTTTAGAAAGTTCATTTCCTATCGCAAACTTGCTGCGAAGTTGAACTCACTGGGAAGTTAAACGCATTTATTATTTTAAGCTTGTTTTATGTGAAATTAGTTTAAGGCATCCGAAAGTAGATTTATGAACATGAATTTTGTAATTGGTTCCTAAAAAGTCAAACTTGAGTGGAGTCATTCAAACTGAATGCACAAAAATCATTGAAGTAATACAAATTGTTATTACACTAAAGCTCCCGATTAACAATAAAACAGTGCGCAAATATGTAAAAGAGAGTCACTGTGTATGTCTTTAGCCTTTGTACTTGTTTCTCTGTTTTATGTTGCATACGCTGCAATTGAGTTGTGACGAATTTAGTTAAAGTTATGCTTTAATTTAAACATACAAAATGATAACTTCTATTTTTGAGGGGGGAAAATTCAATAAATTCTGAAAGCAATTGTTACTAAAACGCATAAAATAAAGAAAAGTAAAAATTATTAGAACTAAAAAAAAAATTAAATGAAATCGCAAATATTTATAAGAAAGAATGCAAAAATAAATATAAATCAATTAAAAATATAATATATATGTATGTATATTGCTGCTATATTAATAAATAATGCTCTTATAAATATTGTCTTTTAATAAAATTAAATTTTTACAGTAACTTGCAAAATTCATGTCGCCAAAAAAATGGAATTAAGTCGTGAACATTTTCGTGCGATTATTCTTTACAACTTTTGAAGTGGCTGAATACAAAAACAGTGCATCGATGAACTTAATTCGATTTTTGGTGTTGAAACCCCATCGAGGACCAGTCCTTATCTACGGTTTACTGAATTTAATCGTGGCCGTAGTTCGCTCAACAACGAGTTTCGTGACAAATAAATGTTTTTAAAAACATTTATTTGTTTTTCTCTAATTCCGCAATATAAAAGGCAACCCTCGTATAAGGTGGACGTGGCATTTATCCAATTCCGTTCACTCAATCGAGAGCAATAAATTTTAGTACCCAATTTCAATGATATACTAAAAGAGAAGATGGAACGACTCCGTTGTTTTAATAATTGTAGCTTTTTAGACAATATATCGCAAAAGTGAAGTGTTTTTGAAGTAAAGACATTTTTGGTTTTTAAATCAAAATTGAAAAAAGCGATAAATCATTTTGAAAAAAAAAATTTTGAAGATATATAACAAATTTCAAATATATGTATATATATTTTTTTAACAATTTTGTTCAATAAACATTTCGCGGAACGAAAATTATAATTATTTGGGCCACACAAAAATCCACAGTTTCATAGAGAGATAGACAGAGTCAGTCAACGCACGCGGATAAAAAAGAAACCAATTGTCCAATTATTTCAAATAAAAGTCTCGATTTATCTAAAGTAGCAGAAAGGCAACACTTCAACGTCAACTTTAAACACATCGCCCCTCAGTTAACGCAGACGCATGCGTTTTCCCTTGCACTACACTCAAAGTACCTATGCGAAAGATCCTAAGCACCTGAACACCGATACACTAGAAGCATCGAAAATGGATTACCAATTTGCGCGTCGTACCTCACGGGATACCTACGCCATACCGAAGTCTTTTCCGAACTATAACCTCGCACTAAGACCAGACTTTATGATGCCCGAAGCAAAACCGATCTTATTAGAGAACTCATATGCAACGACGACGAGTCGGTATTACCAAATAACGACGCAGCAAGAGGAGGTCAAGTTGGCCGGTTTGAAGATCTTTGCAACGATTATGTTGAAAGCATGGCGGCGACGTCGCGAGGATGTTAGGCGTCTAATGGAAAAGGTCGACGATCTCAAGAAGGGAGTAAGTAGGCCAGCAACTAAGAAGTTCAACTCGGAACGTGTAATTTATGCTGATAAGCCGATTACAAGTATTCCTAAATTTTTAATTTGCCATTAGAATTGACATACTTTTAGCAATTATAATTCCATTCAAACTATTTACAATAACTACAAATAAGATTGGATAAGCTTACTTAAATGGCTCCACTGAACGTTGGATGATGATCTTTTAATACTCTTCTCTTATTTTTCAGTCCATTAAGGCCAAAAATCAAATCCACGTATACAATACGCTTTTCCGAGTCGAACAGAAACGCAATGACGAACTTACATGTCAGCTGAAGCGCTCCATCGACAATATCAATCACACCAAATCGTCGTGTGAAAATCTTACAACGACCGTCATCTCACTCCGAGCTGATAAGGCGCTGATGGAACAGGAATTGCAGCTGAAATACAGCGACATCGAGGCGCTGAATAGCGTCCTCAATCAGACCAAATCCGATCTGTTCCGCTGTATGGTCGAGCAGCGCAATTTGCATTCGAATCTTTGCAAAGAAAGACGCAATGTCCAGTTTTTGGAAAAGCAAAAGAACAAACTTATCGACGAGGTAAGCTGTAAAAAATTTAATTTCTACGATTCCTTTTTTTTACTATTTATAAACAAAATTACAATACATTAACATTTTATTAAGAAAGGGACACGTTTAGTTGATATTTCTACTGAATTATAAAAAAAACTTTCTTTCATTGAGCCTATACCATACCATATACATTAAGCACTCGTTTCATGATGTTCCGCATTTCATACACACAAAAATCATAAGCTTAAATAACAAATATGAACCACCCTTTTCGTTTCCAAAATTTTATCAATTCTTCCCTTCTATAAAAAATTGTTTTTATTTATATAATTTTAACCCAATATCTCCAAGTTCGTCTTGAGCACAGGAACAACCAGTGCACAAAATTTCTGCTCAATATCTCTAACAGTTCTCTTGCTATCGTGTAAATAAGAAATGATTACAGACGGACCGACAGACAGACAGACAGACAGACAGACAGACAGACAGACAGACAGACAGACATGACTAGATCGACTTCTGATTAAGAAAAAATATATATAGTCGTGTTTGAATATAGGGAACTAATTATTGCAAGGACTGATCACCATATCCGGGTTTTGTCACTCTTTCAAGGTGGAATTTTGTTGTTTTATCGTTCAGAAATGGCTTTTGGAGCGCTTTTTCAAGTAGACTTTGTAGTACTAGTATACCAGCATCATCAGTAGTGTTTTTTTTGCTATCTGCCTGAAGTTGCTTTCAAAATTTTGTTCACTACATCTCTTAGGTATTTCTCTACGTTACAAACATTGGACCAAAACCAATATACACCACTGACTGGTGTTTATTGTAAATGATTTGAGTAGTCGAAATTTATAAATTATAATTAAGCAAAAATATAATTTTTACAGATTTGTGAATTAGGTGCAGAAAACCGTAAAACTGAAGGCAAATATCGCCAGGAATTGGACAGGCGTAACGAAGAAATCAAAAAAGCTAATGCGAAAATAAAGTTGCTCGAAGAGAACCTCATCGATATGAAAGAGTAAGTTCTAAATTACGCAATTTAAATTGATTGTTTTTTGTTTAACCTCTAACGATGTACATTTGCACATATCCACACCACGCAGAAAAGCTTTTCAAGTGCAGGAGTACCGATCGAACGATGCCCACCTTAAAGCCGAGGTGCAGATGTTGCGCTCTGAGGTCACAAAGCTGCACAAAACGTTGGACGAGTCGCTGGGCAATCGATTGCGCGGTGCCTGGAATAATATGCTCGGCTATCAGAAGATGACGCTGCAGGTGGCGCATCTGTTCGCGTTCTATCTGCTGCCAGCCACGCCTCCGCCTAAATTTACATTCACAAGTAAACACCAAAATATGGGCTACGGTTGCTTGTAAATGTCAATTTGAGTCGTCGTCTCTATTTCTTCTCCTTCTTCTTCTCATCTTTGACGAAATCTAAAAGAAAACATAATTAAAATTTTGAATTAACAGCAAAACAATCACAATCAAAATCTTAATAAATATAAATAAAATTAGTGTTAAGTTGTGGTGGCGGCCGAAAAGTAAATGAAATTGAAAATTGCAGCAGTGACAGACAGGCGACAGCAAAATATGGGCAAATTGCTCGGCAATGCCGCTGACATGGAAGTGTTCTGAACAGCAAATTACGAAAATCCGAAGCTAAGCTAACAAGTTACTTAACCAAGAAATTTTGAAAACGGCGGACTTGGGAATTCGTTGCTGGCCTCAGCGAAGGCGCAGAAACGCCTGCCCCCCCGCCCACACACACCCCATGACAGGGTGAGCAGCGGGCTTGGTTGGGAGGGTGGCTTGATTCTGTCCCCGCATAACCGTGCGTACGACCGCTGTCGTGCAACGGAAGGCCTGCAGCCGAAATTCCACAGCCGTCCACCAGAAAGAGGAATTACTGAGAGACAATGTGTGACGGAGTGCCACTGAGCAGATCTGCAAATCGAGAGAATTAAGCGATCAATGTTCAGCCACGTGCCATCAGTCACAAACAGAAGACACACACTTCCACCCAACCGACTAGCAGATGTTGCCTTTATACGACTCTAACGCGAATACGTATCTGCAAATTGTAGGATTGAATTGTAGCATAAATGAAAATATTGCATTTTGTCAAATAAACAACGCCACCAACGAAACGAAGCTGTGTTTAATACCAGCGTTACCAAACACAACGGCCGAATCGTCGCCGATAAAATACATCAGCCCCGAGGCGCCGCACCGCGCCGCGATAAATTTCGCTCAAATTTTTGTTTCATTAGATATGATTACTCATGTCTCACGAAATATTTTGGTTTAGTTTACAGTATGGTTTGGTAATTACCGTATCGTCCAAGTGGACGAAATCGCTTATCCGCTGCTGCAGCCAAGGATTTGACTGTCAAGCTGCTGCTTAAATTTTCTGCTCGGCTGAGTTCTTTGACTTGTTTAGTTGAAATCATGAGACAAATATTACAGGTACCTGCAGTGGCGACAGCGTTCTCTAGCTATGGTTCTCACTCAAACCCTTTTTCAGGATTAAACGTAGCTGTTAATTGCTAAAGGTATCTGTAAAAATTTAATTTGTTTTTTTATTTGATCTCATATTAATTAATAACTAGGATATATGAATATATCATTTTTCATCAGGATACTAATTTATTATTCTTTTCGGATAAATAAAAATATCGTTTCAGGGAAGATATTTAGTATCTGAGTTTGAAGACGAATCGAACTAAAACATTCATCACAAGGCAATGGGCAATGTTTCTGCATTTTAAACTCAAAATTAAATAATTTAGACATGTGGTGTTCTTGTCAAAAATGTCTGTATGTACACATACATATGTACATACACATTATTCTTATTTATTTGACATTAAGTTCATAAATTGATTTGCCGTTGGAATTTGCCAAATGATTCTTGAACCTCTAAACCTCTGAATTTATATGTCAATGCATGTTTATTGAAAACTTAATTGTTGTTTTAAATCAAGGAAAGTTTATTTTTTAATTTTTTTTTGGTTGTAGTGATTTGATTACCATTTGATTACCATTTCATTTTATTGTTTGTTTTACTAACGTTCGCTGCTTTCCTTGACTTTATCCATAGATCGTTTTTATTGAGTGTTCACGAATTGGGTAAAAACTAATTTCGTTATTTTAACTCAAATGCATTAGAAATAATAAAAGTGACGCAGTTCGGATGGATTTCGAAATAAATTTTTGTTTCCAAATATGATTCTAATATAAAAATAACAATATAGATGAAAATTTGGACTTATTTCGAATTTATACTCTACACCACTCACACGGACGGACTGTATTGAGTTTGGTCTAACATTATAGCCATGAGGCATGAGTCCGTCCGTTTAGCTATTTGAACTTTGGTGTGTAAACTTTTATCCAAGCGGAGGTTGAATTCTAAGAAAATCGGACAAAAATTACTCCTACCTCACATACAAACTATTGGACAAAAAATATAACCCTCTCCTAATTAAAAATTATAATACTTATAGCGAGAGCATAGAATGCGTTGAAGTAAATATGGAGAATTGGGTCAACCAATGTTGCAGCCGCGGTAAATTTGATGGTCGAGCTTTTGGTTTTATTGCTCTCAATTAGAAGCGCGTTTGCAAAGAGTAAGACGCAACCACTGGGCGGAGTTTGTTTTAGTTTCGGTTTGAGCAGGAATCAGAGTCGAATAATTTTGTTGGTTAAATCAACTGAAATGTCGTTAAGAAAAAAAAAACCTATTAATAAAGGTCAAGAAATTTTATTTAATTCGTGTTTCTATTATACAAGTATTGGACCCTTGGAGCAGCAGGGTCTCCTAGGCAGAAACCCACATACCATAATAAGAGTACAACATTTGGCGCAGTCGATATGATTAAAATCCATTTTGCAACTAATCTCTTCTAGATTTATTTGTGAAACTAAAGTGAAGATGTAATGTAAACTAGTCTTTTATTTTAAATTATTTCTTTTAAACGTCAAACGAAACCATCCTATAACGACAAAGTTCAGCGCCGTATCAAGGGGATGGTCTTGGTGCCACTTGCTAGGGAACCTATTTCAACGAATTTATCCAGTCACATGCCGGATACCAATTTATCTAGAAACGGTTCATATTGTGTATAATTAAATTTTACGATATTATTTGAATTTGTTTGTGAAATCAAATTAAATTAATTTAAATCTTTATTATTTGGTTATTCTTATTTACTGGAAACAAATTGTAAAACATAACAGAGACTAATTGCGGTCGAATTTCCATTACAAATGGTTAAAATTGTAGTTGATGTAGTCGTTAATATAGTTGACAACTACCGACGTTCTGCGCGCAATGCATCAAAAAAAGAAAGAAATGGAAAAAACCGAATTGTATGTAAATAAAATTATTTAACATAAACAAATTGCGACATCTAAACCAAAATAAATAAACAAACCAAGAAGCGAAATTCGTGCAAGAAATATTAACTTGAGACAGTTCGGTGCGAAAATGTTTTTTGTTTGGTTTTGAAGTAAATATAAGTACAGAGCCGGCTATAAAAAATGATCTATCTTCTATACGTTTTAAAAGTGTAGCAAACTGCGTTGTTTCTTTTATTAAAGAGTGCTACTTAAAATGGTCATCTGACTTCCAATAATAAAAAATAGTTACACAAAATTTATTTAATTTCACTAAATTCACATCAAATAGTCTGAAAATTATGATATACCAAATGAAAGGTTATTGATCCAGCAATAATCTATCAGATCTAAGTTATTCCATTAGGTAAACAAATGCTCAACATTTTTCGAAAAGTGCTTATAACTTCAACATTTATAAAGATTTTTGCGATATCTTTGGTATGAAAAAATAAAACCCTCCTTAAATTTAAACCCATTATTTTTTCAACTTTGAAGAGGGCTGACTTACCCTCGTAGGCCGACCGGGCAAATTTTTGATTCGTTTTTTTTTTACCCAATTTTCGACATATCTGAAACATTTTATTTTTGATAGCGGGCGCCCTAGCGAAGTAAATTTTCACCAAAAAATTAAAAACATTAAAGAATTAAAAAAAAAATTGGTAATATCGTAAAATATAAAATTTTCAATATTTTCTTTTGTTTACGGGTCCTCTTTTTCGAATTTCTGGAGTTGCAGGTGGCACTTAACACGTTTTTCTACCCACTCGCCAATACGGCTAAAACTTTGACGTTTTTACACCTTTATGCAAGCCGCGCTCTATAACACAGAAGTCCATAAATTGAGATAAGCGCCATCTTCAAGAGATCCGCGTGCTGTCGCTACTGATGCTGCTGGGCATAAACAAATACAATAAAAATATTTATGAAATTTTTCAATTTTATTAGTTTACATACTCGTATACTCCAAAGCTGCATACAAATTCAACTTGACCAACCTTACCACCAACACCAGCGCGCATAGACCTAGACGAAAGACAAGCCTTGGCTGGCACATGGCGCGCGGTGAATTTTGATTTCAGTCTGCGCCGTTAATTCAACGACATCGGTTGGCATTAATTATTAACGAACGCGATCGACGTTTGAACTAAAGAAATTATATACAAAAGAAGCCAAAAAAGAAATTTGTTATTTTTAACCAAAAAAAAAATCTTGAAAATTTTTCGATTTCATTTGCGCACAACGCTTTGAACGTGTTTGGATTACAAATTGGCAGACAGGCGCGCGCGCTTTAACTTTCTTGATTTCCAGTGTCTCGACGCATACGATACAATCGCGATTATTTTGACTTGGAAGTGGTTGAAAAGTGTTTGCTATTATTATCCGCTGACATTAAAGATTTCGAAAAAAAAAACCAAGCACAAACGCGAATTATGTCCGCAGAACTTTTGCACATGGAGCATCCGCTGCGCGCAGTCCTTCAGTTTATTTGGGATTTAATCATATTTTCGGTGAAATCCATATTTTACATATTCGAAACGCTTTTCTACACCATTTTACCGGATAGATTCCGGAAACTAAAGGTTGGTCAAAGAAAAAATTTTATGAATCAAAAGACTTAAGAAGAAAACTTCATAGTCCTAGTATAGTTTCTAAACTTGTTTCTAAACCAAAGAAGCTTATAGACGGATATGAAAACACAAAGACCTCTGATGAGGAAAAGTAACGTATTCCGAAAAAGCGCTGTCCGACCTGCTAATATCGTGAATTTTTTTATTGTTGTTCTAAAATTATAAAACAATTCAGCCCATTAAAATTCTTAATGTGTTTAAATGTTAAATTACCAAAATAGAGAAAATATAAACCTAGCGACATAAAAGTGATCGACTAGAATTGTCGTGACACTTATTTTGGTCACAATACAAAATCCAGACATTGTTTAAAACTAACCGAACACCGAAATCATGTACCTTCAGTAAAACCTTTTAACCATCCACATTTTCTTCAGTTGTAACAATTGAAAAGCCAAGAAAAAATTGAGCGCGCTTAAAAGTTCAATCAAGTTCATTTTCGCCATTGTAGCGGAATTTTATTTGCCTAACTTGTGAATTTTCCGTTGATGTTGCAGCAATAGGAAAACTAGTTGTTGGTTGCAGCTGATTCGGGGGACTTAAACCACTTACATCGTACCAACAACAAAATTCAACAACTCTGCGCAAGCGTAACTTTTGTCCAAAAACTGAAAAAAATTAAATGTCGACAAGTTTTGCAAGTATTTCATATGAACAATCACCAGTTAAAAGTTTCTATTTTAATATAAAAAGACCAACAAATTTTGTAATAATTGTAAATGTTTTGCTGTGTGCTAATTGAGCGTGACGTGGCGCAACATATTTCGCTAATGCATGTTTTTGTTGCATGGTCAAAAACAAAATGAGCAAAATTTAGCAAAGCAAAAAAATGAACAAAAATTGTTTTTGTATATTTTTTGTTTTTTGTATTTTATTTAACCACATAAAATGCAAAACATATTTTCTACAGCTTGTAGCTTACAACAATAACCATTGTTGCGGCTTGTTAATTTTTTGCTTCATTAGGTCGTGCGATAGTCGGTATGTGTGCGCGAGGCATCTGCATGAATGTATAATAAATACGAGTATAATTTTGAAAAAATCTTTTGCAGAAAATGTATCTTCCAGTCTGATTTTACCGCCATCAGACCTGCACTTAGTACGAATGTCTGCCAAAATACTCCTTCACAAAACATTAATCTATAGTTTAAGGTTTACAATTCAATTAAAATAGCTACTATAAATTCAAAATAACATACGGAAACATTAAATTTTGTTTCGTTTTAAAGATGTTTACGTCTTTATGTAATTTCAGTATTCCCAGAATAACCGGTAAATACTATTTTGTGGCTATTTCACCGGTTAATTTTATAACATGTCTCTTCTCTGTGGAAATTAATATGCATTTATCTCTTTTTTGTAAAAGCACCAGCTATTAGTGCATAAGTAAACAAGAGAAAATTTTTGTTTGTTCCGGAAGCAGTTTCCTTTTTCCAATTCAGAAAACATAAAAAATTAAGAATTGTTAACAATAAGTTCAAAAAGGATGTTTTAGTTAAAACTATCATGACTGGACTCAATAATGGCGAAATAAGTTTTGAAATAAGTTTTTGCTGCTGAACTTTGAGTGGAATTCATAGCAGAAATATAAATTATACTTACAATAGAACACCACTGAAATCACAGCTGAACGAGTTACTCCCAAAAAGTTCAGTGTTTATTTAGTCTTATTCGACAGCACTGAATTATTTGCTGAACTTTGGAGTCTGAACAAGTTTTATAATGCGAAAAATAAGTGAATACATCTATGCAGATGTCGAGCATATTGCAATACTCTTACATACATATATCAAGAGCTTGTTTGTATTTTGATTTCGGTTACTTTGGTTTGGAGTTGTAAATGCGCGGAAGTTCATTATTGACCTCTTCTGTAGTCACAACTGAGTGACGGCATATGTAAATATTTACAACAATTTTAATTGATGCGAAGTCTTTGGGGCAAACGTCGGCATTTTGTTTGTTTGTTGTGTCATTGATTATAGAAATTTAAATACTCGTGGTCGCCGTCGTTTTTTTATGGTTCTTAATTTGAGATTGATTTAGTGAAACCAAGGTTCTTATCAGAAATGTACGACTGGAATACAATGGAATTTGTTTAAGAGGCGATATATCTATATCTTTGTTGGTATTCTATGTTGAATCAAGCTGCTCAACGCCTTTAACATTTAAACACATGCATACATATATTTAAAATTTTAGTTTTTCAAGTTTTTACACTTAACCTTGTTTTTTACACAGAGATCACAATTTAAATCTTTAACCTTAAACTTGAAAACAACTAATCCAACAAAAACAAATAAATAATAATTCTTTTAAGGCAACTTTGGTAAACTTTAACATAACTTAAATCTTTTCAAATCAAAGAAAAATGTGAATTATCTAAGGGAGAAACAATATCGAGGTGGGAGGGACGTAATTCTACCTTCGTCACTTGATATTTATTACACCATGGGGCAAAAGATGTGCAAACTATTACTTAAGTATTTGGGTTCTTGACGATATAAGAGGGAACATACTTTTGTTTCTAATAACAATTAAACTTAATATAAGCTGGTTTGATAAATATTACATAGAAAATGAAAACCAATTTGAATTGCCACTGTCCAAACCAAAACCACATCTTCTCGTAGCTATATCGTAGATTTGTTTTTTTTTTGGAAGCATATGTATGTTAAAATGAAAAACATGTTTAAATATCTGTTATGATTAAAATATGCAAAATTTGATTTTAGAGATATAGCTACAAATTGCATAACCGTAAGCGTGGAAAAATGCATATTGAGATTTTTAGTTTCCATATTAACAAATGTTTTTCCCAAACGCTGACCGAGAAAATTTTGTTATTGTAAACTGGGAATGAAATTTGAATTTTTGTATAAACACAATTTTGGATGTCGATAATTGTTTCAACGAAAAAGCTGTGGCTACTACAAATGTATCTATTAGATAGATAAGTTATTAAAATGTAACACTGTAAGCAGTAAAGAAAAATGTGCTAATAATAATAATAATTCTTTTAAAATTGTATTTAATTTATTTTTGTCACAGTAAGAAACAAAAAAATTACATTGCTGCAATATTACATCATTAACATGACTTAATGCTCTTCGCCTTGAGCCTCTGAGACCCCAATTGAAATTAATACAATAAGCAACCAAATATCGCCAAAGGGGAAAGTAGTACAAATGCACATATCACGATACTTGGACTTGCAACATTTTGTGTGTTCGCTGCAAGTGTTAATTTATATTTGTCCGTTTAATAAGTTTATTAAATTTAAACAGCAATAAAAGCACAAACAACAGATACAGATGGATGAATTAACACGCATAAAATGTAAGTGTTTAAAATTCAACAAAAGTTTATTTGATTCAAACAAGTGCGCGGCATGCTTAATTAATTAATCGCAGCTATCAAAAGAAATACAAAGTAGTTTTTAACGAAATAAAAAAAAACGTATGCTTCTAAATAAATTGTTATGCAATATGAGAATACTTTCCGGATATATCATTGTGTAATAATGTTAAGGTGAGGAAAGTAGAAAAATGTCCCTCTTCACCTCGATACTGTTTCTATATTTGAAAATTGAATTTTTGTGCATGGTTGCTATAAAAACATTATCTTATTAAAAACAAAAACAAAAACGTAGTTTGTTGTCAAAAAAAAATAAAAATTAAATAGGGGGGAGAAAAACAACGCACAAATCGAGGTGAGTTCGCTCAATATGCGTTCTCATATCTACTTTCCTAATCTTATTATTCAACAAATGGGGATTATAAAGTTTTTTTATTAAATTTACAGTTTTTTAAACATATAGCCAAGAAAAATCAAGATTTATATTCTTATACATATACATATGTAAATTATATATTTTTCTTATCGGTAATTTTTCCATTTCCAAATCTTGAAATGCCGAAATGTGTCCCTCCTTTTGTGAATCGATCCAGTGTCTGTCTAAACAAACTTGAAACAAAACGCAAAAAATTATACACAAATAACTTTTAATTGGTTTTTGTACAAATATTTGACTACTTCATCTGCTGTTTTAATCAACGAATGTTTACCTCTTACCACTACCTCGATGTTCAATCAACAAGTTTTGCATATTTTTGCAAAAAAAAAAAAGTAAATGTTTTTACATATGAGCAAATATCTTTTATGTATGGGTTTGTATATTTTTAAATTGTAATTAACACAATCACAATTTTGATTTACATTTGATTAAAAATGTTGTATAATTATTATTTTTTTTTTTACAAAATTCACTTTTAAAACGAAGTTTGAATACTTTAATACCTTAAAATGTTAATACCTTTAGTCACGCGCAAGGGGCGTGATAAATATGATCAATTATTGTATCTTTCTTTGTACCCTATGTGCGTCTACACCAATCATACTATTGCGATGAAATAATGGAGATGAATAATGGAGATTTCATTAATTTCATCTAGTACATTCAGTTTATCCAGGCTTAAGTGTTCCCCACTGTAGTACATTTATTTTGTTCAGTCCATCCAGTTTAAAGAGTCACCAAGATCATTCAGTCCAAAGTTGATAAATTATTAACTCTCATCTCCGGGAATAGCAACTGATATCAAAAATCGGCCCATACAAACTTTGTCGCTAACCATTTTTAGTTGTTTTTACCCTTTAACATTGAAGCAAATCTTAAATCAATGTTTGTAATTTTCAATTTTTAATCATTTATTTTAAAGTTGATTATTTGATTCAATGTGTTCTGATTTTATATTAAAGTAATTCAGTTTCAAATTAAAACTTATTTTATAAAAATTGCACAACCTAGAAATAAGTACGATCGTATTTGTGTTTTTCCCTTAGTGTAAAAATATTATTAAAAAATGTTACATATATTTAAAAAAAATCAACATGGCAACCCGTATAAAAATAACTCAGCATCATATTAAATGAACATAAATTTAGCAATGTTAATACACGCCTTTTAATTGTCTTAAAAATTCTTCATTTTACATAGAATTACATTTTTTTAATTTAACAGGCCAATTATAATTAAAGTCTCAAATTTTAGGATGTTTCCGGTCAAGTGGTTCTGATAACGGGCGGTGGCGGTGGTGTAGGACGACTTTTGGCACTTAATTTCGCCAAATTGAATGCGCGCATCGTCATTTGGGACATCACCAATGAAGGTAAGATAACTTCACTTGTGCACATGTTTAAACTAAATGGTTAGCATGACATATTTGCCACAATGGAATTAAAACGGTGAAATTTAATTTAGCGCTGAGGCGATAATTAACGCGCTAAAAAATCATTTGAATTTGGTAAATGAAAACTTCATGCACGAGGGTTGCCTTTTATATTAGAGATTTAAATTCCATTCGATTATCAAATTATGTGGGATCCAATGCGAACAAATTTGTTTTACAGCCAAATTTTCGTGCAATTTTGAATGTAAACTGGTCCCACCCAGGTGCAGGGTTACCTCAATCTCACGATAAGTTACATGACGATCTTGCAGTATCAGTTAGAGAACTACGGCCACGATTGAATCCAGTAAACCATCGATAAGCACTGGTACTTGATGGTGCCTCATCGCCAAAAACCGAACTAAGTTCATCGATGCACTGTTCTTGTGTTCAGCCACTTCAAAAGTTGTAAAGAATAATCGCACGAAAATGTTCACGATTTAATTTAATTTTTTGCCCGATATGAATTTCTACTGTAAACAACGCAAATAACGTTAGGCGTACGAACGCCTAAAAATGTCAAAAATGTCGAAATTTACTGATGGCGGTACATTTGTTTGCCCAATCTCAAAATATAAAAGGCAACCCTCGTAGTATCAAATCTATTCAAAAGTTGAACAACCTCGATTACTGTTATGAAAAGTATCAGGAAATTTAAATTGATAACAACATTTTACATAATATTGTATTTAAATTTCACTTTCTGCAAACAAAAAATCGTTAATCTAAATTTGATGCTTACAAATTATTATTATTAACTAGAAAATTAAATATTTTTAACTGAAATAAAAGATACTTTAGTATGCATGGGCATGGACATGGACATACAAATGTACCACCGAAATAATTAATTAAAACTAATATCAATTGTTAATTGACATTTATTGTAGTTTGAACATATATGAAAAGTTTTAAAAAGTTGTTCTTCTTACAAAGGCAAAATTCAAAGTAACGAAAATTATTTAAAAATTATTAGATGTATAAATCGTTTGTTGGCTAAAGCGGGGCATGTACAAAGAAGGTGTATTATAGTTTCTTCCTCCTCTTCATCTCTACAGCTTCTACAGAAGTCATTTGAGAAGATACCTAGTCTTCTTATATTATCACCAATAATACAGTGTCCTGTTAGGAAGATTAGGAAGATTAGATCGATTGAGCGGTTTTGATTCAGTTTTGGCCATATCATACGCGAGATGTTGTATGTACTACTCCCCATCCATCTGGAGTTAGTTTCTCTGATAGAGGTTTCTCTGATTAGGAGTTTACATGTTGAAAGAGGAATACCATATTCCTTGTAGATGGGTAGGATTTCTTTTGTTGTACCATTTCTGGCGAGTTCATCAGCTTTACAGTTCCCTGGAATGTCCCTATGTCCGGGAACCCAGCATAGATTGATTTGTAGCTGCTCCGCAATCTCATTGAGAGATTTGCAACAGCTGAGGACAGTTTTTGATGATATTTGAACTGATTCCAGGGCTCTCAGAGCAGCTTGACTGTCTGATAGAATAGGGATTTCGATACCTGATATCCTGTTCTCCAGAAGCCGGTATTTTGTTGAATACTTGAAGTATAGATGAGTGTCCTTTATTTCCCGTTCTCCATTGTAATGAGGCCCGCAGTCTAGTAGCTGTATTGGCAGCTAGTTGTTTGCCAAAGATGTCAAGTGTGGTACGCAGAGCACCACTAATACACAATGCCGCAGATCGTTGAACTCTTGAGAGTATTTTTGAGTTAGTTATTTTAGCCAGTGACGACCACCAGACAGGTACACCGTAAGTCATAATAGGCCTAATTACGGCCGTATATAGTCAGTGGGTAGTTTTAGGCTGCCATCTACATTTCTTACCTATGGCCTATGGTTTAGCTTCCTATCTAGAATAATTCCTAAATAGCTCTATCAGAGAATGTTAAGTTTTGGAGGTTCCAAGTCTGGTATTCGATGTTTATTTGTAAAGAGCACTCGGTCTACTGAGGGTTTACATTTAATCCACATCCTGTGGCGAGATTAGAAAGAATATTAAGACAATTCTGCATTAAGTCTCTAATTACGGAAGGATATTTACCAGATATGGCTATAGCAGATCATGCAAAACGGATAAAATAATGAAGTGAGTTGGAATCACCCGTAGACATTTTTGTATATTTGCTGCTGCCAATATAATTTCCCGGTTGTTATAAGGAATTGATGCATTTAAAGAAGGGAGTGGAATGCACCCGGAAGAAAATATTTAGATGATTTCTTTTCACTGCAAAAAAATCATGATGGATTCAAAATTTGTTTGTTGATTCCAACTATCTTCAATAAAATCATAGAAGAAGCAGCGATTAGTCTTCACACCTTAAATATCGCGGGGTATCCATTAGCATGTTTCCTTTCTTAAAATATTCATTTCTTCTCTTCTTTAAAAGCTTCATTTTTATTATATCATTTGAAGCGCTTTGATTCTTTCCCGTCGGAGGGTACATTTACACATAATTATAATGTCGTAGCATGTGTAACTTTCCGTTTATTCCCGTTGTGGATTTACCACTACCTCAGGCTTTGCCACCGTATCAATTTTAAGTTACGATGATATAATTGTTCCTTAAATTATCTTGCAGCTATAAAAACGACCTTGGAACTGTTAGCGCAAAATGGCTGCCACAACTGCAAGGGCTACGTCGTCGATATCTCCGACCGGGAGCAGGTCTACGAGAAGGCCACACAGCTTACTGCCGAGGTGGGCAACGTCGACATTCTCATAAACAATGCGGGTATCGTTTGCTGTAAACCTTTCTGGGATCTCTCCGATCGTGTCATCCAGAACACGTACAACGTCAACATTATCGCTCACTATTGGACGGTGCGCGCTTTTCTGCCCCACATGATGCGAAACAATCGTGGACACATTGTTACCGTTGGTTCGGTGACAGGCATGCTCGGCACTTATGGCTTGTCCGATTACAGCGCCACCAAATACGCTTGCATCGGCTTTCACGAAAGTCTGCTGACCGATCTAAAGACACACGGTTACGACAACATCCATATGACGCTCATCTGTCCATATTACATTAATACGGGCATGTTTTCTGGAGTCAAGCCGCGCATGTTTCCCATGCTTGAGCCGCAATATGTCGCCGATCAGATTTCCTTGGCAGTGCGCAAAAATGAGGTGTGGTGCGTTTTGCCAAACTCGATTCGAACTTTTACTCCGCTGAAGTGGTCAGTTGTAAATTTGATTTTTGTTATATATTTATTTTTGTACTTTTGTCTGTTTTTTACAGTCTATTACCTGCGAAAATGTGTTGGGAGTTGATGAAGCGTGTTATTCGCGGCCCCGAGTCGATGATGATGTTTCAGGGTCGCGGCCGCGTTGCTGCAGGATAAAATGTCGTTTATTTCGAAAACGCTGCCGTTTGGTGAAACTAATTTTTATATAATTTTAATTGTTTTTTTTTATTTAATAACATACTTTTTATTTATTTAACAAAACTGCAAAATACAAAACAAAAATTTTCATTGTTCTTCGTTTGGTTTTATTTTTGTCCTTTAACGTTCTTCAAAAACGTAGAAACAAAAAGTATTTAAAATGTTAACTTCAAAAATCAAAAATAAAAGAATTCCTGCAGTTTTCACAAGAATCATCAACCACGAAATACTCCAAGGAATGTACAGGTTTAGTTTTGAGCAATAAAATATATTTAGAAACCTGAACTTGAGCGTTCAGGATTTGTTCAGGAAATGCTTAACGTGACGGCTTCTCTCAGCCAAACTTGCGGTTAGGCAAAAAAATTTAACCCTTGGAACTCTCATTTTTGGAGAATCTTTTAATTTTTTATCATAATATATTCAGGTATCCTGAACTTGAATGTTTTTTTCTGAACCTGGGTTTTAGAGTAAATTTTTCTAATACAACATTTCTGCGTTGCCTAAAATTAAACGCTTCAATTTTTTACTTGATGATAGCTAATTAAAGTTATTTTGTATCTCGAATTAAATAACAATTAAAATATTAAATGTATTATATTAGCTTCATTCATTTAAGGTTTAATAAGCTTACATTCGAAGGGCTATGGGAAAAACGATGAGTCAATTTTTATACATTAGTAAAAAACTAATTTTAAAGTTTATTTTTCATTGTTTTTCTTCGATAGCCGGTTTTTGTTTTGGCTCTACATGTAAGGAGACCGTTAGTGAAATTCCAAGCGACAAATTAAGTTCGAAACTAAAGCGTATGGGCTGCTACATCAGCCTTAGTGCAGATTTCTTTGCTACAGCTAAACTAACTGTGAGCAAGTTCAGTAGTTTGTCTAGAGTTGCTGTTTGAGTAGTGCATAGTGCTCCAGTTACGCTTAACTCTGCAAACATAAATAATTCTACTCACAAAAATTAAAGAAATCGAATGATTATGATTTATTTTATTCGATTTCTTGTTTTAAAGTTTTTACTTAATAAAATCACATACAACAAATGCGTATAGCTCTCCTTTATTTATATTTAACTACAGCAGTTCTTTATACTATTGTTAATAAATAATACGTCTAACATGAATCGTTCTTGAAGTCTAAGAGGTATGTTGAAGATCTCAATTAAACTAGTGTAATATTACTTTCGCAAAATCCAAAAATTCGTTTTTAATATTGTATTTACAGGATTTTACCATCCCAATACTATTATTTACAAATTTTAAAAAGTACTATATACATACATACATAAGTCAAAATCGAGTTTATTGACTCTTATCAATTATATTATTGTATTAAGCAAATAATACTGTTTTAAGTTGAAACTACCGAAACATACTCCAATCCATTTCATTCAACTGCACTTTTGATCTTTGTTAGGTTCTGGTGGTCAGCTTCAGCAGCACCAAATCCTTGCAGCGCTCATACTCGAAATATTGCGGAAAGTCCAGTTCGATATACTCGAAACGCCACGGCTTATTTAGTGTTTGCTTAAGGAAGTACTCAAACATTGGCGCCACTGCATCAAGTTCAGAAAGCGTAAAGACGTAACGTTTCTCCAGCGCCACAAAAATAGTTTTGGGTTTTTTCGTTACGGTTTGGCGCTCAAAAATTCGCTCAATTACCCTGATAAAGGCGTCTGTCAACGTATCATCGTAAATGACATCCGCAGCAAAGACGACGTCACTGCCGTCGATCGCCTGGACAAGCTCATCAGCGTATTCTTGCGGCGGCTGAAGGAAGTCATATTCTAGCACCTTAACATCTCCACCGCCGACACTGCAAAACAATTTGCTATTGCGCGCAACATTAGCGCGAATTAAATTCAAAATACCACCAATGTCGACATCAGTGCAGATGACCTGACGAGCTCCGCATAATGCTGCCGCAATGCTGGTTAGTCCAACGCCCGCGCCCAATTCGAGTATTTGAGTATCGCGAAAGTCTGCGCGACAGTGAAGAAAGTAATCAGCTAAAAGCAGTGCTCCACGCCACACTTGCAATCCCACCAGACGCAGTTCGGTTGCCTCGGAATGTTCGATTTCAATTTCGTCAGTTCGCGGCCGCCGTGAAAGCAACAAATCGCCGTCCTTGTCCGTCGTTCTGGCAATGGGATCCTCTTCCGGATAGCGAAAACGGAATTTGGACAACACTTTGCCATCAACGCTCTTTACAGGTTGGAAATTGGTCTCCTTATAAATTTCCGACGACACTTTGTACATTTTAATGCTGTTACTGTGACTGTGGTTTAGTTTTTATTTTTATGTAATCTTGTGAAGGCCAATGTCACTGCTGCGATGTCGTTTATTTTTATATTTATGTGAGACATAACTTTTATGCTGCTTATGATTTTCTCTCATTTCATCGAAGTCGAAGCAAACAAAAATAAGAACTGAAATACACTAAACACAGCTTAATCTATTAGGTAATGAATTGTGGAACTGTTCGGCGGAGATCTGTGAACGGTTTCGCAGTGAACTGTAGATTTTATTCACTTATTTACACTCATCTTCGATCAGTGGCGTCTCCTCCTCACAATATCTCCGTAAATGTATACTCGTTAGTTAACAACGGTTATTTTGATAAAACAGCAGGATAAGTTAAAAAGTGATTCATTTTTTAGTTCTCAGACTGGCCAAATAAATCATTGAATGCAGTTTTTTTGAGGCAACTCAAATAAAAAAAGAATAATTTTTCTAATAGGAAAAAAAGTGTAAAAAGACGTCATTATTCTTCTCTCGACTTCCGTTGTATCCGTTTCTTTTAAAGCCGACAAATGAAATTTTAAATCAAATTCAAGCGAGCGAAAAAAATATTTGTTCATACGAATAAACAAATGCCAAAATTTGATTTTTAAATAAATCTACTAATTCAAATGCTATTGTAAATTGTACATATGTATGTCTTCAACATAATCAGATGCAAATGATAATGTCACATCTGATTTGTTTATTGAAGCTAGCTTTGAAACTTTAATAGTACAAAATTTAAAAATTAACATATGCATCATTTTTGAACGCTTTGCCAAGAGAACTTTTTAAAGTCATTCTTCCGTGAATTAATGAATTACAGTCGTGTCTGGATATAGGGACCTCATTATTGCAAGAACTTTTCACTATTTCTGGGTTGTTCACTCTTTCAAGGTGGAAATTTGTTGTTCTTGCGTTCAGAAATTGACTTTTAAACCGCTTTTACACGTTGACTTCGCAGTGCTTGAAGTTGCTTTCAAAATTTTATTCACTAACCTCCAAATAGCATGTAAAAATTGGGGTGTTCACTATATCGGGGTGTTCACTATATAGGGTGTTCACTATACCCAGACACGACTGTAATTAATTAACTATTTAAAATTTTTAAAACTCCAGTAAGATTCACAATTATCAATAATTAAAAATATAAAATTGTGTTTTGTATTTTAAAAGTCCTTATTTATTTTTTTCAGAATGTCAGAATATCCCCAAAATCATAGATTGAAATCTATGTTTTCACTTTTTCACAATACGTGTACCAAAATTAAGATTATAACACGCGGACTCGTTTTTGTTGTCGCTTGCGAGCGCGCGTCCCGTTATTATAACTCCGTTATTTCCACTAGACTTAAAGGTCGACTGCACGCCACCGATCACAAAACACGAAAGGGGCCTTATTTAATAAAAACTAAACTGCCCGATTTTTTTAAACAATGACAGCTACCAACAAAACTTTTGCCACGGAATTTTAATCCACCACCTGCAACACCATACCAATTTTTCGAAAATTGTATGGTGTTGCATACCAATTTTTCGAAAATTGTATGGTGTTGCAGGTATTTGCGTGTTTTGCGTTGTTTTCAAAATGTAACCGCAAAAACTTTTTTTAATAAACCGTTATTTAACATATCGAATTTAAATTTACAAACTCTACAAGAAATCAAAAATTGTTCGTTTTAAAAATTATACAAGGAATGTAAGATTGCTCCTCCTTCTCCCGCCATTGTTGTTTCACTTGCGTCTGCTCGTTACACTATCTTCGCTCAAAAAAAAATGGTGGCAAGGCTTGCCACTTAAAGAGAAAAGAACACGTCACAAGCAAAAGCTGTCAAAAATTAGCAAGAAAAAAACTTGCTCTCTTCTGCTTTGAAAAATTAGAAAATTGTGGAAAATTTTATTTTAGGATAAAAATCGTACCAAATGTAAATAAAACTAATAGCCACATAGCGAAAAACAAAACACATCGAAATGGGAGAACCGGCGATGGACAGCAGCGACGAACAAATGCTGTTGCAGTCGCGACCAAATGCCGAAGGAAGCGTTGGTGGCAACTTGGACGAACTAGTGAAGTACGTAAAGTTGTACGTGCGCAATCCTATTGCACTTAGTGGTGTAGTGCTGCCGTTTCTGCCGCTCTATTTGGGCGCCTTTTACCTGTGGATCTGTGTTTACGGCGTCGAGGAGTATTACGAGGCCGGTTTGGTGGCAATAGCTGCAATTGCATTTGTGCACGTACTTACGCTACTCTGTTGCTACTGGAGCGTTCACGTACTCGCGTTTCTCAATTGTCGACGTGTTAAATTGCCTCACTTCTCTGCCGGAAGTCTCGTTCTGGCCAAGGTAGTTCCAACTCCAAATAATGGCTCCTCTCAGCTTGTGCCTATACGTTGCACAAAGCTCGCCAACGGAAGCGAACTCTTCTACTTCCATTTCCAGAAGACGAAATACGTCTGGGATGAAGACAAGGCCACGTTTCGCGGTATCGCATTTCCCGTGCACGAACCGTTGCGTCACTATGCCCGCTCACGTGGTCACGAAACGGAGGCAGCCATTGCGTTGTCCGAGCAGACGTATGGCCTCAATCAGATGGAAATGGTTGTGCCCGAATTTCATGCTCTCTTCATCGAACGCGCCACATCGCCGTTTTTTGTTTTTCAGATTTTTTCGGTGGGTCTGTGGTGCTTGGATGAGTATTGGTACTATTCACTATTTACGCTCTGCATGCTGGTCGTGTTCGAGTGTACGCTCGTCTCGCAGCAGTTGCGCAACATGTCCGAAATTCGCAAGATGGGCAATAAGCCGTACCTGGTGAATGTGCTGCGGCAGAACAAGTGGCGTCAGTTGATTTCAGATCAACTAGTGCCTGGTGATTTGGTTTCAATAACGCGCTCCCAAAACGATAATATTGTGCCATGCGATTTAGTCCTGCTGCGTGGCAGTTGCATCGTCGACGAAAGCATGTTAACGGGTGAGCAAGAATGATTTAAATATAAATATTGTACATACTCGTATAAGGGGAACTTTTTATTTCTTATTTTCACTTAGAATTTTTATAAGAAATATAACTATTGTATCCAATTAACAGGAGAATCTGTGCCACAAATGAAAGAGGCACTCGAATCGCTCGACAATCTTGACACTGAACTCGATCCCGAGGGTGAAAGCAAACTATTTTTGCTCTTCGGTGGTACAAAGGTCGTTCAACACACGGCGCCCACCAAAGACGCAATGCGTGCACCGGACGGTGGTTGCATCGGTTACGTCATACGCAATGGCTTCAATACATCGCAGGGCAAACTGTTGCGCACGATACTGTTTGGGGTCAAGCGTGTCACCGAAAACAATCTCGAAACATTTGCATTTATTGTATTTTTGATGATATTCGCCGTTGCGGCGGCCACTTATGTCTGGATACGTGGTAGCGAAGATCCCGAACGCAATCGCTATAAGCTCTTTTTAGAGTGTACACTGATATTAACTTCAATAATACCACCGGATCTACCCATTGAACTGACGCTGGCGGTTAACACATCGCTTATGCAACTTTCAAAGCTTTTCATTTTTTGCACGGAGCCCTTCCGCATTCCCTTTGCCGGTAAAGTGCAGATTTGTTGTTTTGACAAAACAGGCACGCTTACGTCCGACAATTTGATGGTCGAGGGCGTCGCTGGATTGACACCGGACGGCAGTATTGTGCCCATGGACAAGGCGGAAGATAATACCGTACAAGTGCTTGCAACTTGTCACTCATTGGTCATGCTGGAGGATGGTCTTGTTGGCGATCCACTCGAAAAGGCTACTCTCACGGCAGTTGATTGGAATCTCACAAAACAAGAAAGTGTTATTCCGAAACGTGGTAAACTAAAGCCGTTGCGCATCTATCAACGTTTCTATTTCTCGTCGGCGTTGAAGCGTATGTCGGTGTTGGCCGGTTACTTGTTACCATTCACTAATGATGTCTGTTATGTGGGCACAGTAAAAGGTGCACCAGAAGTGATCATGAAAATGCTTAAAGAGGTTCCTCGCAACTATGAAAGGGTATGTCTTCTAGAAACTTATTCAAAAATTTGGTCATTTATATTGAATGCACTTCATTGAAGCACAAATATGCTTAACCTTGATTTTAAGCTATTCAATTTTATTTAACATGAGATTTGAAGTCAGTGATTTTTATTTTGAAAACCCAAAAATAAAATCATTCAATGCCATCAAAAACTAAATTTCAATATAAATGTTGATGAAACTAATTTGTCGTATTTTTTAATATTTTCAGACTTTTCTTGAGTATTCGCGTCGCGGCGCACGAGTCCTCGCGCTCGGAATCAAAGAATTTGGTCAGTTAGAACCGCAGCGTATTCGCGATCTTAAGCGCGAAGATGTCGAATGCGATTTAACCTTTGCCGGCTTTGTCATCATATCCTGCCCAATGAAACCGGACTCAAAGAGCGTCATTAAGGAACTGATTGCAGCATCGCACAAGGTTGTTATGATTACAGGCGATAACCCATTAACGGCATGCCATGTCGCTAAGGAGTTGCGTTTTACTCGCAAAAAACTGCTCATTCTAACGCAGCAGTGTCCGCAAAATCCAAAAGCGCCCTGGCATTGGCTCTCGATCGATAACGAAACCTGTTTCCAAATTGACGACGATCTGCGGAAAGTGCTCGCCGACTTCGATCTTTGCATAACAGGCGAGGGACTGCAATATTTGCACGATGAGGCGCAGCGTTACATGCTAAAAATTCTGCCGCACATAACAGTATGCGCACGATTCGCTCCTAAACAAAAAGAGCAGGTCATCACAACACTGAAACACCTTGGTTACTATACCCTTATGTGCGGTGATGGCACAAACGATGTGGGTGCACTGAAACACGCTCAGGTGGGCGTTTCGCTGCTGAGCAATGCACCGACAATGCGAAGCAAAAAGAGCACCACCGCTGCTGCAAATGCAATTGCTGCAGCGCCAGAGAGTGCCAATGCCAGTGGTGGAGGCACTGTTTCACGCAGATCGGCTGCTGGCGTTGCGGCATCTGCTCCTGTTGAACGTCTGACACCGCGTGAACGTGCCATTGCCCGTCATCGCGAGAATCTAAATGTAACGCAAGCGAAACTGCAATCCGTGCTGAAGGATATGGACGAAGAGCAGGTCTCTGTAGTGAAAATGGGTGATGCCAGTATTGCGGCTCCCTTCACCAGCAAATCCTCGTCCATTGTGTGCGGTAAGTAAAGTGTTATAGTTATAGTACAGTCTGCCAAAATAAAATTTTATTTTGTTGTTGTCATTTTATAATCTATACATGTTGAATATGAAGTGTTTAAGACCTTAAACTCTTAAAACATTCGTTAACTCATTTTTGTTGTTCTTTTTTATCTATAAATATTTTTAATGTTAAACAACTTTTCTTCTCCAGTAAATCATATCATTAAGCAGGGTCGTTGTACGCTCGTCACAACGTTGCAAATGTTTAAGATTTTAGCGCTGAACGCACTCATATCAGCTTACTGCCAATCTGTGCTCTACATTGATGGTGTCAAATTTAGCGATACACAAGCCACGCTCCAGGGTCTCTTTATAGCTGCCTGTTTTCTCTTCATAACGCGCTCCAAGGTATGTTTTTTCTTTTGTTTGCATTTTCTTTTTGTATAAATGTAACTAATTTATGTTTGTTTTTCTTTTAGCCTTTGAAAGTCCTTTCAAAGACCGCACCGCTGCCAAATATATTCAATGTTTATACAGTTTCGACCATACTCTGTCAGTTTGCTGTACACTTTGCGGCACTCTTCTACTTGACACAAGAAGCCACTGCGAGAGCTCCACCTAGGTTAGTTGTCTTACAAATTTCAATTTTGAATTGATATATAATATTGCTACTTTTAGGGAAGGCAAAATAAAACTCTACATTGATATGGACCCAGAGGAGAAGCAAGTGTTCGAACCGAACATTATTAACAGCACCGTTTATATAATCTGTATGGCGCTACAAGTGTCCACATTTGCTGTTAATTACAAGGTATTTTTTTTATCTGAATTTCGTAAATCTTATTTTACTAGCTTATAGTACCATTAAGACTATTAGTATGCGGAACTTTCTGGTACTCCTCGTTGTAGCGTTTCTGAGTTACGACGGTGGGCGTTAAAACATTTCATTGTATTAGGATGAATGGTTTAGACGCGCATAGGGTACAAGGAAACATATAAAGGCTTTTTAAAATCCTTCCAAAATTATAATATTTCCTGCATATTTGATTACTGCATAAAATGTAAATTTCATATTTTCCCTTAAATAAAAATATCAAACTCGGTAAAATAATCAAATTGACATCGACATCGCTGAGATATGTAAATATTTTATTTTTTTACCTTTTACCGTTTTTTACATATTTGCAAAGTTAAAAAAAGTATTTTGGTATTTCTTGTTCAAACGACAATTAAAAATGTATTCAAATACATTACAGAAATTCAAATAACAATAGGCGTATTTTAAATCTGAACTTTTGTTTTCGTATTACATTTCATAGTTTCAAAATCTAAATTTTTAAGTACGAGTATTTGAATTTTAAGTTATTTTTTCACTTAATTTCTAAATTATCCAAATATAAAATTTTTCGTCATTGGAATAGGTAGAAAATTCAACACCCTTAAACACTATTAAAATTCGCTTTAAGTATGCAATAGAAATTAATTACAATTACTATTTTCAGGGTCATCCATTCATGGAGAGTTTGCGCGAGAATCGACTTTTGTTATATTCAATTTTGTCATCGGCTGGCTTAGTAGTTTTGCTTACGTTGGGGCTTTCACCGGAACTGACATCAACATTTGAAATTGTTGATTTTCCCAGCGATGTGAGTTGATATACATATAAAAATACATGAATTTTGTACAATTACATATCTTTGAATTGCAATTATTAACTATTGTATTTATATCGTTTTTAGTTCCGAAACATTCTGATATTCGTTCTGCTGGCGGACACTGTAGCCGCTTATCTAGTCGATCGAATTTGCTCATTCCTCTTTGGCGAGACTAGACGAAAAATGAAAGAACTGAACTGCTAGTATGGAATATTTTTACGTTCCAACAATCCCAAACAAGAATGTTAATTTCGTCAATTTAACCAAGCAGCAACCAACGCTCTTAATTAAATTATTTAATTGTAATTTATTATAAATTTTAATTTAAATTAATGCGAACAGCAGGAATTCATTACTTTTGTACTATGTTCTTCAGTGGGAAACGTTAATTCTCTTCTTGACCATACCAACTTTATAATTAGACAATTAAAATATTTACTTAAAAAACAAACAAACAAACAAAGAAAGAAAGAAACACGCGCATTTGCATTGTACACAATATTTAGTGAAATTTATTTATTTGTGTGTGTTGAATGAATTAATAAATTATGTCTAAAACATTAAGTGAACTTCTTGAGTGTTATATAAAAATTCTTTTCGATTTTCAGAATTTAAGAAAAAAACAAATTTAGAATAAAGGAAAAACTTTTATCCCTGCACTTGCAGCTGATCCTCCATCTTCGAATCCTCTAATTGCTTGAATTGTATTAAAATAACCAAATATGTTGTTACAGCGGAAAAAATCTGAATGGTATTAAAATTGGCTTTTTAATTAAAAATATGCTAAAAAATAAATTAAAAGTCCAACTTACTTTAAAGAGGGTCGAATTGTCTATAACGAAAAATCCATAAGCGGTAAATTGTACGTCCTGCTTGATACTCTTGGTTAGAAATTTGTCAATCTGTAAAATAGTATTGCTCAGAATAGTTTGCATATGTTTAAAAAGATATTGAACAGTGTCAACTTACTATATTTTGATACTCCTTACTCTTGCCATATACACGGGCTAAAATTTGAGATGTTGTATTCGCCTTTAAAAGAAATAAGAAGTTTGATCTCTTTGACAATATTTGAACTTAGAAAAAATGTTCATTTCGAATGTATAAAGATATTTTCAAAAAGCCGCAAGGTACACATCCTAGGACAGTGTCCTGCGCTTATGCAAAGCCGGAAAATGTACCTGGGAGACTATCAAATACCAGACGGCATGCTGAAAGACTTAAATATAGGTTTCATACTAAAATTTATAACGGTTGTAGGACTTTTAGAAATACTATAAAACTTTCAGGAGTATAGGGCTAATAGGAATACTAAACTGTGGCAACACTATAACCCTCGTAGGGGGCACAATAGTTCTTTTAGGACGCGGTGCGCATCCCCATTAATAATAATACTAATAATAATTATAAGGTACTTGAATTTGATTGAGAATTAATTTTCTTTTCATAAACTTTTACTTATTTTGCATTTGTAACGAAAAGTTTGAGTTCATTATATACGAGAGTCCGAGAAGTACTTATCCTCGCCGTCCGATGAAGATCTACTTCGCAAACCTCGAGCAAACGTATTTTTCATATGGGTTAAAGAAGTTAGAGCAACGCATCGTCAAGTGTGTCGAGCTAAAAGGAGACTATGTTGAGAAATAAATAGCCACTTTTTCAGAATTTTCGATTTTCTTTTGTAGGCTAAAAAGTAATTGGACCATCCTCGTATAATTAAATTGTTCAAAATTTATAGCTAAATATTCGAAGAACCTATTTTGGATATAGTTTATACTTATAGCCTTATTATTTTTCTTTCCGAACAATGCTTATAAAAGAGAATTGGTTCGATAGAAAATTTGAGTAAGTGGTGAATATTGTCTTACTTTTGACTCTTTCCCAAATATCGTTCCCAGTTTAACGTTTTTTGATGGACAGTATTGGACTATTTAAATTCTTGTTCTTTACTTAAATCGCAATCTAAGAAATTTAAAACTAAAAGCTACAAACCTCCTTGGTAGCCAGACCACAACTACGAGACAACAATGCTAACAACGAAGTATGCATGACCAGCCAGGTGAAGCACCACTGAATCACGTTCAACGAAACCTCACGTTGTGTCGTTATCTGGATAAATAGATTGTAGGTAGTCGTGGTGATCGTATAAAAGGCATAACCCATGTAGCCGACCAAAATCAGACTGCAACACTCGTTGATGTTCTTGTAGATTCTCAAAAGTTTGTTATGCATGCGATACGTAAACAAAGAATCTTCGGGAAACGTTTCCATAACGGCGGCTTCGCCTACACGTCTTATATGAAGGCGCTTCTTGCGTTGCTGCGTGTACGTGTAGCCATCAAGAATAAGATTCAAAAATTCAAAACGCTTCTTTACAATTCTCAAAAGCGCCGCTGCAAAAACAATAAAAATTGTCGAAAGTCCATTTTGCACAGCATAAAATCCAATTAGAACATATGCGGCCGGCGTCAATAGCTGATTTCCGGAGCTAATTTTCAGAATCATTAGATACGTCTGGCAAACGCATATAGCCACAATGAACCGAACGGAAAATTCGCAATTGTTCTTCAGTGTTGCGCCAAATTGACGAGCCACCTCATCGTCGACTTTCAGAATCTCGTTAATGATCTTTAAGAACGATTTAGAATTGCGCGCACAAATCACAACCGTTCCAGTGTACGTCACTATACAGAGTACGATCTCTATCCATTTGTTGATATTATCGGTATCGCGATAAGAATAGAAAAGATTAGATGATCCCGGATTAAACAAACTGTACAGATTGAATATAGTTAGGGCGTGCACAACGCCGCGTATAAAAAATGAGTAAAACTCATTGGACTTGGTAGGTGGTCCGACTTCATTGGTTGAAACTTGCTCGTATATTGGCAATAAACCTGTCGCTTTCAAAACAAAGAGTATGGTCTTAATATCGGTGAAAACCGGATTCTCTTTGGGTGCTTCGCGCAAAAAATTATTATTATTAAAGACGTTGCGTTGTCGTTGCGGCGAAGTCTTTAATATGTTAGATGGCATATTTATGGTCCATGCACCCTGGCACATATTCGAAATTAAACGTTTGATTTGGCTTCGGTATATAACACCAAATCCGCACAAACTGATGCTACTTAGTATGTAGAAAATCGCTACTAGTCGTCGAGTTCGAGAAATTTCAAAATTAATTTTATTTTAATGCATGGAAAAACTAATTTTCATATGGAAAAAGGATTAAGCAAATTGAATTTTTATCAGTGAATTTAGATGGAAGATATCAAACAATCAAGCTGTTGACATTGTATTCTTAACATGACCACATGACATGTGCCTGAGCTTTGCTGCGCAATCCATTAGAATAATTAAATCGCTTGCAGTTTTTAACCGTAGAACCTTTAGCAACGCTTGGACAATGTATATATTGATTGATTTCAGTACGCGGTTGATGTTTAACAATGCGTATGTGTGTATATATAAAACTCCATTTACATTACTTACTATCTAATAGTCCAAATTCGGCACTTGAAATAAAATTAACAATTATCGCGTTAACACTTACCTCTGAGGATAACGAATCGCAGGAGCTGCAAATCACTGACATGGTCGTAATCTCTGCAATAACCCAGGCCACAGATAAGCCCATTGTGTCGTATTTTTTCTGAAAGACTACATGCGTAGTTAGAGTCGAAAAAGCTAAGTAGCTCTGGTTTGTAACGGTGTAGAATGCATAGCCCATATAAAAGAGCAACGCAACGCCCGTCACCGAGTTGAAATTCTCCGTTATATAACGAAACTTGCAAAATATCTCGATTAGATTGCTCAGTTCACGCCAATCTTCTTTAGATTTGCTGCGCGTAAACTCTTCCAGCTTCTTATTGACAAACTCAATACGACGCGTAACGTTCTTCAGCACGATTCGCAAGTAGATTGAGAAAACACACGAAAAGAGCATCTGGAGTGAGTAGGTCGTTAAAAGGATGCATTCATTACGCCATTCAATGTCGCTCTGGAAATGTATGTAAAAGAAGGATACTCCGATTACCCCAAACGAAACAACAGCAAGTAGGCCAATCAATAACGGGCACGTATAGAAACCATCAAATCCACCGGCCTCCAGATATTCATCAATCTTAGCGATATCTTTGAAGTTACGACAATGTTTGGCGTTATTATAAACGCAGGAGACAACAATCATAGTGTAGGACATAATGCAAAATAGCGTCTCAATTGTTTGATTGATTTCCTCCGTGTCGCCCTGCATACTCTTCATAATCTTGTAATTGTGTGTATTGACAAGGACATCGGTGCAAAACAACGTAGAAGTCACAACCAGAAATGTACTTAGAGAGTAGGCGTACATTTGTCCTTTCTTGGATATGTTGAATTCATCGCCTTCTTCATCGAAAAATGGCAAAACGCCACATAACTGCGTTGTAAAAGCAACAGAATTAATATCTTGAATAAATTTCATTTCGTTGAGGTATTTCTGGTTAAGTTTTAACGGAGCTATCTAGAAGCTTTGTTTCTACAATGAGTACGACTATTCGAAAAACATACATTTTGTGGTGTACACGGAGCAGTCAGAGCTCAATCGTTTGGAAATGAGAACATTTTTTATGATATTAACTTTATTGCATTGGACATTTTAAGAACTTAACCTAATTAAATTAAATTAAAATATTCTATTTGGGCCGAGTACGCAATGCATCAAGTTTCGTCGTTAATTTTAAGTGGACAATATTGCTCATTAAAAGGTACAATAAGGCAAAGTATTATTGGATTAAAACATGAACACAATTTTTAACTCCGAAATGGTGTTGGGTATTTAGGCTTTTGCATATCCGATGTAAATTCTCTAACTACTTATAAATTTTTTAATGCAAAAAAGGTGGAGTTTTTATTGGAAGCCGAAGAATTTTCATTCGATTTTGCTCATCTTAGAACTTAACCTTCACAAAACCAATTTTTAAACTGCGGCTGTAATCGCTCGGTCAGACATTCATTGTTAAATCGAATCAGAATTCGTCGCTTATCATTAATATAACACATTATTTCTGTTAAAATTATCATACAATCTTTCACAAAAACGGCGTCATGTGGGCGTGGCATCTATGTATGTTTCGTATATAGCGCATCAAGTAATTGAACTATGATGGATGGACGTAAAATTGATCCGACCTTTTATTAAAAGTTGCCGTTTAATTGATCCAACCACGGTACAGTTCTTGATAATGTCCATACCAATTTCATTTTTAGGAATATTTTTGGCAGCAATTTACAACAACAAAACAAGTTAAGCTTTTAATTGTTGGTAGCTAAATTTTGCGAAAAGTTTTGTTAACTTGTAAATGATAGTTTTTGAGTTGCGTTACTTCCGAAACGGGCGTGCGATACATAAATCAGAGTCAAATTTTGAGTCGACTGAGCTTGTTCGAACGATTACAGCCGTACTTGAAGAAATATCGACCTGAAATTTGGTATGTAATCTATTCTATTCCTTAAGCGAAGGTAAAACTTTAAGATGCGAAAAATCGATAGAAAACTCTTCCTATCTACAATACAAAATCCCACTTATGATATGATAATAAAGCAAACAGTTAGCATATATGTATGTAAGTATAACATAACACTAATAATGAGCGGGGTCAAATTCAAACAACGCCCGCTTTAAAAAAAGACTGCAAATGTATTTGTGTGATTTCAACGGCTGCCGTAGGGTGCAAATGCGAGTATATGCAACTGGCAACTGATGATGTCATCTAATAAACAAAACCAAACATACTTTTATCAACAAAAAATCAGCTGATTTTCTTTATAAAGTCGGCAACTAAAACAAAATAGAACTTCGGTAAACGTTAAAAAAAATGTCAGGAGCTTTAGTGCTCTTTTTGGGTGCTCTACGCCTGACCGCGCTACAGAATCACAGTTACACCAACGATGATAATTACTATGAATTACCGCGGTTTTGGACCAATACGGGTTTTTGTCCAATGGGAAACATTGATCGCAAAGGAATCATGGACTCACTACTCTTAGACTCAGCAATGCATATGAATCTGCGGCATATATCAGCGCTTCCCAGTGGTGCGGTAACACACATTCGCATTCATTGGTTGCTGGAACTTATACGATTTATACAGTTCACACAAGCGGGTGTTCCCATTTACGACTTTACGGATTTGGATACTTTTCTCATTGATATGGATGACTTAGGCTTGTTACCGGTCATCGAGTTTATGGCCAATCCGGGCAATGTTTTTCTAAAAAATCCAAATCATAATGATTTGCTTTGGGAGGATTTTAGCTATCAGGTTGCAAGGCACTTCTTGAGTATGTCTTAAAAATAAAGTGATTATGAAATTAAGATTGAATTTATTTTCATCCAACTTAAAAGATATTTTAGGTGCGGAAAAAGTCTTGCGCTGGCGATTTGAGTCATGGAATGAACCAGATTTGGTAAACTACAATAAACTAAACTTTACAGTTGAAGGTTCCCTCGCTCCTTTCTTTTTATCGAGGTGGTTAAAAAAATTAATAATCTTTTAGATTATCTAACGTATGTTGATGCACTGCGGAGGGGATTAACCGCAGCTGGACGTCGACCCGTTAATAGCCTACATTTATTACTTAGAGGACCAGCGGGTCTTTTTAAAAATCCAACGAGTCATCCGATATGCTGGCGTGTATTAGAGAAATGTAATCTCAGCTTAAAACACTGTCCATTCGATATTATAACCTATCACAGAAAAGGCAATGGCACAGCAAATGAAGTGCTGAAATCATCCGGTTTGCTGTTAGAGGAGATCTACCACAAGTTTCCTGCAATGGAACGACTTCCCGTATCCAATGAGTTTAGTAACTTTTTTATTCCAATACGAGTTTATTTCTTTTCTTTAATATCCCAACAAGAACTTCTTCTCTCAGTGAAGCTGATCCCATTTCCGGCTGGTCGACTCCACAGGCATTACACGAAGACGTGCACTACGCTGTCACTTTAACAACAATTGTACTGGAACACTGGAGCGCTCGACTTCAACGTCCTGAATTTAAGCAGCTTGAGACTATTAGCCACGACAATGCATTTCTTAGCTATCATCCGCATGAATTTTCGCAACGTACAATGCTGGCGCACTTTCGCATGAATGCGACTCAGCCCGAATACTCGCAATTTATACAAAAACCGGTGTACGCTGCTCTGGGTATGCTCGCAAAACTTGCGCCATTAGCAGCCGATTTGGAAGTCATTGTGGCACCCAATAGCGCTGAATTGATTCTACTAAAAACGACTGTGCCCGATGGCGAGCCACTTTTTCTCAGTTGGATTGTGTTGCCGCGCGAAAATTCCTTAGACTTTAGTAATTTTACTCTGCAACGACGTCTTCCATTTGAACTGTGTGAGGAGGAAATTTTTGCATTTGCAATTGAAACGCTAGAGCAACATAGCACAGATCCGGCCTGGCTATGGCGTCAACATGGTAGTCCGGCCTATCCAAACGCCACACTCCGTGAATTAATGCGCTATAATCAAACGCCCAAATTGCATTCAACAGGCCTTTTGCAGCATGCCAAGCTGGAGCTGAATGTCGGTGACCTTCAATTGCCTTGGATGGTGCTTATTCGCGTTTGTTCCAATTTAGCGGCGCTGCTAAAACAACCTCAGCAATTGATTGTAACCGCAGTTACGCATGGCGAAGTTTTGTTGACATGGTGTGAGGTTCTTAACTCTACTAAATGCCTGCGGGGCTACGAGGTATGGTTTCAAGCAAGTGATACACCGACACAGAAGTGGATTTTTGTATCTAAGGAATGGCAATTACCATTTCCATCGTTTCAATTCGCACCGGCAAATAGAAAAGTAAATGGTAAGTAAAATTAAATTATAGCCAATATGAAATTTTAGTCGGTTTATCCGAAAATACAAATTGAATGTGCCCACTGAATGGTGCATGAAAAAATGGTCAATTGTTCAAATAATTATATCTATTTCTTTCAATGTACCCATTTAAACTTCTAAAAAGTTGAATTTAAATAAAAAGTAATCTTTACTGTATTTTGTTTTTAAAGGTTTTTATAAAGTTCGTGGTGTGGATATTTTTAAACGCAACAGCAAGTTTTCGGAAAGCGTGGAATACCTTGAATTGTAGATTAAATATTAATAAATAATTAAATAAAAGAGTGAACTTTGATGTGAATTAATTGAAAAATTAAATGTTATATATAAATGTAGTTAATTTATTTAAACACATACTTTTTTATATTTGTATGGAATATTTATTAGTTTTTGTATCAAAACTTATATTTTGATTACAATTCAAATAATTTACAATTGTTTACGATATCATTCTAAAGAGTGCAAAGAATTCTAGAATGAACAAAATAACATAATAGCATAATTTTATAGTAGGTAATACAAAAAATATACAGTTTAAGCAGCGAAAATAAATAAACAGAACAACTAGTTTGGTTGGTGTAATTTTTAAGCTTACAACAAATGCGATTACTTTTTTGTTATAACAACTGACTTCTAAGTGTCCAGCACCAGCCACTTTTCATCGATGTGCTCCATTTGCTTGGTGAGGATGGGATTACGTACACGCACCTTTATTTCCAGCTTTCCACCAACCGATTTACGGCCCTCCATTAGCTGCAAGTAAAGAAGAGTTCAATGATTTTTTTGAAACTTTATTATTTTATAATATTTATGCAATTATTCATTAAATTGCTTAACCATAATAAAAATTACGTACATCATAAGTGTCGTGTATGTCGCATTTAGTCTCCAGTGGTTGAAGCTTAACGTTAATAGTGCCAATGAGTATATCCGAACGTAGGAAACCGCTGAAACAACAGGATGGCAGTATTCGACTTAATCCACAACAATCTAAACTGCATCTAGTTTGTTTGATTTTCGATTAAGTAGCAATGCAGTAGCATTTATGTACACATAAAGTTTTAAAATGTTAGACTTGCATTTGGGTTGATGAGTTGTTATTTTTAGTTTAACAAAAAAAAACAGCAACATACAATTTGATGTATAATTTAGACAAGTGTTATTAAATCATACATACTGTTCGATATCCATTTTAAAAAGCCAAAAGAATAACGAGCAAAATAATTAAACACTACAAAAATGTGTGAGAATAAATAATTTTGCGCTGGTGTTTGTCAAATACCAAATTTTGTACGACGAGTAGTGATTTTTAGCTCTTTTGCAGTAATTAAATTGTTAAAATATATCAAAAAGTAAATAATAAAAAAGCCTGCAACTTACCCACGCGAATACACTTCAAATTTAACGCCGTGACGTTTGAATATGCGCTGAAATTGACGATTACCACGTTGTATATCAACTGTGAAACGCTGATTGTAGTCGGGATTATCGGTGTCTTTGATCAGTGATGTTTTTGTTTTAAATTGTTCATCCTGAAAGTAAAAGACAAACACGTTAAGTTCAATCGTAAATTTTGCGATAGCCCATTGAAGCTACAACTTCAATTTATTGATACTATAAGATAGTATAGAATAAAAAAAAAATTAGATACGCATTTAAAAAAATTGTTCTTAAATAAAATGGCATAAAATAAATAGTAAGAAATTACATATTGTATTTTAAAATAAAAACAATGCATCTCAGTCGTACATACAATAAAATCAATTTATTTATAATTAAATCATCGATCATTTCAATTCAACTCACGTTTAAAAGTGGAAATTCGACGCGCACATAGGTGTCAACATCTTTTGGATTAGCAACGTTATAGTTAAGACCACGCACCACCATAATTTCAAGTTCGTTGTCCGTCAAGTCTGTGTTGCAGTGCACAATGTTAAAACTGCGTTTCTCATAGTGAAACTTGGGTAGTGGGAAATTTTTGCGTTTTGAATAGCGCACCAAATCCAAATCCTTTTGCACGGTCAAAGCCAAATTCTCAAAACGATTCATGCCCGCCACATCGCCCATGGCTTTGTGATGATCTCTAAATATATTTTTTTTTTCAAAGAAATATATGAAAATAATGTATTTGTAAACAAAAAATTTTAGTTAACGAACCTTGTGTTCTTACACATCATCAATTGTTTAGCCAATTGTTCTTCGATACGCACGCCAATGTCGGATATATCATCGTTCGGATCGCACTCATCTGACGTGACAATGGCAAAAGAAGCTTCGAGATTCTCACGTTGTGAAGGTGGTACAGGCAGCTAAAAAATATTAATATCGTATTTAAAATGTTAAGCGAAATAATTTTAAGGCACACACACAAGAATAAGAAACACATGTTTTAATTTAAAATTAACTAAAGAGCTGTACTTATTAAAAAAGGTTTTAAGCTCTACAAGAATTCAGTTTTAAACTAAAATTCTAAAATGATTGCTTCTTGATTCAAATATTTTTTGAATTTAAAAATATTCTTGTTGTACTTCTCAATACATAAGAAGTACAACAAATCACTTAAAATTTTGTATTCGAAAAATTACAACAGTTTACATTACAAACGTCCACTTACTGTGCTCAAATCGACTGGCAGTCCACTACTGGCTGCATTCAGCAACGAGTCAAAACCTTTAAAAATTTTAAGATACTCTTTCGCCTGCTCGATTTCACCCGCCTTTTTTGCCTCGATGGCGGCCAGTTTAAATTCACGTTGACGATCAAGCAAAATCTTCATTTGTTGCTCGGCGAGATTATTTTTTTGTTGATTTCCTGAGGTGCGTGTCGTAAGCTCGGCGGATCGTTGCGGCGGCGACGGTGCAATTTTTTTTGGACCAGGCGTGGGTGTACCAGCGGGTGATGTTGTAGTCGAGTCTGTGGGCAGTGACACAGCAGGCGAAGTAGGTACTGAAGGCGATGGTACAGCAGCTGAAGTTGTTGTATTTTCTAGCGGCAGCGGTCCCATACCCGGTGGTACTGGTAACTCGTCGTAAGCTACCGCACGTCCGACTTTATATTGCTTGATAGCGTCCTCATATTGCTTAACAATACGTCCGAAACGACGTGCCTTGCTCGAGTTACCCTCCGCCTTGGCAGCGTCCTCTACCGACTGATATTTTTCTAATCGCTGCTGCAGTGCCTCCAACATTGAAGCGGGCGATACGCTGTCGCCGGCAGTTGAAGTGTCGGTAACTGTCGGTGGTGTAGGAACTGGTGTCACATTTTCTGCGGCTGCGGGCGACTCGGCCGCTGCTTGCATTTGCGATAGAAACGCTAAAAATTGCTCTGGCGGTGGCGGCATATCGCTCAGATCCACAGCTTGTCCCTCCTCGCACATCTTGACTACTAAATCGAATTGTTTTACCACTTTAAGAAATTGCAGTGCAGTGGCCGTATCACCCGCTCGCTTTGATTTTAATGCTGCCACCTTGTATTCTTGTTGGCGTGCGCGCATTTCTGCTATAATTGGATTTTGTGGCGTAGCCGTCGGCTCGACTGCTTCGTCCGCTTCAGAAGGCAAAGACGCAGGCAGAGGCGGTGCAGCTCGTATCGGCTGTTTGGGTGATTCTTCTGCTGCAGGTGCAGTTATTTCAGCGTCAGAAGGTACTGGTTTTACACTCACTTCCGGCGGAATATCGTCAACATTTATGGCTTTGCCAGCAGTCGCTTGTTTAAGCAAATCACCAAGTGTCTTCAGACCGCGACCAAAACGACGCGCTTTCGCCGATTCGCCAGCGGATTTGGCGTGCGACTCCGCTTGCTTGTACATGTCGATGCGTATACGTATTATACTAGCAGTATCCATTGTCGTGGTCGGTAGAAACATTTGTGGCGACGTAGAGGACTCTTCGGTAGTAGCCGTAGCCTCTGCAGCTGTTGCTTCTAAATCTTCAGCATCGCCACTAATACCGGTCATATTTTGTAATTCACCTAGAAGATCCGGATCGTTTTCGTCATCGCTGTCTGCGTCATCGTTATCACTATCTATGTCTTTCATGCTGTCCGCAATCATTTTGTCCAGTTCGGATGCGGGCACCATCGTGCGTTTGGGTTTTGGCTTCGGTTTAGGTTTGCCACCACCACCAGCAATAGCCGCCAGTTCAGCTTCTAAATCGCTGTCGGCAGCGTCATCGTCGCCGTAACCCCCACTCGGATCAAAATCATCGGGTATATCGGTTAGGCCGAACTAAACCAAATACAGAGCAAACAAGAAGTTAAAATAAATATCTAAGCAAGGTTATCATCAGCATCCGCGTAAATTGCTGATGACTCATTTAAACAATGATTTTTTTTTGTGCCCGTATTTGCAACATCTTCTCACCTGTGACAAATCGTGCTCTCGTCGCTTTGCTGGTTTAGGTTTTTTACTAGAAAACATTTCGAAAGAATTTAAATAAATAAAGTTTAAATTTTAAATAAGTCTGTTGTTGTAATTTTTCTCGATGTCGTCACTTTTTTTGGTTGTTTCTTTTTTGTTTGTTTCAAACGCAATACTGTCAGCTGTTTTTTCTTATTGTTACTTCCAGAATTATATTATTGCCACCTTTTCTATTATTAATCTTCAATGTTAAGGGGAGCTTAATTTTAAGCTTAATTTCACCTGTACAATTGAAACTAGAAGAGAGCAGTTGTATTGAAAGTTTAGGTAAAGAAGAAACCACTGTGGTCAACTCTGTTTACACCTTACTATGAATAGTTAATAGTTCTAATGTACTTTAAATGAGCAAATGCAAAAATAAATAATATTTTAGAAATCAAATTTTTTATAACAGTGATTCCTGAAATTTTATATAAAAAATTAAAAATAAATACTTGCAGTGAGGTTTATTTTAAATTAATAAAGAACTTCAACTTTTCAATCTCTGATTGTTTTTTATTTATTTCAAACAGAAAAATGTATATCTAATTACGTTAAACTACCAACGGGAATTTCAGAATGGTAAAGCAATAGTAAGCAATAATTAATTTTACGTTTGGTAACCCAATCAGCTGTTTGTGCCATAATAACAAATCATAACCTAAAAAATATTTCTATTTCCATATAAAATACAAATTTACACTTAGTAAAAATAAAAACTTTTTCAATTTCCTCCAAATTGCATGAATTTGTAAAATAATAGTAACAATGGCAAGCAAGAAGCCGACGCGCGACATCGTTGGCATCATTATTTCAACCTTCCTGAAATCGTTTCGGCCGCGTCAAATACGCGGAAATCTAATTGGCGAAGACTACTTTGGCAATAAATACTACGAAATACCCGCAAATCCAGCGATTGGCAAACGTAAAGCATCACGCTGGTTCGAACCTGCGGAAAAGGATAAATTCGATCAAGAATTGACCGCTGAATGGGATTCTTGGTTGCGTGGACGACGCGATGATCCACCAACACGCGAAGAGCTTGTACGGAATTTACAAATCATGGAGATGAAACGACGCAATGCAGCTGAGCTGGATGTTAAGTTTGGACCAAAAGATATGGAGGGCAAACTGCTCCCAAAGGAAAAAGAGACCATTGGAACTTTTCCGAAATATGATGAGTACGAAATTGTCCCCGGCAAGGACCCGGAGAAAAAATACTAAATTTGTATATGTTGAAATAACCTTATTACTTACTATTAGGTAAAAATATATTAGAGTTCTGAAATATTTGAAAACTGGTTTTATTGTTAAATAATATTTTTAATGTGTGCTAATGGACGAGTATAATCGTGATATTCGAAACATTCAGAATATGAATATAGCGAAACATTCCAGTCATTCTATTCAAATTTATATTTTAAACATTAATAAATCAATTTTAACAAGATATGTAAGAAAAAGCAGATAACAAAAAGTTATAAATGAATATTAATCATATTGATTTTCTAAATTGTTTTTTTTTAATATTCATCACTTTCTTATTACTTCAAAATTTTCATAAAAACAAAAATATTTTTCGACTTACATAAAAAAATGTATTTATATTTTTAACAATATATTTTTAATACATACTGAATTCTTTAACAAACAAATTGCATATACCCAAAATTCTTACTTTGGACATGTTTGTGAAATATTCACCACATTAAAAAGTTTAATGCAAAATACAAATAAAAAAGAAAGTACACAAATAGGAAAGCAGCATAGATGCTTTACCAATCATCCAAATCCAAATCCTTGACAATATCGACGTTATTATCGACTTCTGGATCTTCAAGTGGTATATCCACAGCGGAGTCTGCAATATTTTCTGTGGGTTTTTTGCTAGCCTTTTCCTTCTTCTGTTTCTTTTCCTTCTTAGACTTCTTTGCAGGGGCAACAATATCCTCATTATTGTCATCTTCATCATCGTCAAACTCTTCACCAACAGGCAAATCTGGCAAATCATCATCCTCTGAATCGGATGGGAACAATTCCACCTCACCGTTTTCATTCTTAACCGGAACACCGCCGCTCTTTGCGCCTGCATTTCTTTTAATCATTGGTACATCATAGTCGGCATTAATGCTGTCCGATTGTGCCGCCTGTCGTCGTTTCTTTGTTTCGTGTGTCTTCACCCACGCTGCATAATAGATCGCAAGCGGTGTACCCTTTGTGCGCACCTGGGTTTCCCACGCCTGCACCAGCGCAATATCTTTTAGACCGAACGTGATCTTGCGTCGTTCCTGATCTATAAATCGCGCATTTTCTTGGATTTTGTCAAGCAGTTGCTTAAGTTTGCGCGAATGATTGGAGTTTCTGCACTCCTTAAGGTATGCCTTTAGTGCGGTCACCGTCGGCACAATCAGATCGCTGAAAGCCAGCGAAGCGGATTCGTGCGCCAGATACTCCAAAGCAAGGCCGCACACCTGTTCGATGACTTCATCACGAAAACCGTTCTCTGCGAGCTGGGCCTTATTCAGGCGCAGTATGCAGGTAAATTGCAGCGGACGCATTGAAACGCCAGTATGTTTGCGCAGGAACGTATTGCTGCGCAACACCTCCAGCACGAGAGGCAGCACTGGCACGAAGGTGTGCGTCTCCTTGGCAAGGGAAACTAGCGACTGAATGCAATGGAAACGCAGCGGAAAATATTGCGCCGTTGGTATAAGCCGAATAGCCCCAGTCACAATTGTCACCAGTGGATAGACAAGCGGCTGCAATTGAGGTTTATTTGCAGTTGCGCCCAACAGATCTGACCAGAGGCGCAGCGAGTTAACGTATTGCCAATTGTACACTGCCTGGAAGCTATCTTTTTTCTTGAGTATGACTGCGTTACGCAAATGAATAGCCAACTGACGAATGTACAGGAAGGCATGCTGGTACGACACGTTCAAATCGAGTGCAAACATTTCGACGAGCGAGCGTCGCATAAAATTGATACCAGGCAGCGTATTGGGTGATACGAATTTTGAGTTCCGCACGTATGAGAGGTACATTGCCTTTAGCACGTGATGCAGCATAGAAACCTAGAAGTGTAATTGGTGGAGGTTAAATATAGAAATTAAAATTTGTATCATGCAAACAATATTTTTCCACTTCAATTGAGTTTTACTTAAACTAAAAAAATATTATTCATATTACAAAAAAACATATTTATCTTCTACGAAAACCCAATTTGATAAATTTTTGGATCTATGTTTCTTTAAAAATGTATGACCACTTTGTCATAATATATAAATATGTCAATATCAAACTATAAGTTAATGCACTCAGAATCAATGGTGGTTGATTGCTGCCCTGCTATTATTTAATTTTGAATTAACATTAATTTTTTAAAAAAGTTTTGATTGAAAAATTAATTTCCTATTCACTAGAGAAATTCGACACATGTGCATTTCACTTAAACACAATTATTAGTTCAAATTTAATGTATAGCACTTTTTTATCATAACTATTTTTTTTTCTATACAGTCAGAGAGCTTGTAAAAATACAAAAAAAAAAACAGTCTTACCTGTTGATTGCGTGTAATCTTTAAGATGCACAAAAACGCCAACACACGCACCGTCTCATCGCCCGTAGACCAAAGCACAATCAGACGCTTAAGAATTGTCTTTCCGAGCGTCGAAAAAGAAGCAACCATACCAGACATTTGATGTAAATGCTTTAATAGCACCGACAAAATATTTGCGCTCGATATCTGTTCGACAAGGCGAATCAGATCCGTCAAATAGTAGCGCAGACAACCGCGCACTTTTACCCATTTTTTGGTCTTATGAAGTGGTGTGGTTGATCGAGGCGTTAGTCCGAGCAAACGCAAAATAGCCGGTTGCAAGTGAAGCACGCACAGCTGAACGATTCCATTAAAAGCGGCGCCACCGACGACTTTGTATGCAGTTGGTGTTTGATCATCATCGCCACCGATACTGGCCAGCGCCGAGTTGAAACCCTGAATGACCTTACGCACAATATCGATAGATACGTTGGGCTTCTCCAATTGCAGTTGCCATTGACGCAGCAGATTTAGCGTGATTTTTTGACAGCCATCAGCGGTTAGTGTTTCATCATCATCATCATCAAAGTCGCTCTCGTCGCTTGCTACTTCTAGACCGTCACTGCTGGGTTTGTGAAATTTTTCATCGGCAGAGTCGTCTTCATCTTCGACATCGTCGTCATTATCATCATCATCCTCTTTACTGGTCGCTGCTTTAACTTTTTGTTTCTTTGCTTTTGAAGGTTTCTCTTCTTCATCGTCCTCCGAATCATCACTGCCCAGCAGATTAAACTCCAATAATTTTTTGTCGTTTTGTTTAAGGAAATTATAAAACTCCGGATCGATATCCTTAAGTCCCTCCAGTTCCTCCTTGTGTGACTTCTTTTTCTTTGACTTTACCTTTTCATCGGTCTTTTTGTTGCTAACCGTTTTCTTGGTTTTCATTGGTTTTGTTACCAATGTGGACGCATTCTCTGTTACATCTTTTGTCTTTTTAGACACTTTTTTTGTAACTGCAGCTGTTTGTTCCTCAATTTCCACAAACTTAGGCAATTTCTTCACCTTTTTTGTAATCTTGGTTCCCTCATCAGATGGAGGCGCCTTCTTCTTTTTGATTGTGTTTAATGTCTTCTCCTTGACTGCAGCTTTTAATTTTTTTACTGTTTTCATTTTATATATCGAGATTTAACAAATGAAATTAATTAATATAAGAGTGCCGGAAAAAACAAAAACACGTGCGCGCAGACAAATCAATAATTAAGTTAGCAACGAAAATAGTGCTGCCACATTTGTTTAAATGGTTATCAGGAACAAAGTTGCCACATATAATTCCATTTCCAAACTTTCCAATTATTTTAGATTTATTGAATCAGGTGTTAGTATCAATCTGAACATATTGAATTTAATTTTTTCGATTTTATATATGAGAATAAAAATCAGAACAAAAACAAACAAACACAAAAAAATTGTGGACGTAATCGCTAGGCCGAACAGATGGAAGGACACTTTCTGGGAACAACAATTTAATGCTTTACAATAAGTGCCTGTCCTTAGTGACGTAGTTTACTACATCACCAAATGTGTACTTGACCCGTTAAAAAAGTAAACTTTATTATGAAACATATCATATGTTTGCTTAAAAAAGTTAACGTATGCCAAAAACTGTACTACTGATCAATATAATCCAACGTTTGTATTTCTGTCTGTTGTTCTGTGTAAACTCGAGAATCGCTTTCCCGATTTATTCAAATTTGGTCTTAGTATTAAAAAAAGGTATGCAATTTAGTGAAAATATTCGAAGAAACGCCACAACGAAGAGTAGCGAGAATTTCCGCTAATTATCAAAACAAGACCCGGCACCGTTGGGAACTATAAATTAGTTAAATATGTGCATGTATTGTCAAACTTACCATGCCTCCTTTTGGTAAGGAGATCCGTGCGAGCACGTGTTGTAGCGTATCCAAAAATATCACTTTGGACAGTGGCTTAACACCAATTAAAAGTTTATCTCTTCCGCTTACTTAAATAAATATAATAATTATCAACTGACCATAGATAAGAATTTGTTAAAAACTTGCAGAAAACAGCTGATTATGTTTTTGATTTTGTTTTGATTGCGGCATTCTTCTTAATTATAAATAAATATTTATATACATAAATGTAATCTCTAAGTTTGTTTCTTTGTCTTTCTTTATCTTCTTTCCACTCCTATCCTCCTTGCTGTTGTTGCGGGTAAACTCGAGAACCGATGAACCAGAGAACAAAAACCTCTTGATTTTAGGTATTACACTGTCCTTACAAGAATATTGTGTTTCGTTGAACTAATTCAATAAAAATTTAATACACAGATTTTGTGGTCCATAAATTGTTAATAGAACTATAATCGATAAAACACTAAAAAAATATAAGTTCACATGGCCATTGGCATAAACTATGACGGCAGTTAAATCATTATAATGTTCATTTTAATGCTCAACTATAGTTATCGGATGGTCCTAGGTATTTTGGCAATAAATTGTAAGGTTATTTGTACAAAAAGAAGGCGATAATTATATAAATTCTACTCCTTTTTATATACCCTTATGACAGAAATTATGTTATTGACTTTATTAATGCATTTTTAATCGAAATTATGTAGATTGCAAAAATAAACATTTATTAATATTGGAAATACGAGCAATGTCGGGTACTTTTAACTAGTTTATTCTACAAAAAAATGTCGCAATTTATGAAAGGAATTGGATTTGCTTTGCGTGTTCACAGGTAGGCTTTAAAGTAATTTAAACCCAACTATTTGCGCAATTATTAATCGTGGAACAAAATTTGTTGAAGGTGTTTTCCCTGCAGCTCTACTCAATTGCGTTTCTTTTCGGTGGCAAAGGGTCAACAGCAACAAAAAAATGACACTCAGCATAGCGACACTGCAAGAGAGGTGCAACACCACGGCAACTTAGCAGGAGATTGGTGGAACGTAGATGGGCCGATGCGCGCTCTTCACGCAATGAACGAAATCCGGTAATTTTCTTCAAAATTCATTTATAAATACAAAAAATCAATTGTTACTCAATATGCACTTATCCGCAGAGTACCATTCATACGCGATGGATTGGTAACGCGCGGCAGCATTGATGTCTCACTGATCAACACTTCAAGAGTTTTGCAGCAACAACGTTTGTTGGAGGTGGGCTGCGGCGGTGGTATACTTTCAGAGCAGTTAGCGCGACTCGGTGCTAACGTGACCGGAATTGATTTGGGTGATGAGGTTATTCATGCAGCGCGCGAACATTTGGAAAAACATAGTCCAGATTTAGTTGAACGCCTTACATACAAAATAGAACCGGTAGAGTTGCACATCAAAGAGCACTTGGAACACTATGATGCAGTGATAGTGTCCGAAGTGCTGGAACATGTGAATGATAAGGCAGCGCTGCTCACATCATGCGTGCATGCGCTAAAGGTAGAACTCGTACCAAATTCTATTTTCGTTTAAATCCATATTAATAAAAGCACATTAAAAAAATATTAATAATTATAGCCTGGTGGATCCATTTTCATAACGACACTTAACAAAACGCTGCCCATGTGGTTAGGTGGTGTCGTCTTGGGCGAGTATGTACTCAATTTGGCGCCGAAGGGTACGCATCACTGGGACAAAATGATATCGCCACTCGATGTGCAGCGGATTCTAGATACACGTAAGTTAATTTTATTTATAATTTAATAAACAATTTATAGTTTTCGACAACGATATATTTCATAAATATTATTTTCGTAGAAGGATTTTAAAAACGTAGATAAGTTTTTTGTGAAAAAGCAATAATTGAAACTGATCTTTGAAACATTGAATTATACAATTTTAATTATTAATATAAGTAATATTTTAAATTGCTATAAGTTTTTTTATTTGGAACGGCGTTTTAAGCGACTATCTTTTAAATATATATATATATATATACAAGTATTTCAGTAGAAACTGTATTCAATTCTGCTTTAAATGGGCTATACATGTCTAATGTAAATATACAACTCAATTTTTTTGGGCCCTTAGTCCAGATTTTGAGGGCCAATTCAAAATTTTGGGTATGGCATTTTTCTTAGTTTGACTAGACCTAAGTATAATATATTTTCACTGTCACTCAATATTTTAATGTACAAAGAGTGATCGACTTATACAGTAATTTTTGTATATATATATATTTCTAGTAAATTGTCACACTGTGTTGGTAAATGGCAGTACCTATGACTTCTGGAGAAATTCGTGGCGTTGGATAAACTCGACCAGCATGTGCTATGCGCTACAGGCGATTAAGCACGAGAACTAAATCCTAGAATTGATTGTAATCGGCAGTGTTTGATGGTTTTTATATATTTATTTGTTATATTTAAATTAAAATAAATGTATAAAATACATATACAAAATGTTAAACTAAAATCTAGTGTCTCTAATCAAATTATTGTCTCAATTTTTAACCCTCAAGCAACAACGTCATCATCGCATGGAGTTTCATATTTTAACTTTTTCCCCCGGGGAAATCCGTTTTCGTTGCTACGCCTTTTTTTGTTGGAATTGTTTTTATTGTTGCTCTGGTTATTCTTTTGGAATTTGTTGTGCATATTTTTTGTCGCTGCCGGAGCCTGTTGAGCGTGATAGAACGCCGCCATATCCTTGTCAGAGACTTCGACTTTTTGATCTACTCGCTTAGATGCGTCGCGTTCCGCCTGTTCCAGTTCAAGCAGACGTTCGATTTCTGGATTCATGCCGCGGAAGCTAAGCCGACCTTCAAGCAAGCCCTCGCAATGTGCAAAACTTGGTTCAATGACGAAATTCGAACCGCTGCGCAGCATTTTGTCTGTGATTTCGTTGGAGTACATAGCGCGTCCTTCGGCTGCTTCGATTTCTTTGTCCACCTTGGCTTTAGTGCGTTGCATAAACTTCATTTCGAGTATGCCTTTAGAAAGGCGAGGTTTTGCTTGTTTTGCCGACATTCCGACGAATTTTTAAACAATTCTTTATTTTGGAAAAGGGAAAACGTGCACTTGCTGCTGTCGAAATAGAATCTAAATACAGTAAAACATAAAAAATTAAAATAAACAAACTGTCAAAATGTAAGTGCTGCCAGATAAACTTATCGGCATTGGTTGTTGTCTCGATTAAAATTAATTACAAACCCCGCCATCTGTTGATTAAAATTAAAAGTTGTACTTTTACGTTAGCATAATCAAAAATTATTGTGGTCGGACGAAATAAAAATAAATTTGTTCGGATCTGAAGGATAAACTTACGTTCGCCATCAAGTAAACTCGGCGTATGATCCAAATTTTCCTAAAAAGACCGTTAACATGGAGGTGGATGCGTAATGCATTGGGGATGTTTTTCCGCAAATGGCGTTGGTCCAACTTTTTTTTGGTAAATGATAAAATGTGTGCACTAGAGTACGTAAACATTCTGAGGACGGTTAGCGTTTGAGATAAAGAAAATTACAAAAAAATGTGAGTTTATGCAAGTTCTTAGAAACTGGTGAAGAAGTTGTCTGCGACATCGAAGTAAAGTAATGTACAAGGTGGCGCAAAATAAGTCATCCGGCCTTCAGAATGTCGGTTGTGGCTCGTGCAGTGTGTGCTGTTGCTCCGTCCTGTTGGAACCACATGACCACCAGTCCTAATTCGTCCAGTTCGGGCAGAAAAAACTCGGTCAACATTGCCCTATAGCGCGCACCGTCCACTGTTGTCGTTTGACCCGCGGCGTTCGGCCCGATGACTCCTCCAGCGTGAACAGCGCTCCACGCAGTCACTTTGAGCGGGTGTAATGGTTTCTCGTGCATCACTCGCGGATTTTCGGTTCCCCAGAAGCGATAATTTTGCTTGTTCACGTGCCCGCTGAGGTGAAAATGAGCCTCATCGCTCATTATGATTTTTGCCAACACCACAGACGAATTGTTACGCAAAAAAATAGACACAATTATTCCGCGTTCTTGGGGAGTGTATCGCTCCATGGCTTATTCACTTGTATTCTGTATCTGTCTAGTCCACAAATGTCAAAACAGATTTGACATTGGCGGCCATTTGCAAAAATGAGAGCATCTTCCAATAGGGTGATTTCTGTTGAGCCAACCTGTATTGGCCTTTCCAATCACACGACCTTAACTACAAAGAGCATAAATGGGGGGGGGGGCCTCTTGAAGAGTAGAATTGAAGACTTTAGATTATGAAATAAACAGTTATTTTTGGGGGAAAATAAATAGTGTTACATTAAACCACCAGAGAACTGCCAAACCCTTGTTAACTCATTGAATAGTAGATGATGGCAAGTAATTTCGCAAAAAAATGGATCTACAAAAAATTAACTGAAATCAAGAATAATTTTATTTTGTATAAGCAAATATGTCTAGTTTTAAAAAACGAATTTGTTTAACTTCGTTTCATTTTTAACGAATTAACTAGTACTTTTCAAGCTTTGAATATATCAAATTAGAGATAATTGATTCAGCTATCTATAACGAGAACTAAATTTTGTCATACGTTTATTTTCTTCTATTAATTAACCATTATGTCAAGAAATGCTCCCAATTTTTTAAAAGATGTCTTCACAATTTGTTAAAATATCAAAAAGTGTTATAATATATTAACCCTCCTCAATATCTTTATCTGACAGCTCATTTGTCTAATCCATTTCGGGGGATTTCACGGGCCAAGGAAATTTTCACCGAAATATTTATAGAATTTTAAATTCGACGTATGTTTCGGTTTTCATTTTGTGCGAAAAAACATCTCGTAATATAACTCTCGTGCGTAATTTTGTTGGGTCAGAAACTACTTTTTGAGGCGGAAACTTCTGTGCCAAATTATTGTCGTTTTAAAAATTAAATTGGCTTTGAAAAAAATGTTTTTTGACTTTTATGACTTTTGATTTTAAAATTTGTACTTAATAAACAAATGTTTTTAAATAATTTATTCCTGGATATTTAACTAAACGTTAAACGAAGTTGGTTGAAAAAAATTATGTTTTAAAAAGATTATTTTGATTTAGTTTCGCTTTTTTCCCGCAAGATAGAGTACTTTTTAATATTGTGAAATAAACAATATTATTTTATAAAAAAAATTTTGTGTATTCGTTCATACGCTTGGTTGTTGTCTCGATTAAAATTACTTACAGACCGAACGACCGCCATCTGTTAATTAACAATTTCACCTTTCTGACAGCACAATCTCTGTCAAAACTTTCAACAAATGGCGGAAAATTGAGAAAAAAACAATTCGTATTTAATTCTCGCGGTTTTCATTGCTTAATTTCTAAATAAAATAACGTTTTAAACAAAAGAAACCATCGACTGGAAATTAATTTAACACAAATAAAACGAGCTTCTTTCCAGATGTTGAAAAATCGACGAAAACGATCGAATAAGACGATGGTCAAGCGAGGCGCTGAAACAAGTGTGGTTGCAATAGCTGAAGGAGGTGGAGGAGGAGGAACAGCAGCGAAGAATAATACTATCGCCGCCGCCACCTCCCTAAATCTGCAGCAGCGACAACAACAACAGCGGGCTGTTGGCTCTTTAGTTCTCTTAACGCAGAAATTCGTCCAATTGATGAAACAGAATGATGGCCACATCGACTTAAAGCGGGTAGGTCAAGTTGTCTTATCAATTCAGGGGTGGTAGGGTAGATATTGGATCATACACTTGCACTTTTGTGTACCTATAGTTCAGCGCCAAGCGAATTTGAAAATTGCGCCGTGGCGCGCATGATAACAATAGATTTTAAATTAAATGTATGTATTGTTTAATATTTAATTCTTCAATTTTGTGTTAGGCCACCAATATTCTCGATGTGCAGAAGCGTCGCATCTACGACATAACAAACGTGCTGGAGGGCGTTGGACTTATTGAGAAGACCAGACACAGCAGCGTCGTTCGATGGAGGTACGAAAAAAAACTAAGAAATTGTTAAAGGGTTCTTAGATATAGATTATTCAATGTTTTTATACTGTTCTATATTTATTAAAAATTTTAATGAAATACAGTAAACAAATTTACTTCAGGATACGAAAATCAATATGAGCGAGCGACATTTTTTCTAAACCATTATTAATCAAAATTCCAACTTTTTTCATAAATATTTTAACATATAAATTAAATAATTGTTGTATTCCCTTGGCTAAGTTGTTGAAATACTTTAATGTGGTTGTCTTTAACTATAGAGTTGATAAACAAACCACATCTTAAAATAATTTTACTATAGATTGTGCTAAAACAAAATTTTTACCATATTGCGGTTAAAGAAAATTATATTGTACATTTTTTTTAATTTTCGTATACTTGCATACATCGTTTAAACTCCGAATAAACTATGTGAAACTTTATGACTTTGAAATCACAAAAACGATAATTCCTTTAGAAGCGGTTAGGATTAAATCGGTTTTTGATTTAACGCTTTCATTTGTAAAGGCAACATTTTATTTATTTATCTCGCGCACTTTCCAAACAAAAACTTTCTTTGGTGTCATGTAATAATATTATGTTAAAAAGATTTAAATGAGAGCAGCATTTCGTTCTTAGCTGTCATTGATATCGGCTATCACCTTTAATTGTTACTATTTGTATTTTTAATATAAACACTAAACTATATCGGACAAAAGTTTCTATACTTACTGTGTAAAAGTTGTATTTACAAATTACGAAAAATACTCGAACGAAGTGTTATAAAGTTTAATAGTTTAACTTGGTTCGTTTTCTTGCACAGTGACTGTAGATACTGATTTTACTTATCTTTTTATATTCTATTTATACTCCAAGTCGTTCAACTAAGCAGGTAATAGCATTTCTATAACTGAACAGGTACGGCGATCATATGCGACCGTAATAAAGATGTTATCTCTTAAAGAGAATCAAATTTTGTAAACTCTCCAAAGGAATCGACATTTTTCCGTTTTTAAAAAGTTTTTTTTGTTCTAAGTATTGAGTCAGGTAAAAACTACACAACAAAATAATTTTGACAAAATGTTGGCCAGTTTCTTACTTAAAGATTTATTACTTTAGGTATATAAACATACAGTTCATTATTGAAGGAACGCAAGTATTATATCATTAAGGGATACGCACTGTATTGAAGTCGCACATGAGCGCTGTACCTGATCAGTTTTTTTCAAGTTTATAGGAGCACCGCGACCTAAACAATTTATTGTGCAGCGTTAGACTTGTCTAGACTATTTGTAAATTTCGTAACTTTGTGGGCCTAATTTTTATAAGTTGATTTCGAACTAGAATCCCACTGTCAGGTGCAAAGAATATGTTCTGCCGTTTTCTGTTCCTCTTGACAGTGTCGACGGGATTAATTTTCTTAAACATATATTTAGATGAGTTAGAAGTTAATTGTAGAATTTAATGTCCTTTCTGCCGAGGCTCAGAATAGCTTGATATGTTCAGTGTCAATGAGTCATCTCGATTGCCGCATGCCTTTTTGGGCTCTCCGGTACTTAAGTCAACTTTGTTTTTTTCCGCTTGCGTAACAAGTTATTTAGCTATTTCATTGCCCTCATGTCCCGACATAGAACAGAGTTCCTCGCTGCTAGGGAATTAAAAAGTTTTAAATGTTCCCAGACTAGCTTTGATTCGAATGTGAAGTTAATGAATGATTATAGAACTGCCTGGCTGTCTCTCTGAAAATATGTATATTTTCGTAGAACGCCCCTACGTATACATTCTCTGAAACATAGCTCTAAGGCGTGGAAATCTGCCTGAAAAATGGAAGTTTTTCTTATGACAAATTTCGCAAATTATTGCAGCATATTGAGAATCCACGATATGGCCAGTCTATATATTCATTTCTTGGCCATTCCTTCCTCAATTGATCTTAAAGTAGTATGTATTGTCAAAACCATCTTTAATATTCTCGAATGCCTTTTCGATTTTACTCATTACAGTCGCTGATGGTATTGTCTTTGAGATATAATTCTCTAATATATTGATTCATATTTTTACGCAGGAATGAAGTTAGATTAATTGGCCAAAAGGTTTTTGTCGTGTGATCCGCCTTTTGGCCTAGCCTTCGTTCAATGTTTAGCTACAATACCTAACTTTAGACTTATCCTAAATATTTTAGTTAGTCGGTGCCAATACATAAACTTCTTGCCAAAGCAGGCATTGTTGAGTGTTATCGACACTCCGAGATTTAAATAGTGGAAAGCTGGAGATATCACATTTAGTTTTGTTGACGGTAATGATTTCACGGGTCAGTGAGAATTATATCCGTGTTGACATCAAGAACCGAATGTCCTGGATAGTTTCACTGTCCTATTCACAAGTGTAGAAGATCTTCGGCATAACCGAAGACAATTCTCTTACTAGATTTGCATGTATAATTCTGATTTAGTCATATATGTACAAAGTTTCATAAAAGTCCGTCTAGTGACTAAACAAATCAAATTTAAATAGTTTTTATATGTTTATTTCATGAAGAGGCGACTTCAAGAATAATGAGGAACGCGACAATCTTCGCACAGCATATATGCGCACCAATCACCTCGTAGCGCTGGAAGCTGATCTCGACATTCAGCTTGACTATGCACGTCGCAATCTAAAGTACATCAAAGAAGACGCCACAAACAAATCGTATGCATACGTGTCGCGCGATGATTTGCTCTCGATTTACGGTGACGATGCGGTCTTCACCATTCCCAGCCACGACGAAGAAGTCAAAATTTTCGAAACGGATGTGAGTCGCCCATTGTTGCCCTGCTTAATCCGAAATACATATGTAATGAAATATTTTTTTATTTGGCTTCAAATAGAAAACGCTTTATATCTCATTGGACAATGGAAGCACAATCGATGTTCGCTTGGTCACGGATCAAGGCAAGTGTACGGCTTCGAAACCGGAATCCGATTCAGTAATAGAATATTCGCGTCTGGAGACTCCTTCGCCGTCGCTGTCTCGTGCATCGTCCCTTGCTGCATCTTCACCATCATCGTCGTCGTCGCAAACGAAATCGAATCTAGTCACCGATGAGCACACATATTTTCGTAATCTTGAAACGAAGCAGGAAATGGATAAGCTCGATAACGAACTGACGGCACGTGTGATCTTCCAAAGCTGTACCGCAGGTCATTCGCTGCGTAGATTCTTTCCCGATGACCCTAATTTAGGTGAGTGTGCATAGTTTGAAGTTATTATATAAGTAAATACTGTCCAGTTAACTTTTTTTTATTTATATTATAAAATTGATTTATTAAACTTTATTATTTAAGCTATGTTTTAATTAAATTTGATTTGACATTTTAACAATTGAAATTAATATATTTAAATTTTTCCTAATTGTTAATCGTTAACTAAAATGTTTTTCATTTAGAAAATCCTCCATTAGTGCAATTGAATCCACCCCAGAACGATTACATTTTCGTTTTGGGCAAGGATGAGGGTGTCTGCGAACTGTTTGACATACCGTGCTCCTAGTTGGCCGCTAACGACATTGAGTAAACTGCGAGTCAGTTGAATACCTCAACACAATTGTTTGGACGAAGAAACAATTTAAAACTCGCCCGAATCCGGCGAAGTGCAAATATTACTTTATTAAAATTTAACCTTAGTAAATTGACTTAATTGTTTTAACACTGCTGCTTAGTGTAGTTTCTTTTTTTTAATATTTAAAACATTTTATTTTCTTTCTAGTTTAATGAACTGTGTCTCGTTTCTCTCATATTGATAGCAAAATTTTTTTAAATTAAGTATATATGTAAATCAAATGTAAACTAAAGACTTTTGGCAAAAATTTAAAATATAATAATTCAATAAAGTTCGGAATTTGTAATTTCAAAAAAAAAAGAAAAATAATTTTAGTTATTTTTCGCCATGAATATATCAATTTTTAAATTCGTCTGACGATCGATTTTAGAATATACGACTTTAAATTTAGCTAGATTTTAAATTAAATATAAATCCGCAATTAAAAAAATATTTTCCTTTATTCGTTTTTTACTTTAGTTATATTCTACAACAAGCCCAAAGATGGGTCGTACATAAAAATAATGCTACATTTTTATTTTGTAGGTTATCATGAATTTTTTAGAAAACTTGTATCACTAGATGACTCGTATACAAAGTTTCGGATGAAAGAAAACGGCTTTAAAATATTCATATCGTTTCGGATGAAAGAAAACGGCTTTAAAATATTCATATCGTTCCAATTTACCAACAAAATAGTGTAAACAAATCTATACAAAATCTTATTTACACATTTTCATAAAAAATTTCTTTATTCAAATATATCAGTTATACTGTTAAACCTACCACACTTACAAATGGAAGAGCAAACTGAACGTGCAGGCACGTACCGAATGGAGTGAACCATTTCATCATTATTAAAATGCAAAAAAATCGGAATTCCAATTTTCAAAGTTAATACGTACAATTCGTTGTGGAGTGAAATTTTTATTTACATCTATTTCATTATGACAGTTCAACTCAAATTTGGTTAATTGGCAAATTTTTTACATAAAAACTGAGTTTTGCATTAAATCGTGATATTGTCGGATATCTGAAGAAAATTTAAAATATTGAAAAAAATTTAATTTTTTTCATTTATACAATATTAAAGTAATACGAGTTATATATTCCTTAAATTACTTAAAACAAAGTCAAAAATAAATTACACCAGAACATCTTAAGTCTCACTTCGTTCTGCCGCGATTCCAATTCTTTTTTCCACCAGGGCCGGCGCGTCCGCCACCACCACGACCACCTCCGCCACCACCGCGACCACCTCCGCCGCCACCACGACCCGATCCAGTTTTCATACGCTTACGCGCACCCGTAAACTGCTCTGAATCATCGAAATTATCACCTCCGGCAGCACCTCGCTTATAACGCCCCTTTACAGCACCTTTGCTTTCCTCTAGATCTTTCAGTTCCAACTTTGCGGTGCGTTGCGCTTCGCTGACACGTTCTTGCAACGCCATAACCTCGTCCTCCTCGCACTTGTACAACGGCAGCTGCTGGCCTAACAAATGTTCAATGCGTTGATACAGCTCGACATCGTACTGAGTCACAAAGGTGACCGCCTTTCCGGAACGACCAGCACGCGCTGTACGTCCGACGCGATGAATGTAGTCCTTGCTGTGTGTGGGTATGTCGAAATTGAGAACAACATCGACATGCGGAATGTCAAGACCGCGCGACGCTACATCCGTTGAAATCAGAATCGAACGAGATTTTGCTTTGAATTTGTTAAGTGCGGCGAGACGTTTATTCTGCGACATTTGACCATGAAGTGGAATAGCGGCTAGGCCGAGGGCGCGCAGCATGAGCGCTGTTTTAACAGTGTTGTTGCACGTACTACAAAAGATCATAAAACTATTGCCCGCTAGTTCGTTGATGATGTGCACCAGATAGACGTCCTTGTATTTGACGGGTATAAAGAGATAGGACTGCTGTAGCTGCTCCACCGTTTGATATTTGTTCGAGACTTCGATCTTGACGGGTTCCTTGAGTGAGGCGCGTTGCAGTTTCTTTACTTTTTTGGTCATAGTGGCGCTGAAGAGAAAAGTCCGTCGCTCACGTGGCAGCACTTTGAGAATCTTATCCAGTTCCACCTCAAAGTCCATGTTGAGTATGCGATCAGCTTCATCCATTACAAGGTATTTAATGGCTTTCAGATTAAAGCCTTTCATGTTTTCAAGATGATCAACGAGACGACCAGGTGTGGCGATTATGATGTGCGGTTTTTTGGCCAGTTGAAGCGCCTGCGATACCATGTCCATGCCACCAACGACAACACAACATTTGACGCCTATAGCGCTGCCTGCAGGTAGAAATAAAGTTTATTAGTGCGTTTGTTAATTTTAATTTAAAAATAAGGTTAAAAGAATATTTAACGAGGCAACTCAGAGGTAGTGACGAAACTAGAATAATAATAATTTCATGAATTAATTCAAATAGTTTTGTTAACATCATTGTTGGATCGTTAAAAGGTAAATGTTGGGTGCAGATTAGAGGGAATATTAGGCGGAAGAAGTACTGCAAGGGCTGCTATTTAAGTTTAAAAAGTATTATATTAAAAAGTATTATATTAAAAAATGTGTTACTCGTTTAAATTTTATATAAAAGTGAACACTACAAATTGTATTCCATTCGTTTCAAGCATAACAGAAAACTTGGACGCGGTCATTATCTCAAAAATCTAAACAGTAAAGAGAACACAGTGCTTAATCTGTAAGGGTTCTCATAGAATCGTGTTTTGATGATGGACAAGGCGAGTCAAGAATTTATATACATATACAGTCGTTTCTGGATATAGTGAACTAATTATTGCAAAGCCTGTTCACAGTATTGAATTTGTTCACTATATTAAGGTTGAATTTTTTTACAAAAACCCGTTTTATTTGCTCAAAATACACTTTGTGTATATATATCCAAGAGATCATTAAAATAAATTAGTAGGAAAACATAAATAAATGCATATTGAAAGAATTGTTTTCTTCTTGCGTTCACAAAGTGACTCTTGAAGCACAATCGGTTTGCACTCGACAAAAAACATAATTAGGGGAATATACTTTTTAATTTTTGATTTATTCTTGTATATTTTGTTGCTTTTTGTTTTTAAAATTTCGTTCACTATTTAGAGGTTTTCGATAATTCACTATTTAGAGTACTCCATGTAAAAATTTGGGCGTTTACTGTATCGAGGTTTTCACCATAGGGTGTTCACTATACCCAGACACTACCGTATTAAATTTATTTTCTACGTCCACCCAAACAAAATCATTTAACTGGTGTATAAAATCATTGGTATAAACAAAAAGCAAGGCAAAGCGTTGTAGACAATTGTATAAAATTCCTTTTCCTCCACACACAGACAAATATTTTGCATAAACTTACCTAAAGCTTCAAACTGCTCCGATATTTGAAAGGCCAACTCACGTGTGGGTGTCAACACAAGAGCAAAATAGCGCTGGGGATTATCGAGTAGAGCCTGCAAAATGGGCAAAGCAAAGGCGCCCGTCTTTCCCGAACCCGTTTCCGCGAGACCAATAATATCCTTGCCTTGCAGCGCAACAGGTATTGCTTCTTTCTGAATTTTCGAGGGCGACTTCCATTTTAGTTCTTCGCACGCTTGACATAAACTATCGGTCAGGCCCTATTAAAAATAAATTTAAATTAATACACATTTTATTAAAGCTTGCCACCGATGTTTACGAACTAACCAGTTCTTTCCACGTTAACTTCTTTTCATCATCATCGCCCACTGCTTTTTCATCATGTCCGTTCTCATTTTTTGCGACGCCATCACTGCTGGCATCTTCCTCATCGTTGCTTAAATCGTCCTCTTCCTCCACATCTTCATCGGAAGATTGCTGGTCTTCATTTTCAACCTCTTCTTCTTCACCACTTAGCAGATCTTGTTCGTCTTCTGAAGAATCCGACATTTTTCTTAATTTTAAAAATTAAAATTGTTGCAGGAAGTTTTTGATTTATTACCAGCAAGAGTCAGAGCACGTTTTTCCGCAAGCACAAATGAAATTGAAATGAAAGAATCCGTGAAGATTTGACATAACCTAAATTTAAGCCATTCTTGCCAGATGTAATTTTTTTACAAAACGCAGCCAAGTTCATGTACCTTAAATTATCTTTGGATGTGTTTGAAAACTAGAGAAAATTCAAGCAGAAATCTCAAATTTGATTCGAGATTACATCTATGGTCTTTACGACTTCTTCAATCGCATCTGAACTTAGCTGCGGTTGGACAAGTTAACGTATTACGATCAAATCGATTTTTTCCAATTCACGGGTAAAATTTCATTTCAAGAGAAAAATTTATTTTAAATATATTAGGGGAGTGCAAAAAAAGCGAATGCAAGCTGAAAAGTAAGGAGTGATAAGTGCACAATAAGTGCAAGTGAATAAAGAAAAATTAATATTAAAAGTGCTTGAAAAATCAAATTGATTTTCTAACTGGATTCACCTGCCCAGTTCTGCAATTCCAATTCCTTTTTCTTTAATATTCTTGTTCTTCTTGAAAAGGTCGTAACTTCCAGCGAGCGGTGGGAGTAAGCGAACGCAAAAAAAAAATATTAAAAAAAACGAAGAAAAATCGTACAACCGCAGCAGCAGCGTCGCCAGCAGAAGCAGCGCAAAATTTTCTGTGTACTCGGAGTAGGACGGACGACATTTGGGAAACGAAAGAAAGTCGTAGGAAAAGCGACAAAAAGTAGGGAAGGGGTGTGCAAAGAATACACACGACAACAACAATAAAAATAGTGCAATCGAAAACGACAAACCAAACTATAAAAACTCCACTAAAAGCAAACACCCACTCGCTTCATTTAACTTTATTCGAGCAGCAAAGAGGCACATAGATTCTACAGCATGAATCCTGCAACGGATCCTTGGTTCATAACGCCACGAGAAAAGCTCAAGTATCAGGAACAGTTTAAGACGCTGCAGCCACAAGCTGGCTTCGTCACTGGCGCTCAGGCCAAAGGTTTCTTTCTGCAATCGCAGCTGCCGCCGGTTATACTGGGACAAATATGGTGAGTAGTGAGTTGCCAAGTCGTCCGATTTTTATCAGCTGAATTGAATTGATTTTTGGCATACGCCTTCATTTTATGAAAGTTAAGCTTAATTTGTTTTCTTGTCGGCATTCCAATTGGAATTTATTTTTTCAATAGAAATGACGAATGAGTGTATGAATTGTGCTTTGTATTATACTCTTTGAATATGATATTTCTTCTTAGATTAAAATGAAGCCGTATCTGGAATTTCTAATTAGAAATTGTAGTATTGAAATAATAATATAAATACAATTTTACCTGAATTTTAATATTTTAAATACAAAATAATGGAATATTTTTAAGTACAATTTAAGGATTGTTCAAAAAGTCTTATTGATAAAGGTCTCATTTAATAAGTAATGAAAGTAAGAAAAAAGATTTTTGATATATCTACTAACTATCTTCTATATACATGTAAAGATGAATGTATCTTTCGTATAAACCATTCATCCGATTGCAATGGAATTTTGGGGAGTTGTTGTGCCCACGACAAGGGTGTTTTGGGTTAAAAAAAATTTGCTACACCTAAATAAAAATATCCGATTATTTCGCTAATATTGCTCATAAAAATATGATATTTTGTAAATGAGTTTATATGGGTATTGTCGAAACTTCACCAAAAATGAGTTGGGTTGAATCAATTTAACGCCCACTTTTAAAAATAGATCAGATCAATTTTTCCTCACCACCATATTTAAGGAACTTGAGCGATAAACGAAGCATGTATATAGATGCAACGAGAAGAATAATATGATATACAAAATTTGCCACGCCCACTTTTTTCACAAACAATTTGTTTAATTATGTGAAAATATTTGACTACATTTATGCTCTTAAAAATTTCAAATTTGTTTCTGAGTTTGTATGGTCACTGTCTATAACTTTACCAAAAGTGGGCATAGTTGGAACAATTTAACGCCCACCAGAATCGCTACAACGGACAGGACTGCGAAGTTCCGCTACCCAATGATTTTACTACATATTTATACTCAAAAAAGAAATAAAACACCGGGCATTAAAAACCAGTGTACAAAAAATAAATGGCTTAATTAATTTTAATAAAAAAATAAATACAAAAATTAAGTTCATTTCCGCTCCTTGATTGTTTGCTTGATTAAGCACCACAACAAAAAAAAAAAACAAATTGATATTAAAGAAGTAAAAGAACAATATAAATTCGTTATAAATTTATAAGCATTTTGGCTTTATTGTTATCGTGTCTTCTTAATGGAACGATTCGCGGTCACATATTTTGTTAACTTCCGAGCGCCGAAGCAGTTAAAATGAAAAGAATAGATTTTAGTTTTTAGCGCGGATCCTAGCGGATCAGCACGCAATTTATGTTAGACATTTGTCAACAATAATACACCACAATTTACTTTGCAAAAGTTGTTTCTAATCTTGTGAATTTTAAAATTTGCTGTTGTAGAAACAAAATTTGATCTGGTATTTAATCAAGCAAACTGAGGTGAACCAGACGCAACACACTGCGATTCTCTTCTCTCATTCTGAACATTGATTTTTGTCTTGGATAAATATGAAAATTTATAAATAGTGTTAAAGTTTTTAAAGCTTGGTTATTCAGAGGAAGGCGTGGTTCATACTTTTGTAAAAATGATCAGCTTTAAAAACTAATCTAAACTCATGTGGCGTCGGTAAACCGTTAAAATTTATTGTTTAATTTTTGAATTGTAATATAAGACCATTGAGAAAAGAATTGCCAACGTTAAATAAAACAAACGAAACGTCTATACATTAGGAACACATAACATAGCTCTATGGGTAAAAATGACGAGAATCCATTATTGTAAATTCGTCAGAATTTTGAAGTTGAATTTTTTCGTTTTTCTAAGATTGTCGATTTCTTTTGGCTCGATTTGTAAGCAGGTCGTGAACGTAATCGCATGAAATGCAAACAGAGCAGCTTTGCAGCATTTTTTAAAGTTTAAAAAGAGATGGACTTATCGTTTGTATGGGAGGTGGTCGTGCTTTTTATCCGGTCATGCCCATTTTTTGTGTGTAGTTTTATCGTACTACTAAAATGTTAAATATCAAATTTGAGCTGGTCTACACTGTAACTATTTTTGTATTTTTATAAATTTGTTTTTCCTTTTGAAAGGGGCAGTTTGTATAAGAGAGGGAGTAGTTTTTGCTTAGCAAAACTTAGGACTTATCCTCCGCTTGAACATATATGTCTTCAATATCTCTTAAACTACGTTTGTAATCGCTGGGACAGACATACGGACGGACATCGTTAAATCGATTCATTTATATACATATATGCATATATTGTCATACCTACTACGCCCCCTTAATGGCGTTGCAAATAGAAGAACAGACTCAATATACCCTGCGGTATGTGCTGGCGAGTGGCGAAGGGTATACAAAAATTATATTGCTTGCACTTATACAAACAGAAGGAAAACAATTAATTTTTAAGTATAAAAAATATTTCACAAAACCAACAAAAATAAAAATTCAATTGAAATTATAACAGTTCTATACTTTTTTGTTTGCAACAATTAAAGTTTTTAAACACGAATATTGGGTCTTCAAAAACTCTTGTATAAGTAAAAAAAAGACCCAACAGATGTTATGGGAGCTTACTTTAAAGTCTACTTTTCATTAATAGAATATTTGATTTTGAAACAATTTGAACTACGCTAAATAGTTACAGAAATTAATAAAAAATATACAAATGTGTTGTAACATGAAATAATATTCAGTTTTCGAAAAATATGCTTTATTGGAAAATGTGCATTAACGAATTAATACCATTTTAAATGACATTTTTAATATTCGTAAACTCAACCTAACCACTTCACTTTTGAGATGAAGACGTTTTCTTCACTTACGAGCTGGCAATATCTTTTTAATAATAAACATCATTATTAGTAAAAGGCTATAGAAGAAGCCCTACCACTTGAAAGTTCTATTGTGCAGCCTCGTTGCCCTACAAACACAATTCTAGACTATTTATAAATCTTGTAATCGTTGTGGCCTTAACTTTACCTATGTGATCCCACTGCCTATGAAGTTAAATCTGCGTTATGCCACCGAATAATAAACATTTATAAACAAATTAAAAATTTGTTTTTTTTTTAGTGATTTAATTATTTGGTCAATAAAGTATAATAATTTAAGTACGAGACTTTCGTACAGTTTAAAAATTGCAAAGTCAAGGTTTGTGTTGTTTTTAATTATATTTAAAACGTGCTTCACAGTAACTTCGCAAATTATTTTCGAGCAAAGTATTTTAAATTTACACAAGCAAACAATTTAAAAAAGCAGCAGAAATTGCTGTCCTCCCATTTTCTTTTGTTTATTTGCATAACAAATGCTTATCTGAATGAGCAGCTAAAAACTTAAACTCAAATTATCGCCGGTTTTATTGTATGTGTTTGTTGTTATTATTTTATTATGTCTTTCAAGTGATTCATAAACATTAAATTTACATGAATTCTTTTTTGTTCTATTTCTTATCGCTAGGGCTCTCGCTGACACCGACTCGGATGGAAAAATGAATATCAACGAGTTTAGCATAGCTTGCAAGCTTATTAATTTGAAACTGCGTGGAATGGAGGTGCCAAAAGTGTTGCCGCCGACGCTGCTGGCCTCATTAAGCACTGTTGGTGGTACGCCTACTTTGACACCCACTGGCACCGGTAGTCTTAGTCCACTGGATCCGCTGAAGAACGTAGCAAGTGGTGTTCTACCACCTGTGAGGCCGCCTATGCCGGGTGCTGTGCCCGCTGTTCCGGGTATTGTGCCCGGCACTTTGCCCGGTGTGCTGCCACAGATGGTGCCACCTGCTATGCCGCCGCCGCCATCTGTTGCAGTAGCTGCTGCTTCTGGTGTTGGCATTATGTCGGGCGGAGTAGGAGTTGTTAGTGGTGGCGTTGCATTGCCGCCGACTGGTGCTGTTGCTGTGCCTGGCATTTTGCCACAGACCGTAGGCGGAGTTGCTGTAGCTGCTGTTGTCATTTCGCCACCAGGCGGAGAGGCTAAGGTGCCAGCTACACCCACACCACCCCACAGTAATCCACCCAGTCGAAATATGTCGATTTCGGAGCGTGCACCATCCATTGAGTCACCGTAAGTTGTTTTTGGTCAGAAATATTTTAAAAACATTTTATTGTGTCGAACGAAACCAATAAGAATGAGCATAATTCAAAGAAATACTTTTTAAATCTCGACTAATAATACCTTTTTATTTTCTTAATAGCCAAAGCGAGTGGGCTATAAAAGGCGCCGCCAAGCGCAAATACACTCAAGTCTTCAATGCCACTGATCGCACGCGCTCGGGCTACTTGACTGGCGTACAGGCGCGCGGTATACTTGTGCAGAGCAAATTGCCGCAAGCGACATTGGCACAAATTTGGACACTCTCTGATTTGGATTCCAATGGACGGCTCGGTTGTGACGAATTTATTTTGGCCATGTTTTTGTGCGATAAAGCCATGAACGGAGAAAAGATACCAGTCACTTTGCCGCTCGACTGGATACCGCCGAGTTTTCGCAAGAGCAAATCGCGTACGAGTTCAGTTTCGGGGCCACCGGGATCGCGCACCGGTTCGACGGCATCGTCACGTCATGCCTCCGTTTCGTCACAGGGCGCTGTCGATGCCGATCCAACAGCAGGATTGCCTCAAAGTAATAAAGAAAATATAGAAGAGATATATAGAAAACTATATTTAATAAATTGTCCATTTTTTTAAATAGCTTCCTTCGAGGACAAACGCAAGGAGAACTTTGATAAGGGCCAGGCCGAGTTGGATCGTCGACGCAAGCTATTGCAGGATCAACAGCGCAAAGAAAAAGAAGAGCGCGAACGCAAAGAACGAGAAGAGGCTGATAAACGCGAAAAGGCACGACTCGAAGCAGAACGCAAACAACAGGAAGAACTCGAGCGCCAACTTCAAAAGCAACGCGAATTCGAAATGGAAAAAGAGGAGCAACGAAAACGCGAATTGGAGGCCAAGGAAGCGGCCAGAAAGTGTGTATTTTCAATTTTGTTTTGTTGTGTTAAATTAAACATATTGAATTTCATCAAACTCTTTTAGGGAGCTGGAGAAACAGCGGCAAATGGAGTGGGAACAGGCGCGAATCGCCGAAATGAATGCCCAGAAGCAGCGAGAACAGGAACGCGTACTCAAACAGAAGGCGCACAATACGCAACTCAATGTTGAACTGAGCACTCTCAACGAAAAAGTAAGTAATGATTTGCATTTTTAATTTTTTGATTTATTTGTCCGTAAACTGCGTCACTAAAATTAATTGGTTCTTTAAAGAGTCCGCACAGTTTTAATATTTCGAAAATTTTGTAAGAACTTTAAAAGAACATGTTAAATTGTTTTTGTTTTATAATATCATAGGTTAAAGATCTGTCGCAGAAGATATGCGATACGCGTGCTGGCGTCACCAATGTAAAATCAGTTATCGACGGAATGCGTTCACAGCGTGACACTTCCATGACCGACATGTCCCAACTAAAAGCGCGCATCAAGGAGCAAAATTCAAAACTGATGCAACTGACACAGGAGCGCGCCAAATGGGATGCCAAGGTTAAGGCTTCAGGCGTCTCGGCAGATATAGCACAACAGGAGCAGCTGACCGCCGCTTTTGCCAATAAACAGGTGGGCTCAAATTTCGCTTATCGTAAAAGCTAAACAAACTTAATGTACTTCACTTGTTTTTATCCACCAGCTCATAATAAATCAACTAAAAGATAAAGTGGAAAACATTTGCAAAGAGATTGAAACCAAAAAGGAGGATATAAACGCGAACGACGACCAAGTTGCTGAAGTAAAGGGCGAACTCTCGGCGTTAATCAACAAATGCGTAGAACTGTACACCGACTACGATGCAAAGCGTACACAGGTACTAGAGTTAAAGTACAACCGACGCAATGAAAATGCCTCCTCGGCTGCTGCAGCGGCGGCGGCGGCAGCAGCAACAATATCATCCTCATCCGCCTGGGATACTGGATCCGCTGCAGCCTCTGCCTGGAATACCAGTGTTGATCAGTTTACGACGTCCGTCGTTAATGACACAAGTGTCGCAACAAGCGCCGCCGTCGCACCTGCGATTGACACTACAGGTCCAGCGCCTGAAGGTTTTGTTAAATATCGTGCCGTTTATGAGTTTAGTGCACGCAATGCCGACGAAATCACTTTTGTGCCGGGCGATATTATTTTCGTGCCGCTTGAACAAAACGCCGAACCAGGCTGGTTGGCCGGTGAGATTAACGGACATACTGGCTGGTTTCCCGAAACTTATGTAGAGAAAATGGAGGAGGACGATTACGCAACAACAGCTACTGCTGCTTTCTCAATACCGCCGGCTACAAATGACACCATTTCTGGTTACGACGCGCAGGATACCTTCAACGAAAAAAGCCAGCAACGGGACGTGTAAGTACGACTTTATAAACCACTTATAAAGTAGAAAGTTAAAACAAGAATGATCAATTTGGTTTTGTGTATAAAATAGACACAGTATAAAAGTTATGGACGCAGAATATAGTTTGCTGGTTATTATATGTGTTGCCTGAGAGAGACACAAGTCAGACTCAATTGTCACAATAATCCCATTTTGGTACATCACTTGTGAAACCACTAAAGTCCGGTCGATTCAAACCATATTGATTTTTTGCCAACCTACTAATGTCATTTATTTTAATTTCTGCGAGCTCGTTAAAATTATCCATTGCGAAACTCACATAGATAATGCAAAATCGTTAATTTGGATCCTTCTTGGTTGAAGCTTCGGCATCTATCAGTGTGAGGCCTTCCCATTTTTTTCGTCATGATCTCCCATTACACCTGCCAATGACCGGTTATAATCAAAGTGATCCTAAATAGACTTTCTAAATAATAAATAGACAAAATATATTTTGATTTTAATATAAAATAATTTCGATTTCGCATATACATTTTTCAGTACCACTGCCGCAATCACAGAACCTGCCGCCGCTTTTAATGGCGATGTTGAGTACTACATTGCCGCGTATCCGTATGAATCGACTGAATCAGGCGATTTGAGTTTTGGCGCTGGCGAAATGGTTATGGTGATCAAGAAGGAGGGCGAATGGTGGACAGGAACTATCGGTAACCGCACTGGCATGTTCCCATCGAATTATGTACAAAAGGCCGATGTTGGCTCGACAACTGCAGCGGCGGACACTGCAGAAACTATTGATGTTACCACCACTAGCGCATATGATGACCTCAAGGTAAGTTTTTTTTTAAATAAAATTATTAGTAAAATGCATTTAATTGATTAATATATATGTATATAAATAGTATTCAAACTAATAAACAAGTTGTATGCCAAAAAAATAAAAAATAATATAATAATATTGTTATTAAACCTTTAATTAACTGCATAAATTTGTGAGCTTTAAATAAAAACGTGATAAAGATATTTTCAGTAAGATTTTCTTTGGTGTTGATAAAATTTTTTTAGTTTCTCTTACTCGAAAACGTAATTTAACTTCTATAAACATTTCAAACTAAAAAATCTAATAATATTAATTAGATTTTGTAAAAAAAATCATGATTATGTATATATATAATATATAATTATCAAAACAAAATTTCGTTTTCTACAATTTTAAATAAATAAATACATTTTTTAGAAGCAATTTTAAAGAAAAATGAACAACTACCTTAAAACGCCCGAGCCTTATTGGCACTTCTGCGCTGTTTTAATTCCACATGCTCAGTTAGTCTTAACATGATGGTTGTGAGACCTCCGGACGAAATATGGCGCGCTAACCGCCTAAGACAACTTGACTCTGATAAGCCCGCCAAGTCGTTAAATCCTGTAATGAACAATAGTCTATGTACATGTGGCCGGAAGTATACCATTGTTGTCCAAAATAGCGCTAAATCAAGTTGGTTAAATCAATTTTGTTTGATTTCAATTCTCACCAGCTCTCCAAGTCCATTAAAGAGTGGTTTGCCTAAAGTGTTCGTTGTTGCTTTCCATAAGGCTGGACATTTACAGAGGAAGTGACCCACAGTGTCTTTTTCATCTGGTTGTTGATATTTACATTTTGGCAATTTGACCTGCTTTGATTAAAAGGTTCTCGGTACTTAGAGAACATAAATTTCGACCACAGCTAGCTTCATAGATCTTCTTTTAACTAGTAATAATGTTACATTAAAAATATGAATTTAATTACTACTTTAATGAAATCATTTAGTTTTGTTTGCATACTAGACGATATCTATAAGTACATATTTATAAATACAAACTATCGTAACTAACATGACCTTCATTTGCACCTAAAAATCTCATTCGCAATTCTAACAAAAAATATGAGAATAACAAAAGATTAATTTCGCTTCGTCATTTCCCTAATCGCAATTCCATCATTTTTAATTTGCCTAGGATAACAATGCCAATGGAAACGCTCTAGAAATGTCCTACAAAGCAGTTACTGCGACTACAACAGCAACAACAGCTGCAGTTGCAGCAGTGAAAGAATTGGAAGAAGAAATCCCCGCCACCGATCTGACACCGCTTAAAGAACAAATTGACTCAGCCATAACTTCCGCCATGCCGAGCATGCCCAGCAACACAACTACAGCAGAGACCGCAGCATATGCCATTGAAGAAACGGAAACACGAACAAACGAGGATCTCGACATTGAAGTATCGCAAATAAACACACAATCCAAGAGTCAGAGCGGCGAACCGGCGGAATCGTACAGCCGCCCCATGTCGCGCACCTCTTCCATGACACCAGTAATTAACCGCCAACATTTTCTTCTTCATTTTTTGCTTTAAAAGTTTTTGCTCTTCATTTTGTTTCGTTTCGTTTCGTTTGTTTTTTTGTTTGTTCGTTATATTCGACTAATTGCGCTTCTTCTTATCTTCTTATCTGTGTCATTGCAGACCTGCATTTTAATACTTAAAAAAATTTGCATTTAATTCTTTTTTTTGCGTTTTGTGTTTTTGTTTTTTTTTGCAGGGCATGCGCGCCAAACGCTCCGAAATTGCACAAGTTATTGCCCCGTACGATGCGACCAGTCCCGAACAATTGTCGCTGACACGCGGCCAGCTGATTATGATACGTAAGAAGACCGATTCTGGCTGGTGGGAAGGTGAACTGCAGGCGAAGGGTCGACGTCGACAGATCGGTTGGTTTCCGGCCACATACGTAAAGGTGCTTCAGGGTGGCCGCAATAGCGGGCGCAATACGCCCGTTTCGGGCAGTCGCATCGAGATGACGGAACAGATTTTGGGTGAGTTTAATGTGTTCAAAACTCGCTATATCTTATTTTTTTGTAAAAATTTAGAATTTTGAAATGATTAAAGCAAAATTTGTATAATAGCGCGACTAAACTTAATTTTTCCCGAAAATTTGGCAGAGACTAGCTTAAATTTAATGCTCAGATTACTTTTAATTTATTTTGATATAATAATATCAAACCAAAAACTTAAATTGTTTAATTATTAGATTTTTATTTAAAAAAATGTTAATTTTTTCATAATATTTTGCTTTCCATTATCCTATTTTATAATTTTGCTGAAGACGTCGGGATTTTTTGGGTGGTCCGATAAGTACTTAGCCTCACTGTCCGATGAAGACCTACTTTGCAGACCTCTAGAAAATGTATTTTTCAGACGAGTTAAAGAAGTTGGAGCATCACACCGTCAACTGTATGGACCAAAAAGGAGACATAAATAGCTACTTTTCCAGATTTTTCATTTTTCTTTTGTAGGTTCAGTACTTATCGGACCATTCTCGTATGAATAAATGATTTCACGTTTAATATTTGCTATCATTCAATTTTATTTGTTTAATCAATGTTTAAAACTTTAGTTTAGTTTTCTATAATTCAAATTTTCTTACTTCCAGACAAGGTCATTGCTCTGTATCCATACAAAGCACAAAACGACGATGAACTGTCCTTCGATAAGGACGACATTATTAGCGTGCTCGGACGTGATGAGCCCGAATGGTGGCGCGGCGAATTAAACGGCTTGTCTGGACTGTTTCCGAGCAATTATGTGGGTCCGTTTGTGACGTCTGGTAAGAAAGTGAATGGCAAATAGTTGTGTGTGGTGACCGTTTAACGAATTCATCATCCTGCCTCAAATGCCTTAAAGGCGTGTCAGTCATCAGTGCTACTTCCTGGCTCCGTTCGTCTTAAATAAAATGCAGTTTTCCCTCCTAATGGCACAATTCGAATGACGCCCCAAATGTCTCTCTTTTTTTCCTGCTAATTTATTTATTTTTATTTAGTATTAAATACATTTTTATTTCAAATTTGAAGAAAACGCAAACATTCCGGTTATTTTTGTTTTGTATGCTATATTAGCGCAAATATCAACTCATTACTTTATAAGTCAGTTTATATATACATATACTAAATTATATTTTTGAAGTTTTTGTCTATTTTTTAATTACCACAGCTCATTTTTGACGTAATCAATTTTTGTTTTGTATTTATCCTAGCTGTGTTTAGTTTTATTTTGCCAATCCGTAAAGTTAAATATATACCAACATTAATTAGTAAGTTATTAAAGTTATTAATAAAAGCAATTAAATTATTTTTGTAAATTTATAATTTCATTCTATTGCATAGGCGCAGCTGGAAAAATTAATTTGCGGAACATATAAAAAAAAATCAAAATTAAGAAATAACTTACAAAAATTGTAATAATAATAATAATAATAATAATAATAATAATAAATGGGATGCTGCGAACAAAATTATAACCCATGAACATTCGAACAAAAATTTCGTTATTCACAATTATTTTTCAATTGCAGTATTTAAAAGTCATTTATATGTTAGAGTTGGAGAAAAAACCACAAATACTTTTTGAGAAAATTTATTTAAATTAAAAAAATGTTTAATAATATTCAACTACATAATATTGGATAATTTAATAAGGCACCGCCTGTTCGTGCACGCTTTAATGACATTTTGTATTGAGACCAATTAATAAAAGGTTCATTTGTTCACTTTCCGATTTGCGAATTTAAACTTTTTAAACAAAATTTAAATTCGATATTTGCGTGTTTTGCACTGCAATGTTCAAATTTTGCCAATTATTTGTAAGATATTTGTTTGATACCTTGAATTGTTGGTTCTAAATATATAAATGAATACCTCTAATAATAAAAAACCTTTTTTAAAACATTACAATTACTTTACGAATACCTTAAAATATCTTCTATCGAAGAACAAAACCGGCAATTATTGTATTGAAATTTTGATTCGAAAAGATTTGCACGCTCCTACAACCTTTAAAAATTAAAAATTTAAATATTTTTGAAACTTCGCAGTGATTTTTTCCAGCTACGTCGATGTTTTGTTATTTTATATACATACATAAATACATATATACATAGTGTAATATCTAATCGAAATATGCAATCGCCAAATCGGCGCTAAAATTAATCATGTTAATTTAGTTGGTAGTGATATTATTGAGTTTATTATTTTTCCAAAGCCTTTACATAGTAATACTTCTGGTTTTGCAAACGTCTGTACTCCGTGTGTACGTACCTACGAGTATATTGAAACGTCAGAGTCTGATGTAATTTTGATGTTTATATGATTTGAATTTAAAAATACAATACATAACATTTTTATTTTGTATCGAAAAAATCATTGGTTTTTATTTGTTTATTTATTTAATTAAAAAGGGTTTAAGTCGAATTGCAGCGAAGTTTAGTGCAAGACTCATCAGTCGGCAAATATTCAAGAATCACTTGGATGCAATATTTGTGTGCGCCACTCAATTGTCAGATTGTTTTTGAGCAGAAGTTTTTCATATAGAAATGTATACATCTATATATTTTCTTGATCAGAATTAAAATTGAGTCTATCTAGCCATGTTCGTCTTTCTGTTTGTCCATTATTAATAAATGATATCACGATTGCATGAGATCCCTTTGAGATATTAAGCTACAATTATATATTGCACACTCGAGACCATTATTAATTAAAAAAAAAAAGATTCTTCAGACGGTACATTGAGAATTATTGTAGATATTGGGTTGACAGTTTGTGCTAAGTTTTCTGCTATAATTTAGCGTGAGACGAGCGGATTAAATTTTGAAAATATTCGGGTTGAAATGTTGTAGATATTTTTTATTGAAGCACTTAAATGTAACTTTTCACGGTTCTTTTGGTACACGAACTTCTAGAAATATTGTAACCGCAATATATAAAACAATTATAAAATAATTTTCAACCCTTTTATTACTTGTAAGTGATGCTTTTATATCGACTATAATTTCTTACTTATTTATTTTAAATTTGTAAAAATGTATCAATTTTAAAACAATACATAAAAAATGCATTTAATGTAAGTTTTGATTCAGCTGCTGGGTTTTTAGAAAAATACAATGCACCCACCCCTGGTGTAATAAATATAAGTTGGCAAAAGTAGAAAAATGTCCCTCTCTACCTCGATATTGTTTCTCTCTTTGAAAATTTTATTTTTGTGTAGTTGCCATGGTTGCTACAAAATTATCAAGTAAAAAATTGTCAAAAATTAAAAAACAAACTTCAAAATAAGAGCGAATTCACCTCGATTTTTACAACAAACTACGTTGTTGTTTTTTATTTATTTCATGTTTTTTTTAGCAACAATGGCACCTAAACAAGAATTTAATTTCCAAAGATCGAATCAATATCGAGGTGGAGAGGGACAATTTTCTACTTTCCTCACCTTTTTAAAATTTTACAATACTTTATTTTTGTGCTCGAAATTGTATTTGAAAATTGTTTTCATGTTATTTGCAGGAAATGTATAACGAGTCATCGGCTTTGGCATGTAAACAACTGGAGTAAAATCGCATTCAGATGAGCAAAGTATTTCTTGTTGCCCCCCTTCGAGTGTAAGGCACATAAGATGTATTAAGATGGTAGAAGAAAATATTACGAATTTTAAAAATGTAGTGAAAAAACCGAAAAAAAAACAAAATACTGTTCTATAAAGTTTTGAAATTTGAATGAAGCATACACTCCAGTCGGACAGTGGCGGGTATGGTATATGTAGAAGATAAAAAAATTAAGTATCATGTTTAATTGGTTAAAAATTAGAATTTACGTTATTACAAAAATAATAATTAATTGTTAAATTCAAGGTAAAACTTTTTCAACATGTAATTTTCATTAAGTAAATTATTATTACTTTAATTTTAGTAATAAAATGTTGTTTTAATTATTTGAACAGCGGTTATAGAATTTTTTTTTATATTTTCGTATACCAGCCACTGCGCTTGAAATCTATGAATGAAAATCGATATGATCAGAACTGATTGGATCCGTAAATTAAGTTGAACTGATTCTGTTTGGCTACATATTTGATTATATTTAATTCGAAATTTAACCACATCTGTTTAGATCTAAAACCACATCAGTTTGGTATAACCAAATTTCGTTAATTTACCGATCTTTTCAGATCTTATTATATATGGAATTGCTTTACGCTGGTAGCTTGGGCTTTCGGTTGCGTTTAATTTGACACACAGATACAGACAAATGCAGCAAAATGGATTTGTAGATACACAAACACACAAACAACACAACAGAACACAACACAGGAAAACATTTAAAGTTTAAGGACACGCTTGGTATGAGAAATATTTAATTCTGATTATAGACAATATTGATGCTTTTTACGACTAAAAAAGAGAAGAAAATTCTCTTATTTAACTGATTGATAAGTTATTTGAATTGCGCACACGAAGCAACAAACATATTCGGAACTTTTCAAAAAAAGGTGAAAAAAAGTTAAACACATTTAGAAAAAACTAAATTCTTTGATACATACAAAATTATATATTAAAAAGAAATAGTAAACTATTTATACATTCGTACATAATCAAATTGGATAACAAAATTAAAAAAATATTCAACTTTTCCTCAAAATAGTTCAATGAGTTTTGATGGTATTTAATATTTATTACTAACACATTTCTACAGAAAATTTACAAATTGATTATGACGCTCATGGTGCAATAACTGTAAGGTTAGGAAAGTAGAAAAATGTCCCTCTCCTCCTCGATATTGTTTCTCTCTTTGAGAATAGAATTGCTGTGCAGTTGCCATTATTGCTACAAAATTGTCAAGTAAATTAAAACAACAACAGTTTGTTCTCAAAGTAAGGCAGAAAAATAAGGTAGAACTCGAGGTGAATTCGCTCAATATGCGTTCCCATTTCTACTTTTGTTACCTTATTGCACAACCATGATGACGATTTATCAATATCAATTTGATGCGAATCCTCTTTTATAATTAAAAGTAATTGAGTTCAAGTTGGGTTTAATATATAATTGAGTTTGAAGCTGTTGAATTCTTTTTTAACAAATCGCTCTTAGTACAAAAAGTGTTACAACTCCAAGTTTAATTGATTCGTTTAACAAACTTCTAAAGTCATGACTAAAAAATTAGATAAATTCCAAAAAAAAAAAAAAAATAAATATATACAAACTTGGATTTCTGACACTTTTTTAATAAAGTGTGAAATGTTATATTTCATGTTTCTTTTTTAATGTTTAAATTAGATTGATAGGAAACATAAATCAATATTAAAAAACGTTGAATATCAACTCGAATGATACTTAAATTAGTCCAACAATCCACGAAATTAGAAACTCATAGTAAAAAATTCTAAATGCATCAAGTCCACGCAATCAAATTGAATAACATCGATACTGACATACATACTTTTCTCGAACTTACTATATAGTATCAATACAAACACATACACATGCTGATAACAAAATGAATCAAAGGCAACAACTCTATTAAGCTCATACTTACGCATACGACTTCATTCATCATTATCAAAAATTTATATCAAGACAAAAACAAAATTAAAAAAATATATATAAAAAAAAGACAAAATTGAAGAGTTTAACAGTTTCCATACATATATGTACCTATTAGATGTTTACTTTCTTTTTGAAAATACAATTTACAATTGAATTTAACCACAAAAAAAAACGTATTTAAATATAAAACAAAAAACAAAAGAATTTGTGTGTGTTTTCATAAAACAGTTAAACTAAAATTTAAACATATAAAAAAAAAATTGACATACAAGCAAACAAACCAATGTGTAACTTAGCAAGGCAGGATGCGTCTACCTTGCAAAGTATGCTTTGGTGCAAAGATTGATGAAACAAATTGAATTAAAGAGAAAATCAGAAAAAGAAAAAACAATTAATAAAATGTAATAACAAACTAGGTTTAGTATTAACTGTATATGTATATATATATATATATATATATTTAAATGTTCATTGTTATATACACATACATATTTCAATATGAAGGAATACTAAAAAACAAAAAACAAATTATCATAAAAATACTTCAACCAGTTATAAACGCTTATGAATCCAAAATAAAAACTAATTTAAATTAATTTATATACATACGTACATACGAACATACATACATACATATAGATATGACAAATTTAAAATAACATAACCTACATACGTATGTTGTAAGGTCATAAACTTGAGTTCAGCTTCCGACTTAGGATCTTATCTAAAAAAAAAAACAAAACGGGTTTCGCTAATGTTGCTTAAACTGAAGCTTCAAATAAACTAATCAAATTGAAATCTGAACTATTCGCTATGATTTGACATTATTATATTACTGCCATTTGAATATAAGTTTCGAGATTTCTTTTTTTTTTATTTATATTTTTTTGTCGTCATTGGAATGTTTTCTTGTATGGTAATGTGACATACCAGCGTCACATTCGATCTTTAAATGATATCTTCATCAAGTATTTAGCTTGTTGCATATTCATAAACAAATAATTGATAACTGGAAGTGGTAATGGATAGCCAAATGTTGTTTTTGTTGTTAACATTGGCTTGTTACTTCTTTCAGGATGTCTGCAAAAATGGTGGCAATTTACAAATATGCAGAGAAATCCAGAGAGAAAATGTCTAAGCTCAAACACTTTACATCGGATTAAAATTACCTAGTTAGAGAAGTATCCAATTCCCATCTAAATACTTCTATCCTATGTTTACTTTCTATTTCCGACACTATCCTGTGTACAGCACAATGGTCCATGAGGACTGAATGCTATGATCTCATACCAGCCCACCCTAAAAAGAATTATCTTTGGCGATGTTGCTACTTGAATATCCTACACCATTTTAGGGTAAACTATTTTGTTTCACGTGCTAATATGGAAAAGAGAAGCTCTCATACTGAATTTCGAACGATATCTCTTAAACTATGGGTGTAATCGCTCAGAAGGCTCGTGTAAAATGGTGTAAAAATAAATTGCTATTTAAATGAGGCTGTTAACAAATTCAATGACTTACTTTCGCTTTTAATCGATTCCAACAACAATTTGTGTAGTGTCCGAATTGAAACGAATTTTGAAACAGATTTTGAATTTGTTAGTGTTTGCGTGCTTTTGAATGAAATCAAAATATAACATTTCAATATAATTTTGTTGTGCTTCTCACAATTGTATTCGGGTTTCCGTTCCCACTAGAGATCTTAATACATACCATACTCCACAGATAGACATAAGGAACAACAATGAAGAATGGAATAATTTATATTGACATGAAACCACTTTAACCGCTTCGGATAGTTACTTTATAAACAACATTTTGTTAATGATGTAAATGATTACTGAGTTACTAAACATGTCGAAAAAAGAGAAGTTCAGTTACTGATTCTAAATAACTTATTTATTCGTTGGTATTTAAAACAATTGTGACAAAGTAGAAAACGATCCACTCTTAACACCTTTAAGTTGTTTACTGTTGTTATGAACTCTTCCATAAAGCCGAGAAAATGATTTGCTTCAATAAAATAGTAAAGTAAAAAATGAAACTCCTAAGAATTATACTTTCTACACTTTAATGCCTTTGCGAACAGTTAAATTTAAAAACTTAAACTTGTTAATCTATAAATTAGAAAAGAAGATTAGAAATGAAGAAGATTTTAATATTAGCAACTGTTGGTTTATATTATATTATATTAATAATATATTAAAAAATTTAGCGAAATATATATATATATCTATATATGAAACAATTTTCTTTATCTGAGTACATTCTCACAGATATGCGCGAAAGACCGATTACCATATAATCTATAATCTTAGAAGTTAAGACGAAACATACACACACGTACATACTGCTATTATACACCTACAAATCTAAATACATACATATACCAATATATACTCTATGGGAGAGACAACTAAATATTTTCTGAAGTAGTTCTATTTCAACCAGTTGAAATTTTGACTTTTTCAATGGAGCGTACTCTCATATTTTACGTGTAAAGTAGATGTCCACTTATAAGGTAGATTTTCTCCTCTACATATGTTATTTAGTTTATCTATATATTTTATATATTTATATATATATATATATATATATATATATATATATATATATATATATATATATATATATATATATATATATATATATATATATATATATATATATATATATATATATATATATATATATATATATATTAGAAACTGATTTTAAACTACAATTTGAATTAGTTGAAATAAAACTACTTTCACAAGTAATTGTATTAAGCAACTAGTTGAGAATTTTCCGATTGGGTATGTTATGAAAGGATAAAAAAATATAATATAAAAAAACAAAATGAAAAAAAAAATTTGTTATTTTTTGCTCTGGTGTAAACGTTAAAAGATCATTCAAATTGATTCGAATAATCGTATGAGGAAACAAATTGTAGACGAAGAGAAAGAAAGGAAAAGCATCACATACAAACCTACACATAAATTACATACCAAGTGTGCGTCACACCGCGTTACAAAAAATAGAATAAATCGCGACCAAATAAATATATATGTACATATATATATAACATTGGAAATATAAAATCTAATGGTTTATGTTCGAATGCGATGTGCAAATAAAAAAAGTATAACTAAATACAAACATATAGATACAAAAATACATACATACATACATACATTCAAATGAGTTTATAAAACTAATATATCAGATTTATTTGGTGCAATAAATGTATAAACTGAATTCAAGCAAAGGTTGTGTTTTGTGTTTTAACTGTATTTGTTGAGGAAGCCGATTCTGGAAAGTGGAAAAATTTGTTTGCGTCAAATAAAATCCACATTTGTACTTTGCATTTGAGACTTCTCTGCAGTTCAGTGACCTGTTCTTAAATTTTATGGAAATTACTAGAATATGTTAACCATTTATTCCGACGTTTTATGGGTCTTTCATAGAATTATAAAAAAACAGTTAAAATAGACCCAGACAAATGGTAGTTAGGGGGTTAATATGTTCTAAGAAAATGCTCCTCGTTTAATTTTACTACAGGTTTGAATACATATTCAAGTATTCTCAGATGCAGAAATTAACTTTTTTTTTTAAGTTATATTGGGAAACATCATAAGGCAGGTTCAAGAGTTTTTTTTTTTTACCCATTGCCCTTCATGTAAATATTTAAAGAAACTTTGCATGACGCTTGAATTTTGGAAATGTTTTCCGTCCGCAATACATATTAGAGTAATGTGGAGACAACTACAAAGACATATTTACTTATATGGAATGTATTAATTCTTTAGTTACATCATGGTTACTTTTTACTGTTTTTTTTTAATTATAATTTTATGAGTTAACTGCTAAAATAGATCTTAAGGTCGTAAGTATATTCTGAAAAAAATGAGACCAGTGTAATTTTAATCAACCCAAAGAGGTCGGACCGTGGAATGAAAGATAGAACCGCACTTGGCATCAATCTCGGTCGGTTCTGACAGTACGGATAATTGATTTAGTCGCAAATTTTAAACTGTTCTCGTACATTTTTGCAGTGGTCTTTAAATCATTCCACAACTCTCATTCCATGGTCAGGGCCTGGGCTTGTCACTCGACACGGGTAAATGCAATATATTTTTTTTTTAAATAAGCCTCTCAGCAAATCGAGCAGTTTCTTTCACAATTTTTGTATTCGAAATATTTATTTTTGAAAATCAAATATTTTATAAAATACACTAAAATTGTGTGAATTCGCTCTTAAATTTTAGTGAGAGAGTGTACGTAACAGTACACATGGTGTAATAAATACAAAGTGGGGAGAGTAGAAAAATTTTCCTCTCCACCTCGATATTGTTTCTCTCTTTGAAAATTACATTTTTGTGTAGCTGTCTCATGTGTGGGTTCTGATATATACTCGTATGCAGATCCCAAATCCATTTGATTTGGTTTTTGGGGAATTAGTGTGTGATTCGATCATCTTATACTTACTTCATCACCCTGAAAGCAGAGAAATAGTAAAATAGAAAAAAAAAACACTTAACTTATGTAAAGCTTTTTTTGTTTTGTTTTATTTTATTTAATATTGTTTTTCATAAAATTGTTCTGATGACAAAATCAGTTTCAACATGTTTAATCATTTTCTTTTTTATTTTAATTATCATTCGTTTTTTTTGTTTGTTTTATCTTAAAATCTAGAGTATGAAAGTGCTTAATTCAATTGAGTTTTCAAAAAAATTAAAAATTTAATTTCGCCAATTAAGTTTTGTTCGAATTTTTTTGTTTCTGCTGTTCGATTTGAGAAATTTTGAACGCGTGACATTTTGAAACGTTTTACAAATTGAATTAATTGTTTTCTCGAGTAACACAGTTAATTGTTTATTTGATAATCTTTAAGCATACACTGCCTATTAAATTAAATGCAAATACAAATACAAATAATAGTTGTTATTTTTTCTTTTTCTTTTTTGGTGATTTTCTTTAATAATTCTACGAATTTTTAGGAGTTATTGTCTTTAGTAACAATCAAAGAAAACCAAGAATTTTTGTAGCATTCGTCCAGCGTCTCTTGAAGGCGTTTTGTAGTTCACTCAAGTTTCGTTCCGCTGTTGGCCACACGGCACGGTTCCAACTTAAATGATACATTTACGAGTATGTATTCCGTAACTCTACACTTTCTAAGTAAAATGAAATGAGGAGACTACGGTGCAAAGATTATAAATAAAGTCAAAATTATAGAAACTTAGGATTTGTTGTTTATATACCAAACTTTTAAAACCAAAGAACCGGTTAAAAAAGTATTCATATCTATAAACCTTAATCAAATCGGTAGGAATGTGCGGATGGTTCGCTTTCCGCTCTATTTGGATCGCATTGAAGAAAAATATTCCACACGGACGAAAAAAAGGAAATATTTCAAATTCCAATGAAAAACAAAGAGAGTTGATGCTCGGGTAAGTGGATTGAATAGAACTGATAAGGTCCGTTTATATATATCTAATTAGAATATATCATGTCAGAATTATTATATGATCAGATCTAGTTAAATATAAAATCAAATCAAAATAGCTCTAAGAACATTTGATTATATCTACAATTAGAAATGACCATATATGTATCTAAATATAATTAGATCTAATCAATTTTAAGATTTGCTCAGGTTTGTTCCATTTAATGAGTTTTAATTTCTTGTTTGGAAAGAATTTTGGAACTCAGAGAAATACTCATGATAGATAAGCATTATATATATACATTATATGTATACATACTTTTTAATCAAGATCAAAAACTGAGTCTCTCCAGCCAGACAGAAGGGAACTGTCCTCACGGCCCGAAAACCGGTGGCAATGCAGTAATTTAATAAATTTCGTTTATGTAGGAGGGGGAAAGTCTTTATAATTCTAAATGTCTTCTTTTTTGGTACCCAAACGTGCTCAAATAAATATTATAACAAAATGAGGTTTTAAAAACGTTTTTCGATTTTTTTTAATAAATTACTTTTGATAATGAAAGGTATTTCTAATAACCGGTACGACCGACTTTAACTTTTTAGTTGCTTTTTAAATCTGGTATTGTTCGTTAATATGACTTCTTCGGCTTAACAAGGTGACATTTGAAACATAAAACATCAGCAGAATAAACATAAACGACTTTCAATAAAATACATAAGTAATTTAAATGAAAAAAAAAAACAAAACATATTTTCAAAATGTATATATAAACTTTAGTTTTTATTGATATCATTTTGCGAAAAATGTATTACAGTTTAAAACTATAAAATAAAATTAACAAAATAAACAGACAACTTAAACTTAAACTTAAATGAATGGTTTAAAAAGATTAAGTAATTTTTAAGTAGGTCAGGTTTTAATAACCCAACAGCAAGAACAAAAACCAGTCAAATCAATGCAAAACTAATTTAACTTAATATAAAAAAGAATTTAATACAAATGATAAAAATGCATTTCCTTATAATTCTTCTACACAGAAGAAAGCCAAAGTCAAACTCGCATGTGAAACTCATTGAATACTTTTAATTTTCGATAAAATGCGATTTTGTAACTATAAAATTTGTGTCTGAAATGTTAAAGGAATAATCGAGTGGTAACTAGAAAAAATGTCAAAGTGGTGTTAAGTCTGGAGTGTGCACGACTGCAAACCGATCACAAAGTGTAGTCAAAACAATTGTAAACTACAGACTTCAAACTAATCAAACTAGTCTCTGTGACACTTACTGCAAACTGTACACTTTAACTGCAAAGTGTAGTTAACATAATGAAGATAATTTAACGGAATACATTATAAATTGTGAACATTATAACATAACTTCAAGTCACTTCCAACTGTAAGTTGATGCAACCGTAACTACAAGAAGTGGCGATCGCAACTTGTGACTATGTACATTCGCACTAATATAAATGTTTGGTTCCGCCACGTAATGTATGTGTGTATGTGTGTCTGTACATATTTTTAAAATACTTTAAATACACACGATTTTAAGTACAATGTGCAAATGAATGTTTACAAACAAAATAAACCTTTGATAGTGCGAATTTTTATTCAGTTTTTATCTAATTTTAAAACTCTAAACAAATTTTGCATTGCAACAATGGCGTTAATTTTAATTTCTGTTTTAAATTAATTTAAGTTTAACCGTTTAATTTACTAATTAAAAAAAAAAAAGAATTGCACATGAAAGTTAAAATAAAACTGAAGTCGTTAAAAACAAAATCTATATCTACATACATACATACATATATGTATTAAAATGAATGTTATATCTGCCTATCGTTCTTTCTTTCTTGCGATTAAATTCCGAGGATGGTTTTGGGAGAAACAAATGGCCACGCCCACCTATTACGCCCACAATTTATAAAACTAAGTAAAATTATTCGATTAATTCGCTAATATTGATCCTAAAAATCTGAGTTTGGATTTTGGCGACTTCATCAAAAATTATAAAAGGTCAGATCAATTTTATGCCAACCACCATTCCTCAGGAACTTTATGCGCTACATAGGAAACATATATATATAGGGATGCACCGAAAAAATAACAGTATACAAAATCTGTCACGCCCAAGATTTCTTTGATTTTTAGTTTGGTGCGCATGGTAGAAAATGTATTTAAGAATTTGGCATTTTCTTCATTTGTTTAAAATTTTATGGAGCAATAATAGCGAAATAATCGAATATTTTTACTTAGTTTTACAAATTGTGGGCGTAATAGGTGGGGGTGGTTATTTTTTTTTATTCCAAAACCATCCTCGGCGTGAGCACAGAAACTTTTCAAAATTTCGTCACAATCGGATGAATGGTATAGGCGAGCATAGGGTACAAAGAAAGATACATTCATTTTTATATATATAGATATTACTTACAAAGATTTTCGCAAAGTTATTGTAAATTAAATCTCAAATTGTTTAGCAGTTATTTTCTATAAAAGCATTCCTAATTATTTTCACTGTTAATTAAACTGTTTTAGTACAAAACTGAAAGAGAAAAAATCGTTATCAAAATAAAATTTAAAGTCAACTTTTCGCGCCAAAATATTTCCAATAATTAATAACAAATAAATTCTTCCACTTGATTGATTCAAAAGTTTAAATCTTAAATTTCATGTGCAACATTTTCATTATTTTTAGTGTTTTTTGTTGTTGTTTTTTTTTTCATTAATTTTGCTGCTAATTAATTTCGCTATTTTAACACTTCTGTTTAAAATTATTTTTAAATTTTTGTTTTGTTTTTGTTTGTTTATTATTATTATTATAGTAAATTGTTGATTTTAAAAAGTTTACAAAAATATTTGAAGCCATTACAATTTGTTGCTTTCTTCATCCTCTTCCAGTTGCGCTTCATTCTAAAACTGTTTTTTATTTTCGTCGTCTTCGTCTTTGGGCTTTATTTATTTTTATTTTTTTAATTAAGTTTTCTTTATACATTTTTTGTTTGTTTTTTTTGTTTTTGTTTAAATACACTGTACAAATTTTGACTTGCACCTTTTCTTTCGCATTTAACTTAGCTAAATACAACAACAAAAAATTAAATTATATTTATAAAATTAAACTAAACTTAAGTTAGATTAAGTTAAGTTAACTAAATTTACTAACAACAACAATGTTGACGGTTAGGAATTCGCGTTATATACGTAAGTACCGCTATTAATTTTAAGTTTAATTATTTTGCTATTTTGTTAATTTTTTCATCTTCTTCTTTCTTTGTCTACAATAATTCCATAATTACGTTTGTTTCTTGTTGTTTATTTTGGGTTTCCTTTTAAGTAACTGTGGAACATTAACATTTACAAAACGAACAAAATCAACAAAAACAAAGTGCAGTGCCATTGAAAAAATTAAATAGAAAATTTACATTTGTAAACTATAAAAACGATATTAAATTTGACTAATTTAAAAGTAAAGCTTGTGAATGTTGTTTGTGTAATTGCAGATTTAAAATTGTTGTGACTTAAAATGGAAATCGCTGCTGATTTGAAGTTCTGATCTGAATTGAACGAACAATTTGGGCTTTAATTGCTCAAAGAATGAATATACAATATATACATATATAAACGAGGGTGGTCCGATAAAGGCTTACTTTGCAGACCACGAGAAAACGTATTTCTCAGACGGGTTTAAGAAGTTGGAGCATCTCAACGTCTAGTGTATCGAGATAAAAAAGGAGACTATATTGAGAAATAAATAGCCACTTTTCCAAAATTTTCATTTTTTTGCATTAATATGCAAAGCATCGAAAAATATGTTTGATAATTTTTCAGGCAACCGTTTTGAATTTTTGTTTTGAGGCACATTTAGGGTTCCTATTAAATTTAAAAAAAATAAATAAAGTTATAGCTCAGCACGTCTGGGTTTCACACTAGAGAGCTATGCATAATACAAGGTAGCGCAAAGTCATTCAACCTATCGGAAGATGTTATAATTTTTACGTTATGAGTCGTACGTCAATCATATTTGGCATTTGTGAACTAAACAGTTGGAGTATACAAACAAACAAGAATGGAGCGCTATACTCCACAAGAGCGTGGAATAATTGTGTACACCTTCACCTTCTTGGTCTCGTTTACCTTCGCTTTGGCGATTTGGCATGACCAGCAAGATTGCCCGATTTAAACACGCCAAACTTCTTTCTTTGGGGGCTACTTGAAGTCGCGGGTTTATGCCAACAAGCCCAAGGCAATCGCGGACCTTATGGTCCGTGTTTGTAAAGTATTATACAAAATTTAAGTTATTTAAAAACAAAAATGCATGATTAACAACAATTATGAAGACAGTACAAAGAATAAATTTAAATGCGTTTAGAACAACAAACAAGGGAACTAAATTTAATTGTTTCATATATTTGATTCTTTTAGATTAAAATCGAATCGCGCATTATTTTATAAGAACATTTATTAATATATATAAGCATATGCATTTACATACATACAATTATCAAAGCTCTGTAGTGTGAAGCCCAGATGGAATGTGGCATAACTTTGATTTAGGCCTACAAAATTAAATGCTTGGAAAACATTTTCTGCAATTGTGCTTGAATCTTTTCTTCTCGACAAATAAAAATTAGTTTAAAAAAAAATAAACATAAAATAGATTAAAAATTAAAGAAGCAATTAGTTAATTAATCTGTTGATCATTTGAATAAATAATCAATTTCTGTTTAATCGACAATGTAGGAAACTTTTGTTGTTCTTTCATTGTATTAGTTGCTTAACTAATTTATAGAATTTTTAAACAACGCACAAACTAAGATTCTATTTATTTAAATGAATTTGGTTTTAATCAATAATGTCATTTAACAATTAATTGAATATTTCTTTAGTTTATGATGCAATCAATAAGGAATTAAATGATACATTTTTCTATTTATTAACAATGGAATTGAAGTATTAATTTAAACGCAAAAAGTGAACTGTGCTTTTCAATAACTCAACCGTAACGCTTTTCTTTCGGGTAAGTTTTACCATCCGAACTTCATTTTTGCTTCACGCGACGCCTGTGTCTTATCCTCGAATTGAGTGTCCATTTTATTGGACTGCTGATTTTCTGCTTTAATTTTTTAAACTTTCGTGAATTACTTAATAGAACATTTCGTATTTGAAGAAGTTCCTTCCTAACCGCGACGATGGCTGTTGTTGTTGTTGTTGTTGGCGTTGTTGTTGCTGTTTTTGGTGATGTTCTCTTTGACCTCAAATGATGCTCTCATCATTGTTGCGCGTCAAACGAATTGTTGTGGTGGTAGTGGCGCCACTAGCACTTCCACCGCTGCCGTTGCGATTTCGACCGCCAGCGACGGCGGATCCGCCCGGAGCCGTTGTCGTCGTCACAACAATATTCTCATCATCATACAAGTCGAAATCTTCGTCTTCATCATCGTCATAGTCCGAATTGGACGAGGTGGAGAGCAGTGCAGTGGTGACTTTATTTTTGCTGCCGCCAGCGATGCCGACACCGCCGCCCATGCGTCGTATGTGCGAGCGTGGCGTTAGTTTGGGCAGCAGCGGCTCTCGATTGCTGCCGCGCAGCTGCTTGTCGCTGTTGGCGCTGCCGCTGCTGGCTCTGTTGACGCCGCCGGTGGCATACAGCGGCGCGTTGTCCCACTCGTTGCCGCCGTCGGGCTCGCAGAGCGACTTGGAATGACCATGCTGATAAGTCTCCTCGGGGATAGTGTCTCTGTGTGTGTGCGATTAAAATGTTTAATGATTTTCAAATTTTCAAAGGGCAAATGAGAGTGCGAAACGACATGTGCGATTTTTTCTTTCTAATAAAATATCGATTAATCATAAAATTCCTATACGAATATAATTTGGAAAAGACTTTTTCTTTAGCATTTAAATAGAGCAATGTGCGCTAGTAATGAGCGTTTTTCACGGATCGAATTTTAGTTCTCAATTCGCTTTTGGACTTCGATATTTAAATTTCAACGTTTTTCTTAAGTAGTCAAAATATTCGGATATTATATGAATCTGATATTTGAACTTGTGCTTTATTCGTTTGATAAATATTCCGAATCTAATACTTGATTCCCTCAAACAATTAAATCAATTAAATAATTATAGAATTTGTTGATAAATCGACAAATAAACAAATAAAACTAAAATCAGTATTCTAATATAAATATTGTTATAACCGATTTGGTTTCGAATTGAAGAACACTTTCAAAAAACGAACAAAAATTTGTAACCAACCAATCAATAATAATCAAGAATCAAAAAATTCGATGGTCACAATTTTGTAGAAAAGAAATCTTTAAAGGAATATTTAACGGAAACTTTGAAATTTCGATTATCGCATTGGAAAAACTTCGCACACATTTACCTATTTTATATATATATATATATATGTATGTATATAAAATTGATTAGCAATTAATTTCGTTAGATTTAGTAATTTGGTTAAAAAAAATCAAACTAATAATATAAAGAAAAACGACATAATTAAATACAACAAAAAAAAAACAATTATTCATATTTTCAGTAGTTATGTTTTATTTAAATTAGAAAGAGAAACTAAACTAAACTAAACTAAACGATAAGATAAGATACACAAACAATTAAAATAAGGATTAAATTAATAGAAACTATTTCAAAGCAAACTAAAATCGTTACAAGGTTCAAGAGTTAATCAACTAAAATAAAGAAATAAAGGGAAAAAAACTATGCATAATTAAATATAAATATAGTAAGTAATATATTAGCAAAAGGAAAACATTTACAAGCACTTACAACAACAAACTAGATTCAACTAGTTTTTCGTGTTATATATTTACAAGACTTTCTATATACAAGAGTTAGGCAACGACTTACGAAATAACTATAAAAAACTATTTAAATAAATCTTATTTAGAAAATAAGTTTTGTATTTGTATTTGTAGTTAACGTTAGATTAACGATCGGGAAAACAGTTTCATTGGTTCTTTAACTGATCGTTGAAGTTTCACACAGAGAACGCTTAGGAACTACGCTTAACAACTAATTTGACTTTAACAAACATGCATTATTAAAATACATACGTACATACAATACAATACAACTTTCTCTTTAAATAGTTATTTGATTATAATATAAATAATATATATAGTACGGTAATAAACTCAATAAACAAGTGCAGAAATAAGCTGGCGCCACACGTTGTTCCGCGCGGAGCTCTATCGATCTGATAGCAAGCGAACGCAAAAGTATAAAACTTGATTCGTTTTTTTACATCACGTTCTTTGTTTGATACCCTGGCGGCAGTTTCCAGTTCTTACCACGCCTACATGCAATACATACTAGCATATACAGTACATACGTGTAACTATAAGTACAATCTGAACTATCCGAATTTGTCTGGTGTATACTTTGAAAATTGATAGTCAAACTAATTTAACTCTTAAATTTTGTTAGAAAAAATATCCTTTTGCCAGAAGTGCCTTCATCTGATTTCATGCAAAAAGAATCCCATGTGGAATTATGATAAGAATTTGACTTGGAATTTAAAAATCAAGTTCAATGAATTATTTTTTTACCAATAAAAATTGATCAAAATTCAAATCAAGTTATTTGAAATGCTGATCTTAAATTTTGAGCACAAGGTCCTGTCCACTGATTTATTTATTTATTTGAAGATAAGTTATGACCAAGGAAAAGAAGTCCATGCAAATGCATCTTTTACTTAGGTTAGGTTATCTTTACGAACCATGCAATCTTCTTTAAAATGACTCTCAATCCTTAGTGCATATAATCCAATAAATGCATGGTTTTGCATATTTTGGTAAACTGTGCATATTTCATTTCTTGGGTACATCCATATAAAATAGTTATCTCTGTTATCTTTATTACGATACCTTTTGGCGAGAAGCAATTCTAAAAATTATTCCCAAGTAATCCTCTATAGTAAATTTAATTGTTAGAACCTGTTTCGACTTTTTATTGGAACTAGTTACTCAAGTCCATGCTCAGAGAATTTTCGAATCAAAATATTTAAAAAATAAACCCGGAAATATTTCGTTTATACTTATATGCATAGGTGGGCATCGTTAAATAAGTATTTAACTTAGTTAATCAGAGAAAAATTAACCAAAAACTTAAATTCGTTAAGTTAATTTCGTTAATATTGAAAAGTTAACGCCATTAAAAATGTAACGTACAAATTATAACTACTATAGAAAACAAGACTAAATAGAAATTCTAAATTTAATTAAATTCATGATTCAATTAGTTTTCGTTTAATTTAGTTTTATTTATCTATGAAGTATCTCTCAGTTAATCAGTTAAGTTAATCATTCGATTTGCCCCAATTTTATTCTGAATTTTCATTTTTTGTTATAGATTTTGTTTTTTAAATTATTCGTTTAGTATTTAACTAACTTGAATTAACGAAAGAAATTTAAATCAAGTTAATTAACTTTTCAAATGATTTCAAAATGAACGGGAAAGTTAAAAATTAGCAAAAAATGTAACTTCGTTAATTAACTTTTAACTTTTTAACGAGTTTGTGCCCAGCTTTGCTTATATGCTATGAAGTATGAATAAAATTATATCAGCTTATGTAAAATCAATTTTGCTGCTCCTAATAAAGACGATTACAAATTTGATTCTAATCCGCTGGACTTCGACTTGATTTTATTTAAGGTTAAGAAATCTTTCTTTGCAATCACACATTTTAACATAAAAATGTCGCTTGGCAAGTTTTGACTGAAAACGATTCGATGACACTGCCAAATAATCAATAAAGTTTTCTTTAAGATTCATACAACGATTAACATGTAAAAGAATTTATTTCATGTTCATTTCAAAGGATGAGGTTCAGGTGAAATAATTAAAATAAAAAAAATAATAATTTATTAATAATAGTTACAACAAAGAATTGTTCATTAAAATTGAGCTTCGCAAATGTTAGTGAAATTGTTTTATTTAAAAGTTGTTTAGTTTCAATACAAAAAAAGCAACACTGGCGTTGTTAACATAAAATATACAGAACCTATAATAATAATTAAGAGGAAGTGTTGCATGGAATGTGTACTTACATTTGGTTACCAAAATAGTATCTACTACAGTTTAAAATACAGTTTACTTTAAAGGTTTCATTGGTGCAGTTTCAACTTTAAAATGTGTGCAATTTGTTGTTTGTTTGTTTGTTTATTTGTTTGTTTGTTTGTTTGTTTAATAATCAAAACCGCTTAGAGTAGTATACACAACATTGACATATGTATGTAGGAGAGTATGAGGCGCTAATTTTTGGACAAGAACTGGCCAGGATTGCAGTGATGTTTTTTTGTTTTGTTTTTTGTTTTGTATTGTATTTTAGCAAAGTACTTAGTTTGTTTATATATTAGTTAGTTCGCAGTTTACAGTGTATCCATGTCTCGCGAAAATGTGTAATTGAGTGTGTTGTTATGTGTTAATACAACAGGGTTGCATTTAATCGGATTCGGTTGGATTGGCGCTAAAATTAATTTTAAAATATTAAGGAAAAGTTAACTTATTATGCACAGAAAAAAACGTCGTTCCTCCAATTCATGTCTTGTACACACCTCTCAAACAATTAAATAACGTCTTTTTATGCAGTTGACTTCTTTTTCTTTTTTCTTTTTACTTTTGATGAAGTATTCTTTTATTTTTAAATAATTTCAGATATTTGCTTAAATATTTTAATTGTTTTAGAACTATGTACAAATCATCAATTGATTCATTTATCGTTTTCTGTGTAAAAGTAGTGTCCGACCGAATGAATATGCGGTATCGGTTTTGGCCGAATATCGGGATTTCGGTTTTGGCTTATATGGAAATTTTTAGTGCAGCAGTGCAAATAAACAGCGACAGACAATCTTATTTACAGGACGAAAAAAGATTTTATTATATATAAAGATGAATACTAAATACATATAGAAGGAGTCGTGTATGAAGATGACATCTAAAATAATGAAATCAAATTTTCGATTCGCCTTTTTATAGATTTAATTATAAGCATTTTTCTTCATTTCAATAACAAATCCATTTAATTACACTTAAGACCTTCAGCCACTTAGCCCAACGTTATTGAACAAAATTGAACTCATGAGTCATGAGATTTTCAAAAATTTATCTCTTATGCTCGTATATAAGAGAGTTTCCTTTTATATTTCGAGATTGGACAACCAATGGAAAAAGTGCTCTGAAAATTGGTTCACAAGTATGCAAAAGTGTATTTAATTGATCTTTCGTGGAAAATATTTTGAAAAGCAATAAAACCTTTTTCGATGATAAATATTAACAATATTTGTTTTGTCTAATCCCGAAATATAAAAGGCGAATTTATTTATCTATGGAAATGTTACTTTATGTATTATTGATTTATTGTTTTTTACTTCCAGTTAATGAATTAATAGTTTCTGTTTTGGTTTGGGCTTGCAATAAAAATTTCAATATTCTTGAATTTAGTTTTCATTTGTAGCTTTTAGAATATTAGAAAATGGCCAAATATTCGATTTCGGACCAAAAAGTCGGTTTCGGTCGGACACTAGTAAATAGATTTAATGTTATGTACACTTAGAGGGTAGATGTATATGTATGTATGTATATATATGTGAGTGTGTATTGCATACTTGCATTAAGGAATTTTGTTAGTATATGTGGAAGGTATTTGACGACATGACGTATGAAAAAAAAAGCACAAAAAAAAACACGTGTGGGACGCCATTGTATTCCGCAATTAGTAAACAAAAACAAAATTAAATTAAATTAAAAAAAAATTGTATTGCATTTTGAGAAGTATTAACATTTAAATACATAGATACATATGTATACATATGTTATGTATGTAAGTTTTGTTGTTATTGTTGTTAGAATTCACATTTATAAAGAGAAAACAACACGAATAGTCTGGATCCATGCAATTATTGTCAGAAATTGTTTGCTTACACAGAGACACACACACTTACACAGCACACACGCGCGCAAGCACACACACGGCTGAATATCGTTCCAAAATATGATTATTTTTTTTTTTTTTTAATTAATTTGGCGAAATAGCAGGTCAAATGTTTAACATTATTAAAAAAGAAATGCTCATAGTGTTGTTGTTTACAAATTACAAAAATATTTCGGTTTCCCTTTTTCTTCTACTGGTTATTATTATTATTTCAACTAGATCTGTACTTTTCTACTTGTTGTACTAACGAAACTTAGACAGAGTTCAATTTAAGGCATATGCAATATGTATACATAAATGTATATGAATTTGTATTATTCAACTTTTTCACCATCTTGTTGTTGTTGTTGTTGTTGCTTATTACTAATCAAAATAATACAAATCGGTTATAGATTTATTTTAGGTACTCAGTTTGGTCTCATTTTCACTATTATCATTGTTAGTAATAGTAGAAGTAGTAGTAGCGGTAGTAGCAGAAGTAGGACTTGTTGTAGAAGTGGTAGTAGAAAGAGAATTAGTAGTAGTAGTAGTAGTAGTAGCAGTAGTAGTAGTAGTACTAGTGGGAGTGTTGGTGACTTGTAATGTTGGGCTAAATTGTAAGATTTTACTGGGCCTGCGTCCAGTTACTATAAGGCTGGAAAATACATACACACACAATATCAAAAATTAGTTTAAAAAAACAGAAAAAAATATTCATATGTACTATGAAGTAAATGAATGGAATTTCAATTTGCATTCGAATGTGGAAATATTATACAGCCAGACCCAACGCAATAAAAAACACAACAACTTTTTAACCACAACTTAGATCTTACGAAGCTACAAGTTGGGTTAGACAAAAATAGATATTGTATTTTTTATATTTTAGAATATATATTAAATTTATTTTGAATTTGGTCATGTTTTAAACTTTGGCGCCATACTAGTTATTCAAATATTAACGAACAAGCTTCGCATTGTCTAAAAGAGTTTAACTTGAAGCCGGTCTTATATGTCTGTACTATAAATTTAAAATTTTTATGGATATAACCGGAATTGTTTCGATAAATTATCTACATTATTATTTTAATGGACTTATTTGTTGGAAAGTTAAATGCGATTATTTATAGCAACAAATTAGGACTCTAAAGTTAGAAACAAACAAAAAGATTGCGATCAATCAATTGGAAACAAATAGAATAAAACCACCCTAATTAATAAATAAATATAAAAAGAGACAAATTTGGGATTACGACCGCTTTTATTTTTTTTATTATTAAAGGATGTAAAACTTCATAATAACATTGATCTGTTAATATCCATTGATAAAAGGTAAATTTTAAATAATTGTTTCAGATCAAATTTGTTTTATTCAAGACATTTTGAATCCATGAAAATGGCCAAATCCCATAAAATAGAGTGGAGCCACTAGGTTGCTTTGATTTGTTATTAATTTTTTTTAAACTTATTATTATTGCTAAAATAAACTTCTCAAAACTCGAAAATTTAGCTATAAAGACTTTTGTGATCTATTAAAATCACGAATTTTTTTGTATTTAGTTGAAGAAAGTGTCATCGCTATGGGCCTAGATTGACCTGTGTGAGGCATTTATGCTACCATTCTAATGGGAGGGGAAAAATGACTTCTGTCGTACTGTGGAATTGTTTTGCGTTGGGTCTTGATGTTCAAAATCATTACTTGCGATGGCATTGCGATTATCTGGATTATCTGTTTGGGTATTTTAACAAAGTTAACGTGAGTGGTTTTCAGTGTATGGAACTTAATTTTTGCAGTGTACTAAACAAGTAAGTTCCTTGACTAGTTACAGATTCAAAATTTATACAAGGCAAAAGTTATTTTGATAAAGAAAATTAAATTATTCAAAATTTCTAACAAAATGGCTTTATTAGTGATTTCTTGGTATTTAGAATTTTTACAAGGTGTACAATGGTTGAATACTAAGGTAAGGAAAGTAGAAATGAGAACGCAAATCGAGCGAATTCACCTCGATTTCTGCTTTTTCTTGAATATTGTTTATTTTGATTTTTTGACAGCAAACTACGTTGTTGTTGTTATTTGCTTGATAATTTTGTAGCAATCATGGCAACTACACACAAATTTAATTTTCAAAGAGAGAAACAGTATCGAGGTGGAGAGGGACATTTTTGTATTTTCCTCACCTTATATTTTTTACACCATAAAATTTCTTAAAAACATTAGTCATGCAATTATTTTTAATTTTAATATTTAAATAATGATATCATGCAAAGAGGTAGTGGAAATAAATTGTGATTGTTACCAAAACCAAATACTTAAGTACAATTATTTAACATTGACACCAACCAAAATAAATCTAGAACAGAACATTTCGACGAAAAACATTAAAGAAACAAAATGTAAACCTTAAATTAAACATTTAATAAAATTACTATAGAAACGTAAATATCAACAATAAAAAATATAACAGATTTTTCTAAAATTAGTAACGTATTATGAACTTAAAATTATTATTAAAAAACTTTATCGATATAACCGGAAATGATATATTGAATGTACAGGAATAAGTGAGTACATCAAATAAATAAAATTTCAGAGATTAAAAAACAAAACTTTTTAAATACTCTTAAATTTACTTGAGGTCTTTACTGAAATTTATACCCCACTAATATTTTAAAAATGTGTAAAAAACGTTATGTAAAAAACAAACGAGTATATAGGGATGGGTCTGAAAGGGATAATCATTATATTATACTTATATATAATCTAACGTCTGTCTGTCAGTTGTTTCGAGTAAACTGGAGAACCGCTGAACCGCTTTCATTCATGATACACATAGCCTTTAGCGACCGGGTCTTAATATAGGCTACATACAAATTGTCACGCCCACAATTTGTGAAATTAAGTGACAACAGTCGATTATTTTGCTAATATTGCACCTAAAAATTAGAAATTTAGTATATGAGTTTGTGTGGGCATTACCGTCAAATTCACTCAAAATGGAAGTGGTTGGATCAATTACACGCCCACCGCCAGGGAGTAACGGCTAATTAATTATTTTGCACATACTCCTATTCAAAACAAAACTCGGGTACCATCGGGAACTTTAAGCTATTGAGCTATATAAAAAAGTAAGAGACTGAATGGGTTGAATGTACTTGATAATCTAAATGAACTTCATCGACTGGACGAACTGAATAAACTGAATGGATTATGTAATAAGCTGAATTAACTTGACTAGACGGTTTCAATGAACTAGATTTAGTGAATACTTTGATTTAACTGGATAGACTAAACTGAATAATCTGGATTGACTAGAAGGACTAAATGGACTGTATAGACTCGAAAAACTAAAGGGTAATAATATTATAAATTTACCACCCTCCTGCCGTAACTTTCGTATGTTAATAACTAGGTAGGGTTGTACCGGCTAACCGAAGTCACGCATAGACTTATTATTGTCTTAGCGATACCAGGTTGAAATCCTTTTAGAATATTTTTAAGTAGAGTTGCCGTCATTCAGTATGCGGGAACGATTGACAAATTTTCAAAAAGCATTTCACATACACTAAATAAATTTTTTTTAATCGATAGGGCATATAAGTTTCATAACTATTTTGCAACATAAACGCAATTTTGTTTTTACGGTTTTCTTTCTGAAAACAAAAAGCGAAAAAATACTTAACGTAATTAAAGGATTAATGTTAATTTGATATTAAAATTGAATGGGTTATAAAAATAATAAAGTTCGACAAAGTTAAGACCACACTAGGTCCATAGAGATTTAAAGCCAACAAGAATTTAATCTTTTAATATTATTTAGATACAATATTTTAGCTTCAGATATTTTGAAAACCCTAGAATTTATTGTAATTGTTTTAAGTTAGTTTGAATTAATTTAAAAAATTATATTTATAAATTTATAATTGATATGGCTTTTAAAAATTAGAATTTATATGCCCCAATGATGTCCTGCGTAAAACAATTCCAATATATTAAAAAGGTTTTAGTCAAGTTTAAAGTACTCTTAATTTTTAATGGTTAGTTAAAATACTTAAAATTAGTTTTGTGTTCAAATTAAAATAACCGAAATTACCATAAATACGTAAAAGTGTAAAATACAACAATGCCTAATTTATCTACTAAAGCAAAAACAACTAAAAAATAGTTAACAAAATAAACGGGTTCAGAGTGAACACTAATTTCTGTTAATTTAAATGTGTAATCAATAACCAGAAAATGAAATCGAAACCGTCAACGGAAATAAGATTAAAACCATATTTATGACGGGATACTACCAGAACTAGTTAAAACGTGAAAAGTTAATTTACTCTCGCTACAATAATAAAAAGAATAGTCATGCTAAACTTTAAACCAAAAATGTGCAGTAACCGTTTAAACCGATTCGATTGAATTTTAATTGAAACAAAACCGAAATAAAAGAAACTTCAAAACTGAAATTGAAACCAATTTCGAGTTTAAATTTTAACGCATATCATAATTATTCAAATCGTGATCGATTGATGATTTAACTGATTGAATTTGAAGCTTTTAAAGAAGCGAAATTCAAACAACAACCGAAACTAAAATAGTAACGAAGTTTCGATTTCAATTCTGATTTATTTAATGATAGTTTAATTAGTCACATGCAAAGATAAAGACAAACAAAAAATCAATTACGCTAGAATCGGTTTGTTAAAAGTTGATTTCAAGAATACTCAATGAGAGAATAAAGATGGCGATTAGTCACTATGTGCGCCAGAACTTACCCGCTCAACTCCAGCATCGAGCCTCGTCTCACGTTGCGGCGATGACTCGCAGTTACAGGAAACTGGCCGGCATGACCTTCGCCAATATGACCGACACCAGAGCCAGCTGAAATCGATTGCGAACGTTTGTCCAAACGTGGATTGTGCGGATGTGCGGGTCCCGACATCAACGAGGAAGAAGGCACGATCATGTTGCTTAGTGCGGCGGCGAGCGCCGGATCAGAACCACGCGCCGATCCGGCATCACCGCCCAGAGTGGCGCCATCACCGGACAGACTGTTGCCGCCTTTCGAACCGCAGCTCTCGCGCCGGAACAGACCTATGACGGACTTGGGCTGTTTAGGTTTGTTAATGCCACCTGATAGTTTCGATTTGGTTTGGTTTGTTGTTGTTGTTGTTTGGGTTTAAAATGAAATTTCGTTGGTTTGCCGTTGCCAATGTTTGTGTGAATGTGTGTAGGCACAAATGTTGATGTATTTGGTGTATTTTTCAACAAAATATTCAGTGATTTGAAACATTTTTTTTTTGCACAAAACATAAAGAATCGACAATTGCCCCAAATTAAAAAAAAATAAATTAAATTGGTGGAAGAGAAGAAACAGAATAAAATACAAATAAGAATAAGAATAAGAATCTAAATCATAAATTCATATCGTGTGTAAAAGTCAACAGAATTTCGATTAGTAAGTGCTTAAACTACATAATTTTTAAATAAATCCATATTTACAAGAGTACAAATATATCGCATGTATGTATGTATGTATATATATATAAACATATACATATGTAGATAACAATTACGCCAATTTGAATACAACAAAGCAAAAGAAAATTATTGCAGATTGTTTTGCATAAATTAAAATGAAATAAAGAAAACAAGTCGAACTAAATTCTAAACTGAATGCAAATAAAAAAATGTCGAACTGTAATCAAATTGCTAAATATTATATACATTTGCTGATAACTCATTAAATTCAATTGTCAATGATTTAAATCTATACTATAAGCTTTTTTTATTTCTATACAAATTATTTAAAATTTGTTTAAAATTGTAATATGCTTTGGAAAGTCTTTTTTTCTATTCTTGGCGTCTGTAATGGGCCGTTTATTCCAGAACATCAGACCTTAGGATCTGATGTACGGAACTGTGAAATGGGTGGAAATGCCACTTTAAAACTTTAACGAGTTGAGTATTAAAAATTGATATTTAAAATAATTTGATTGGATATTTTCTGTAACTTCGAATTAAGCATAGCTATGAAATCTTGCACATGCTTTCCAATAATTATTTCATGCCAGCTCGTATACGATATAAAAAGTTCCAATTCCAGGTTTACACAGAAAATGGATTGTTTCTTGAAAATGCACGACAAACCATTCGTCGGGAGCGCAATTCTTTAGAGGTTCATAAAATAGATTCGTAAAATGTCATGCCAAAACGAATGCGCAAATGATATCTTTAGCAAATCGCTACATTCACTTACGAATCGTAAAATCGTCAAATTTGCAATGTGATTCTAAAACGAATTCGGAAATGAATCGCTTGTGAACATTTAGAAACGAACATCAATCGTTTTCTTGTTAAATAATCGTTGTGATTATTTTATAAATTGCTTTAACTATTCGTTAACGAGTGTAGATTTCCTTCAGGCCGCGATTAAATTTCGAGTGCCGTTTTCGAATAAAATGCGACTCGCGAATGATAATATTCTCGAGTCGCATGGTTTGTCGGATGAAATTACTTTTAAATAAATCCAAGTGAAATTTTATTACTAACATTTTCATATGCGTTAATGTGAAATAATATAATCAATAATATTATTCTTTTAAACAATTTTATTTTATACAAACACGATGAAAATTTCTTAACTTTTCATAGTTAGTTTAGTTACTTTAAGGAAACTTAATGCAATATTAGTAACTGGATTTTTTTAAATTATTTTAAGTAATCATTTTCAAAAATTACACTTTTCGAATTTAGGAACTGGATCTTTAGTATTTCGTAACAAAGGTGTCTTCAGTTTTGGAACAAATTCATTTTAGTTGAATATATCGAAGCTGGTGAGTTCCGCTGTATACTCACTTTACTTTTTGCATCTAGTTTATTCGCATTATGTAATTTAATGTCTAAACAAAAATTCCAAAGCCGATGTTAATTTTTACCAAGAACAAAGAAATTATTAAGATTCTCATGAATCACTCATTTGAATTTTTTTTTAAGAGTATAAAATTGTAATCCACTTGATTCGATTTGGTATTTCTTATAAGGAGTTACTACTTTACAATATCAAAAAAGGAATTTTGCATTTTATTGACTAACGCTGAGTGAATCTTGAAAAATATTCGTTCGCTTCTTAACTGAATATTAAATTATATGGATACAAGCTTTTTAATATTGACCACAATTACAAATTTTGTTTGTTCACTAGTTCGTTAAATCGCACAATGCGTATAAACTAATGCAAATACAATGGAAGTTAGTATTCAGTTCGAACTTCCAACTTCGGTAAATACAAAAAATTGGTTCTTAAATTAGAAACAAGCTGAAAAAATATTTCGTATAGCGAGTATAAATTTGAATATGTATTTGCAATTACCTAGGAAAGTCGCACTGGGCGAATTGTACGCTAAATACTCCTTATTTGACGCCCAGGCGGGGAACTCATTTTGTTGGACAGCATCTAAAACCTCGTCGCCTTCATGGCGTTTCCACGGCAGTTGGGATTCCGTTGCGGTGGGCGTTGCAACACGCCGTTCGCCGTCCGAATCGCGCGACATTGTGCGATCCTCCTCAGGAATTGGATTCTCTGCTACTTTATTTCGCACGAAAAGGCGAGGAGCAGGAAATTGAATATAAACGTTAAAAAAAGAAAGATTACAATTATGAAAGTGATACAATCTTCAGAGGAGCTAACAGAGATAGACAAACATTAAAAAAATACTTAAAAATAAATTATATGGTGAGCATGCTGCGGTTTCTTACAAATACAAGTTTAGAACAGTTCATCAATTGGTTATGTGGAATTGTTGCCACGTTTTTAAAACTTTTTTAAAGTCAAAAAATAATAAAAGGCAACATTCATATTTTTTTCTTTACACTATTTGCAATATGTCGAGATACTAATGAGACATTTGACCTTGATTCAAATGTTGTATACGAGATTTTAACTTTGGATCCGGTTTGTGGACTTCCTTTAACTTAATTTCCGAATGCTAAAAAAAATTCAAAATACATCCAAATTCAATCGTTTTAAAAATGAAAAAAAAAAATTTTTAAAACCAATTTGCTTTACCATCGGAAATACTAAAAAGCCATTTTATTTCAACTAAAATCCATTATTTTAATTAGTTTGGTTTTAAAGCTGCCACTTATTTTTTTTATAGTAACTTTTTTTTAGTACCTACAACAAAATAAATTATTAACAGCCCAATTCTGAATATCCCCGGGGAATTCATTCTTAGGAAATTTTTTTTTTTTTTTGAGAGAAAACTACTAAATTCCCGAGAAAAATAAAAATAAGGGAGAAAGACCTTCGAAGTTGATCCTGACATTTCACTTTGACATTTCTCCGATTCGTTTTGAAATGTTCGTGGATTAAACCAATGCTGAAGTGGATCAAAGAGCCATAAGAAGGCAGCTACACGATAGTACGAGCCCGCTTGAGTTGCCCTATGGTATTAATTTTTTCTTTTCTACAGGTTTGATAAATTTTATAGGGTAAACCAACCCGCTTTTAAATATTTGCTGGACGTTGACGGCGCACACTCTAACAACCGGACAAAAAATCGCAGTGTCTACGCTGGTCAAACTAAGCGCATCTTTGCTGAAGGTGGATATCAAACAGAAATTGGGAAACTCAATTCAGTCTCAGTAAAATGCTGACAGGAGTTGTAGGCATTTTTGCAACACTGTGTCCAAAGTGGGTAAATATGTGCAAGAATGCAAAGGAGAACATAAAAATTTCAATTAAGGACTTTCAACTGTTTTAATTCTCAGTTTTCAACCTGAAATAATAATATTGAAATATAATCAAAATTTATTCAAATTTTGCACTTCCTGTTTAGTAAAACTTTCTCACACTTCGCTGCCGGAAAATTTTTCTTAAAATGTTCGTAAATTTTCTTTTTTCCCCGTGAAAAAATTCACATATTCGAAATTCGTTTAGAATAGGAGAAGGGCATAAATTCCCCGGGAGTTCCTATTCAGAATTGGGCTGTAAGTTGTGAAGAATTATACTGGTCCTTTTATTCCACATAACCATTTAACAAAAAAAAAAAAAAGAACTCGAAGTTGTTGGTGTAAAAAAAATCAAATGTAAATGGTAGAAAAAAGTAAAATAATTCGAAAATATAAGTTTGTTTTTTAAGTAAGTAAATAAATAAATAAATAGATAGTTAGTAGCAAAATAAATTGTTCATGCACAAAAATGCCATGCTTGCGTCAATGTTTTGTCATTCTTAAATGTTGCAGGTTTTTTGTTGTTGTTGTTGTTGTTGTTTTTGTAAGAATTCTATTGAAATAAAACAAATCATCTGAAAGCAATCTCTAAATTAACTTTTATGAAGTGAAAATACCGAAAGCGCGTAAGAAACTATTTTTTGTATATATTTTACATTATTATGTCCAAGTGTCTGGACGAGGGTGGTCCGATAAGTACTTAGCCTCACCGCCCAATGGAGGCTTAATTTGCAGACCTCAAGAAAACGGATTTTTTGGAGCATCGCTGGGTCAAGTGTTTCGAACTAAAAGGAGACTATGTTGAGAAATAAATTGCAACTTTTCCAAAATGTTCGTTTTTCTTTTGTAGGCTAAGTACTTATTGGACCACTCTCGTATGTACATATGTCTTTGTTATGACATCTTTCAAAACCTACATCATTGAACATCTACTTTGCCATTGCACAGCGCTAGCCAAATGCAAAATAAAGATTCTTGGACAAGCTTTTTTCAAATCTCTAAGCGATTTATCTGGAAGAAATATCTCCCAACTCAAATACTTCGCGTTAAGGATCGAAACTTTCGTGATGGACCAATATCACGAAGTAAGGTCAACGCTTTTCTCCATTTAAAGGAAGCATGTGGTATCGCTATAGACCTAGTTTGATCTATGTGAGGCATTTCTAACCTAACCTAACCTACATCATTGATATTTAGTATTAGAATTTCCGTTGATGTTGCCAACAAATTGTAAAAAAGTTGCTACATTTTCGCTCAAAGTGAAACATTTAACTTAAGGCACTTTGGTGTGAGGGGGGAGGGGGTGTTGGATACTGAAAAGAACAACTTTTTTAGAAAATTAAAAATGTTTTCAAATGGATAGATATGTACAATCTTTAAGATACGAGTATGTACGGTAATGATTTTTCGTTTTCTAGTTGTTGTCAAATGCTATAATTATCAAAAAAGTGGACAAAACACCAACAACCGTTTCGGTAAAGTTGTACAACTTTCATAATATTTGGAAGCAGGAGTTCCAAAGTGGACGCAGCATTATTTCTCTTTGATAACTTTATATGCTGCAAATGTAAAGCAACTTAATTTATATCTTTATTATGAAGTTTATAAAACGTCATTAAGTTAGGGCTGGACTTTAAAAAGTTCTTAAAAAACTTTTCACACAAACGTTTTAACAACAAAATCATTAAAGACAGGATCCAAAAGATATTTCTAGCATTATCTCAAGATTCACACGACAGATACAAAAACGAAAATCTTTGAAGTGAAAATGCAATCAATATGATATTAAATTTAAATATATTGAAAAACGTAATTTTCGAAACTAAAAAGAAAAAGAATTTACTGATTCATTTAGCAAAACCTTGTACCGAAACGGCTTAGACGAATAAAGCTAGCACTGTAACATATCTTTGCAAGATGATTTAAATGTACCAAAATTGGATATCAAGTGGCATAAGTTTCTGGACCACAAAACAATTCACTAATGGATTTAGAACAGGTGAATCAGGCTTGAAATTTCATCGCTGAATTCAGCACTATATAAAAATTTGGAACTTTTTATAGGCTTAAAAAACACCACGAAATCTGTTCCATGGTATTTTAGGTCAGAATATGCATCCTTGAGTTCAGGCTTGATTATGTGTTGTAGCTCTGTATGACTCAGGCCATTAAATTGTATGTAATCGATTCAGGAGCGATTAAGGCCAGACAAATTGTATAAATTTTTTTAGGTTCAGCGATAATTGCAGTGGTGGAATTCCCAGCCTGATGTGTCAACATTAAATTTACTGCATTCCAGTTATCTGATCATGTTAAACTAATGAGAGGTGGGTGAAGCACTAATACTAGCTAAACTATGTAAATAAAAATATGCCAAAATGAATGAGGTGTATCTAGGAAACAACAAACGCAGCAGTATGTAAATACTTATACACCTCCTTGCGGAACTATATAACCACCTTAAGTTTTGGACATTTTCACGGTTGATAATAATACACTAACCAATAACATGAAATGTTATATTTTAATTTTAGATAACAAATAAAAAAAATAAATTTACAAATTTTGTTGGTTTAATTGGAGAAGTTTTAAAAGCAGAAAAAATACTTTTCTCCATACAAGGTGAGAAAAATAGAAAAATGTCCCTCTTCACCTCGATATTGTTTATCTCTTTCAAAATTAAATTTTTGCTACAAATTTAACAAGTAAATAAAAACAACAACGTAGTTTGTTGTCAAAAATCAAAATAAACAAACTTCAAAACAAAGGTAGAAATCGAGGTGAGTTCTCTCAATTTGTGTTCTCATTTCTACTTTCCTGACCTTATTATTCAAACATGCTTTTCCCAAAACATTTTTATATATTTAAACAACTTTTCTTTAATACTCCTAAATAGAATTTTACTAAATATTACTTAAAAGAATACTAACGAGTAGTATAATTAAAAAAAGTAAATGTTTGGTTTGAATTGAATTGAACCAAGCCACAAACTCAAACTTTTTTACCGAGGTAGAAGAATTCTTCGACAAATTCTGTTGCCTTTCGACTGCAATTAAAATTGTGTCTTTCTTAGTGAACGAATTTGTAAGATTTTAGAGTAAAAAAATAACATTTGGAAGACTTGTCGAGATATGAATCACGGAATTTCGGAAAAGATTGAGAAAATATTTCTGAAACCAAATTTCGTAATGACCCGACCAGGTTCGTGTGGTTATATAGTTATGCCAGTGGGTGTATAGTCAAGGAGTTATTACGAGAACAATGATAACAACTTATAGTTTAAACAAAATGGATTGAAAATTAAAAGGAATACATTATTTGTTTTTGTTTTGTTTTTTGTTTATGAAATAAAAGCTTTTAAAAGTCAAGAGAGTTGATCGAACAAATTAAGTACTAATAAAATTGCAGTTATCGAACGAAATCAAATCGGAGAAAGAAAAAGAAAAGAAAATTGCACTTTTTGCATATACAGGGTGCAGCTGGTATTCGCTAAGTTGTTCAGTACTTGTATACGTATTTGGATATTAGGTCTCTTTACCAATACTCTGGTAGGAGCGATCCCGTCGCCATGGCAAGATCAATTCGGCCGCCGTCGGCCCAATGTCGGCGGGTGTGAGCAGTTTGTCGGGACTGCTGCTACGACCACTGTCACTTTTAGAGGAGTGGTGGGCGTAGTGCTGCACGATACGCGCTTTGGAAGCATCAAAGCCGGGAAGGTTTTGTATGTGCGCGATCAGTGAATTGTTATTGGCGCGATCCGAGTCCGCTGGTGGGAATAGATTGAGGATTGGACGTTTTTTTTTTGTAATTTTTTTTTAATGCATTTCATGTTTTGAATTTTTAATGTATTTGTTTTTGTTATGCGCGTTTTTTTTGCAAGTAAGAAGAAGAACGTGGTACCGTTATACCCAAAATTCAAAATGAAAATATAAAAGTATATGCAAAAAAATACGTAACTTTCATTAAAGATCAATGTTTAAATTTATATGAATCTATGCATTGGAAAACCAAAGTTCAAAACTATTTCAAAAATATATACAAAACTATTATATATATTTTTTATACACATGTTTACTTTTAGCAAGCATTTAAGTTTTAAGATTTTTTGCAAATAATTAAAAAAAAATTTATATGAAAAAAAAAATATTATCGGTACAAATTTAGATTCTCTGTGAAAATGTTGTCAATTTAAAAGTTTTGAATACAACTCAACAATTTATTTTTGAAAATATTTATAGACCTCGTCGGTCTATACAGATAGACAAATTTCGTCAAGAGACTCTTACTCGGATTTCGTGGCGCCCACCCAAGATTCAATCCATCAAACTTTATACCTTACGTAGACGATGTTTCAAAACTCTTACGAACGATATTTTTGCAATTGTTCTGACGAAATTTCTTAGGCTTTGACTTATTCGAATGAAGCGGATTGTTATTAAAAAAATTGAACCGCTATGCGGAAATCTTATTTAACAAAAAAATCGTAAGCCGCTGTGAAGCGACTTTTGTAGGTTTTTTTTTAAATCTGGCAGAGAATGCGTTTAAGCAAGTATGGAGAATAGGATCATCCAATGCAGAAGCCGCGATCGATTTTATGGACGAGCTTTTCGTTTTAAAGGCCTTGGTTAGGAGCGGGTTTGCAAAGAGTTAGACGCAACCAGAGACAGGTTTAGCTAGGAATCTAAGAAGTTAAGTGCGTTTTATTAGTTGAATCAATAAAGTAAAGTTAAATTTAAAACAAGTGCATATTTAATAAATTCGTGTGATTTAAAAAGGTAAAGATGAACAATTTTCCTGGCGGCTGACAGTTTATCGAGAATACAGTTTCTATTGGACTATTGGAACCTTGACGCAGCGGGACCTCTTTCGTCAGGATTACCGCCACCAATAGGTAAGGGTACAACATTTGGCGGAGTCGGTAGGACAAAACAGTTTTAATGTATGCCACGAACGATATGATATCATATTCATTGTAGCAATATCTAAAACAAACTATACGGGTATGTGGCAAACTCAAACATCATATCCTTCGTAGGAGTTTTGAAACATCATGTATGTTGTAGGAGGCTAAAGCTAAAAATAAGAAGAACAAAAAACATTAAAGGTAACGATGGCATTTTTGTGAGAAACAATGAAGACTTCAGAAAAACAAACAAAAGAAATATTTCAAGTTTGGAATTATATATCAAAAACTAAAACCAGAAGATCGATCAGGTATACAAAGGAGCACCCTAGAAGCCAAGGATGACAAAGAACAAATTTTAGCAAATGCTGCCAATTGAAGTATTAAAAGAAATAAAGTTAATTCTAATACTTAAACTGTCTCCACCCGAAAAGCAGAGTCGGTGCCTAAAATTTGGAATTGCTTGTGTCTTCTTAGCTGCTAGGGCACTTGGATTAATTAGGTAGCTTTTTAGCTGAAGCTCGAACAGGATTCATTAACAATTATTTGGTTTTTAAATTGCAATTGATATTTTATATATGTGTAGATTAAATATTGGAAACTTAATTATACAAATGCGTACTGTGCAATTCGTCTGATCGGCTTTGGTTTTGACGTATTTTCGAATACTTATAAGGCCAAAATCAAAACTTTATTCCGAACATCACAATAGGCATAAATTGCTAATATTAGATTAGACGAAACAAAAGAATAAGACAAAAGCATCGGAAAGACAAATCAAAAATGAAAACAATCTTCTTCAGAAACTCTGAAGATTTTGAAGATGACTTTTCTCAAGTCGGGTGACAAGTTGACAAGGAAGGTTTCAATATTAATACAAAACTTAAACTCAAACAAAAAAGAAAATTAAAATCATTACATAAACGAAATCTTATAAATACGTTAAGTGAGATGTGCCAACTTACGTGATGACTTCGCTGTGAATGTCAGCCCATCGTCCCAATCGTCGTTGGCGCCCTCCACGGTCACTTCGGTGAGTTTGGGGGGATTTTCTTCTGCCGATTCATTGAGTACTTCGTTAATGTAATCTTATGTTTTTGTTTTTGTATTTGTGAAAATGTGTGCATTATGTGTGTCGGCGCAGGGTGAGGGAGGCAAAAGAGAAATATAGAGAAAGCACAAGAAAAGTATACAAAAACTGCACAAAAAGTTTAGGACCAGGACAATTGCCAATTTTTTTTAAATTTTTTTCAATAAAATAATGTTTGAATTTTGTTATTTGGTTAATTTCAAAATGAAACGAAAACGAAAGTTAGTTGGGAAAGCAAAAATGTGTGTGTGTTTGTGTGAGTGTATGTCATTATTAAAAATACCTTAAAATAACTTTTAAATCGAAACAAGGTTTTAAATGAATAATTATTGAAATAAAAAAATAAATAAATAAATTATAATTGAAAGCAAAATAAGAAAATGAATTGCAAATTCAATTCGATTGACTTGCAGCGGACAATTTAAACTGTTTCAAATTAGTTTTCGGACGTTCAAAACTTTTAAAAGTTTCACTAAAAGTCATTGAAAACTCTTAAACTTTTAAAAGCTTTAACTCTTGTGATGCCGAAATACGAAATTGAAAGCACTCATGAACGATTCAAGCTATGATTTTCATTTCTAATCGAAAGCTTGCATCCTTACAGAGCTTTAAGTATAAGTATGTAAGTAAACTGTTAACAGGTTAAGTCGTTAACATTTAAATTAAAAGAAAATCGTTCGTTTGTTCTACATTTGAAATGTCAAGTGAATTTTTGGCATTTACCTATTTCTAATCTACGATATTTGTTATGTGATTTGTGAGTTTTATGTTTTCTTAAAATTTTTTTGCGTAAATGAGTTGTAGAAGAAGAAGAGGAATCTTGCTTATTCGTACCATGCGAAAATTGTTTAGTGGTGCCGTTCTGCTGGAAATCGTGGAAGGAGACGTGATTCTGTTTGACTCCTTCTTGTTGTTGTTGTTGTTGCTGTAAAATAGAAATTCCAAATTAATTCAAATTATTCAAAAAAGTTTATATTAAGTATACATAAATTCTTTTTTAAGGATATAATCACCAGGTACTCACTACGTAGCAAAGACATCTTTAATTAATGAGAATAAATAAATATAAAATCTTAAAATTTTAAATCTTTGGTTTTCGTGCTTCGCTAGCTAATAAACAAACTTGGACTTAAACGCTTTTCTTTACTACTCAAACGTGCCGCTGCATAGTGACTCTACCTGGTAAGTATACCGCCGCTTTGGTGTCATGTTCATACCTTGCTGCCGCTGCGTTTGCTGCGCTTGTGATGTTTGCGGTCGTTGAACATTCGACGGAAATTCATTTGCATTTTGTAATTCACCTGAAATCAGTCGAATCGAAAGGTGATCGTTACTTTTTGTTCTTTAATTGACATTCAAATAAATGAGGGCAACCGCTTTAATAGAACTTTTGAACGGCTTTTTTTAATACTTTCTATTATTTTACTAAATTTTTGGTTTGTATCGTTTACACTCGTATTTAAACTCTAACTAAAAATATCAAAATAACAACATTTAAAATGTTAAATTGACTGTAAAACGACAGACAAAAATACACTTAAAATAAAAATTAAATTTGTTCGGTATTAAAAGTTGTATTTAAAAAAAACTTCATCTTTATTTACGATTTAAATAAATTGGGTTTAATTCATGTTATTAAGTCACAAAATTTTCGATATAGCAATTTAAGTTTTTTTATTTCTTAAACAAATAAATAAATTAAGAATACAATATTTAAACCATTCAAATAAATAAAATTTTTCATTTTTGCAAATATCTTTGATGAAGTTATCCGATTACAGAAGACTAAAAATAACAGATTTTCCGACCAATTGTCATTATATGTAAATCTTTTCAACTAGTTTCTGCGTCGAGATATTTTTAATGTTTTAAAAAAGTCTTATTGTATTGTAAATTAATTCTTAAATAAATATAAAATAATGAACAGCCCTTATTCAAATTGTAAAAACAACGATATTCTATTGACTAATTTTAACTATTTTTTTTATACATAAAACCATGGTTGGATAAGGTTAGAAAAGTAGAAATGAGAAAGCCAAATGAGCGAACTCACCGCGAGTTCTGCCTTATTTTGAAGTTTGTTTTTGGACAACAAACTACGTTGTTGTTTATTCACTCAAGAATTTTGTAGCAACCATGGCAACTGTACAAAATTTTCAAAGAGAGAAACAATATCGAGGTGGAAAGGGACACATTTCTACTTTTCTCACCTTATATTTATTACACCATGGATAAAAATATGACTCGAAACCGTTCAATAATATTAATCAATGGAAAGAAATCAAAATGGAGCTATAAATACATATTTATATATATTTAGTTGTTATTTTGTATACAATTAAAGAGGCTGAAATAACTTCAAATGCTACGTTGCGGTCTTAATAATTTTTAATTAAATTTATAAAATAAGTAAAAAATAACCAAAAAAAAAAGTCAAAATGTGATTTTGATGATTTGCTGAATGTGATTCATGCGGTTTTCATATTCACTTTCACATTCACATTAAAATTTTGTGTGCAATTGTTTTTTTCAGAGATTTGTCAATTGTTTCTACACGGTTCGATTGGCGGCCACTTAAGGTGAAGTGAAGTAGGTGAGGTGTGGTCAAAACTATACAAGGCGACAGGATTGGCATTCCTAAACGATAGGAAGGTACACTTACCTGTGTGGACAAATCTCTGTCATCTACTGCGTGTCGGCTATAACTAAGACGACGGTGCTGTAAAATAAAATGCATTTGACAATGTAGTAAAACTGATTTCAAAACAATAATAATCATAATAGGAAAATGTGGAATGCTTTAGAACAATGAATGAGAAAAAACATAACTTGCAACTCTAAATAATTATTACAAAATTGCAAACATTTTATAGTAAATGTGATATGATATTATTTAATTATCTTAACAGAAAGTTTACAAAACAGCGAAAGCTTTTTATTAATGTATACACAGTCGAAACAGCTCGCTTGAACCTCGCACAAATTAGATAATTTTTCTTTTAGTAAGTTGGCAATTTTGCGCCTTTTTTAATTCGATTCACTGAACAAAAAATCGGTTGACGGGAACATTTGTGTACCCTAAATCAAGCAATTTGTATATTTAAGATAAACAATTTCGATTTAATAGATTGTTCAAACGATTTGATGTATTGAAATATATCTAAAAACAAAATAAAAACTGATTACAAGAGGTGTTCAGTTTTTTGTATTTCCGGAAAGCCGATTCGACTGTGTACTCGTATTAGGTTCATATATAGTTGCAGTTTTAGTAGGTACATCAGTATTACACAGTGTAGTAGATTATTTAAAAATTATAAAATAAACGAAAATAAACAAAGATATAAGTCAACAACAAGAAAAAGAAGTAAATCAACATTTGTGAAGGCAGGCAAAAACACTTTTTACAAGAAAGTGTGAAAAGAAAAGTAACAAAAATTCGAAACAATAATAATAAATAGTAAATATGTTAATTCAATTAGAGAACTCTCAAAAATTGATGATAATGGTTTATGTTACCTACTCAATGATTTGAAAAAACCTTCTTTGCACAATAATATCCCATAAATAAATTATATATCGACGGCTCTTAGTTTTCATTGAAAATTAACTGCAAATTTTGTTAAATTTTATCAACCGAATAAGCACCGATCAATTATTGAAGTACCTTTAAGGGATTTGAAGAGGTGATTATTTGTCGACGTCGATATGCAGTAATCTACACATGATTTATGATTCAATATAGTAACAAACCAATTAATATAGTCGTCTATTATGTTAATTGATAAATAAAAACAAAATTCTTTGAAAATGGTTAAACTTAAAAAACTTCAAAGCATCAAAGTGTGATAAGTCCGCAAGTAGCTTTTACACAAGAGTTGTGTTAGATTAAACAGGAAAACTGAACACATTACAAAACTTCAGATAACTTGAATGTAAATTAAAAAAAGCTTTAGAGTATCTAAAATGTGTAATTTTCTGGTTGTCCATAGATACTTAAGTGAGGTCTTTCGCAGGCAAGTAAAGAGATCATGGGTTGCCTGAAGAGCGATTTGTGAAAACTGTTTTGATATTGTTCTTTCGATATTTTCAGTACTAAAGCAGAGTTTTTTTTGAATACAATTAAATTTGAATACGACTGTTAAATTCACTTTGTAAATAACAGATAAGTGGAGATAAGTGCAGTAACTCCGTTCATAAGTCTGGAACCCTTTTGTGGGGGTAACAATAGTTTCATAAATAACTTGATACGCGTATGGGAAAAACAAGGTTTACTTGAGCATTGGAGACCCAAACAGGAATGCGGCAGTTAAGAGGACTAATTGACCCATTACATATCTAGGTAGAAGCTATTCTAAACCTTATCAGAAAGGACATTAAACTCTACACGGAACTATTAACAGAACACTGTAAACTCAATTACCATCTGAATAAAACAGGAGTGGTAGAAAATGATTTATGCCGACTCTGCCAAGAGGAGCAGGAAAAGTCTGAATATGTTCTTTGCGCTTGTCTTCTGCCAAAGTGAAGTTAAATGTTTGAGAATTAGTACTAAACTTTTTAAATTATTTTAAACAATTAAAAGCTCTTGTTAAAAACCTTTTAGTTTTCTTTAAGTTTTCATTGATCATTAAATAATGACAAAATAAATGAAAGTGCATCGGTTAGCCTCTACGTTTGCTATCAATGCTATGCTAACTTACTAAACAAAATTTAAACATTTTTCACGTTTGTTGATATACGAACTAAATCAAAAGAGAAACCAAAAAAAAAACCATAACATTTATGTGAGCGAAATGAGAGATGATCGATGTTGTTAATAATGTTTATATATGAGTAAACCAGACAAATAAACAATTATAGTAAATGACTTCAGTTAGTTATAGACATGGCTTTACATTAAGTATGCGATCCAAATAATTATATGAAAATAGTGTAGAAAAAAGGTTAATTATTATTATTATTACGAGTATTTAAAATAGTGGATATAGTAGTAAATAGTTAGGCACATCAATTAACGAGTAACAATTAATTAAAAAATTCAAGATGAAAAGAACAGAGAACAGAGAACCAATTAATTTGTCGTACCATTTGTATAGAAGCCTGTTTTTTTATTTTTATTTTTTTGTTTGGAATTTGTTTTCGAATTTTAGAAATTGCAAATATTTGGTTTTGTTTGTAAAAACAAATTTCAAAGGCGTTGTTTGTGGGTGGTAGTGATTTCAAAAAGATGATTTTCGAAAATTGAAGAATTTTCATTTAGTTTTTTTTCGTATTTTTCGTATTTGTTTTGATCGAAACATAAAAAGGGAGAGAGAAATAAATAAGTATTTTGATTAATTACAGCTTTAATTTAGACTTAAAAAATCAATGAACTCATAAATAAAGAAATCAAAAACATAAAATAAATATAAGTACAATAAACTATACAGTTAAAGAAAAAGAAAGAAAAAAACCAAGTTAAGCAAGAGTTGAGTTGTAGCCTTGTGTAAATAAAAAGAAGACAAAGAAGACAGGTGACATCGAGCGAAAGTAGTGGAAGTGTAAAAGTATTATAAAAACAAATTATATTCATTTTTATTTTCGGACAAGATGTTCCCAGTCGAATATTTCAGCTTTAAATAATTAAATTTACTTTATTAATTGAATAATTGACTTTTAATTTTGAGTCTGTATTCTAAGTTCATCCAGAATGTAGAAAAGCGTTTGATTCCGTTTTCGAAATTCTGTATTTCAGTTTTAATTCAAAATTACTGATTACAAAATGATTTTTATAAATCTAGTAGTAAGAAATTCTGTTTTCTAAAATTGTTTGTTGCCAGTTATTCTATAAAATCGAATATCAAGCATAATTCTTGTTGGTTTGTATTTGAAATAAAAAGACAATTTAAAGCTCAAAATATTTCGCTGAAGTGAACTCAGCTTGTTCCTTTTTTAAATAATAAATAGAAAAAAGAATTATTTCCCTGACTACGTTTAAATAAACCAGCGGACGGAAGAAACTTCTGAAGATTTCTTTCTCTTTTGTGCCACTTACCCTTCTGTACGGTTTGAGTTCCTCGGCAAGCAGATGATGTATTTTCGCATCAGTCAGATCTTTCTTGGAGGGATTATAGTCCAATTCGTGCATGTCCAAGTTGCGTGAGCAAGTATTGTCCAGATTTGTTAGGCTAGGGCTGCGTTCGACAAGAGACACATTAGTTTGAATGAATGTTATTGTAATTTTATTGTAGAGAACTTTTGGATAACTGTGTGCGAATAGTTAGAATTTGTTAAAGAATTGGTATACATTGAAATTACCATGAGCTTTATAATTTAGCAAATATCAAACTATTCGTGATCATTCTTTATTAATATGTATTATTGACCATGAGCGAACTCACCTTGAGATCTTCTTTATTTTAAAGTTTTTATTTTTGATTTTTGACAACAAACTACGTTAATGTCGAGGTGGAGAGGTAGAATTTTTTACTTTCCTCACCTCATATTAACAACACCATGTTATTGACTTATTATAGTCATAATCATATTGTAATAACTATAATGAGAGGAAAGTAGAGAAATGTCCCTCTCTATCTCGATATTGTCTCTAAAAATTAAATTTTGGTATAGTTGCCATGACTGCTACAAAATCATTAGTTTAATAAAAACAACAACGTGGTTTCTTTTCAAAAATCAAATTAAACAAACTTCAAAACAAATTTAGAAATCGAGGTGAGTTCGCTCAGTTTGCGTTCTCATTTTCACATTAAAAACAGAAATTTTAATTAAAACAAATTAGACGAATGTTTACATATTTCGAAAAGTTAAAGCAACTTATTAAAGATATATAGAATAAGAGCTTCGTTCAGTAAATTTCGCTATTCGCACACTTACTATAAAAGAGACAGAGCTGAAGAAAAGACTAAACATTCAAAGTTAAAATTTGATCTTGAAAGGTAAAAAGTTCTCTGTTTAAACTATTACAAAAAATACGGCCAATGAGTTTTAGCTACAAAATTAGAAAAGAAATTATATAGTAGAGCTAGACGGTTTTGTTTGAAAAATTCTCAAGCAGAACAGCATTGTTAAAAGGCAAATGCTATTTTTTTGTAATTTGTTGTAATTTTTTAAACATAAATTATAAACTTAAAATATTCAAAGTAAACGAATTTCAGATACAGAGTGCATTATTGTGATTCGGTTTGCATTAGAGTTTGTAAAAGGATACAAAAAATACAAATTAAATTATTAATAAGTCCTTAAAAATGTAGTTAGGAATTTAATTAGAAAAAAAATAGTAATAAATAGTTTGTTAGTTTTTCTATTTCTACAAAGTTAGTCCACAAATTAAGTAATTTTTTTAAGAAAACTTTTTGTAGTTTTTTGTTACTTTTGAAATTTCAAAAATGTTAGTTCAATTAAAATAAAGGAGGAACACAATTTCAAATTTATTATGTATCGAATTAAATTAGTTTGTTACAATTTTGCGTATACTTCCGCAAATTTCTAAATTTATCTGGAGACGCAAAGAGTTCATTCTAAGTAAAATATTTTTGGTTAGTTATTTTAAAAATTTAATAGTTGGTAAATTTAATTTATGTAATACTTTTATATTGACACTTAATTTAGGAATTCGGACTCTAAAAAGTGCCACAACTCTAACGATTTCATGAGTCTTTGGATTTAAGTCACAGAAAATTGTTATAATTCGGACGATTTCATGATTCTTCAAATTTCAGACACACAAAAATGTCATAATTCTCAAGATTCCATAACCGTTAGAACGTTTTACTAACAAAATGTATACAAAAAATGTTTGTCTAGATTATTTCTGTTGTATCCAACCTACAATAACAAATTGCACACTTAGTAAATATTGTAGGCAATAAAAAAAAACTCATAATTCTGACAATTTAATGAGCTAAATTGTTTGCTTCATGAGCTAAGGATGCTTCCAAATTACTGGAAGGGAAACACGCTCAATTTACATACTTATAAGTGTCTAAATATTTACACGACTCATATTTATGACACTATTAAGACACATATTTTGTCAAGAGTCAGAAAAGATAAATTTTAGATTAGAGTTTTAAAAGACTCATATATGACACTTATAAGACGCATAATTCAGACTCATGTCTGAGTGCCCTTACAGGAAGGGAAACACGCTCCTATCGGACATTTATAAGTTCTCTTTAGGAGGGTAAAGGCTCAAAATAAAGTGTGTAATTAGAATCAGATTGTTTGCTGGGAATATGTCTGTATAAGTATTACATACATATATATGGTAAATTTACTTTATCCGTATACATATAACCGAAGTACTCAGGTATTTACTTCATTGTAAGTATGTTAAAACTAAAAAAAATAATTCACTTAAATAATCGAAGTTGAGGAGCTCATGCAATTTTCTTCGAGTTTTCTTAAATACTTTATAGAAATAGAAGAAATCGTGTAAAAAAAAGAAATAACAATTAGAAAGGGAAATAAAACGTATTTCTGTAGTTCCACTTTGGTTTACGAGTATTAAAGTTACACATGCACGATCTAATTTGGATGGATTGGAGATTGTTCCAAAATTCGTTTACCAAGTCGTGTAAATGGTTGGCGGTGCCCACCTGCCACCAATGCAGTTATTGGTGTAATTGCGAAACAAGGCACTCATCGATTCGGTGCCCGTGATTTGTCCAATTGTCGAAGGATTACGGCGCATCACTTCCATTGCGTCGCGCATCGTCAACTTTGAATAAGTCTCAATGATTTTCGGTTCAGCACCCTAAATTAAAAAAGAAGGAAATTTATCAAAATACAGAATGAAATAAAAAAATATACAATAATAAATAAACGGTTAACATAAGAAAGCGCCAACATTTTAATATCATGTGTAATAAGTAACAAAAACGCTCTAAAAACGATTTCAACGCAACCAACGACCAATTCGAATAAATAAACTTAAAAAACAGAGTGCACCAAAATTCGTTTTCTTCGCTCTCTTCGACTATCTTCTATTTTTTTTTAATAATTCTTTGTGTGGTTATAAGCCTTCGTCATCTTCATCGTGGCGGCGCCGAGTTTCATTTTCGGTCGACTTCAATATTGAGTGAGATCGGCTTCTTCTGATTTGGTGCGACTGCATTTCCTTCACCTTCTGCTCGTATTCTTGCATTGGTATATGATCCAATAGGTATGATTCTTTTTCTTGCTGGCAACATCGTAGGGTTATACAATTTAGAAACAATATATTTCAAAGAAAGGTCAAGTGCAAAAGCAAAAGAACTGATTCAGCTATTTTAGGCTGTTTGTATGTCCAACAGTGTTTATTTTCAAATGATGTATCGACTCTAAGGTACAACAATATCAGTTAGTCTGTCCGAGCAATGACAGCCGTATCGGACGAACACTTTCCTATCATCAAAACAACCTCTAATACCCGGCCATACATTTTTAACACATCAAAATAAATAAATCAATTTACTTATTTATATATATAATGTAAATACTGTTTAACCGTTTTTGTAACTAAGTTCAAAATAGTTATTCAAATATTCTGCTTAAAAACCACAAAGTCAGTTCTTAAGATTTTGGATTGTTTTTTTTTTTGTTTTTTGTAAGTTAACTAAAAAGAAGTCTACTGTAGACGAAGGAAGGACTAAACATTTAAAATACATATATACTACCTTTAGATCACGTATAAGAAGCGGCCGAATGAATCGATTGTCGAATCTTTTGAATTTATCACGCACATTGTAGTTGCCGGTCTTTCCAACGATATCCTCAATGCCGGCCATCAAATGGTCCATAAACTAAATATGAAAAATTTCAAATTATTATGAGTTTTATATATAAATTGAGATCAATTAACAACAGGTTTAGGTAATGGGCATAATTAAGAAATTAATTTAAGAGTTATTTGGAAATCAAAATTCAAGTCAAATTTTTTGTTTTGTCGGTCCAAATAATTTTAGTTAAATTCAATTTAAATTTGCATAACAGATTTACTTAAATGGGACTTACCCGTTCGTGTATCCGTTCGTTCATTGTGGGCTTCCGCTTGTTCGCACGCTTCACATTGAGGAATTTGACGAGCGGTTTAATCGTGATGCCTTGAATGAAGACGGTGAAATAAATAACAGCAATCGTTGTTGTCACAAACATGTCCTTCTGTTTCACTATTCGCTCGTCGATCAGTAAAACCAAGGCAAATGCGACAGCACCACGTAGACCGCCGTACGACATGACGAACTGATCGACACGAGACAACTTGTGCAGGCGGAAACGATTCGCAATTGCTGTTAAAATTATAACACCTGCCGCCGCCGGACGGATCAAATAAAAAATATAATACATACATAAGTGGACAATCAAAAAAAAAATATCCTAAATTCTCTGAACCAAATTTAAAAGAAGTTACTTTTGTAAAAATTTTAAAAGTTGAACATGAACTTCGAATGTGATTTGCCATACTGTAAATTGACGTCAAGACAACTCACCTATAACGCGAAACACGGAACAGAAAGTAATGGTCAAAAGGACAAACCAAGTATTCCACACGTGATGATTGTTGACCGTCGCCACGCCCAGGAACATGAAGATAATCGTTTCCGAAGAGCTGGATAACATTTTCAAAGCGTATTTAACTGTTGTATGTGATTTTTGCGAAATATTTGATTCGACGTAATTTTTCATTGTGATGCCGCAAAAGGTTATACTACAAAAAGAATCGAAAATTAATATAAATTGCTTTTAGGGACATAACTTTTATTAATATGAAATAAGATAACTGTTTGGTACATTCTGCAAAAATCGTTGATTTTTATTACTAAACTCAGCAATAAAAATCGAAAATAAATGTTGGTAAATGATTTGGTGATGACTTCTATTTTGAAATACTCTGAGTATCTGGTTTTTCACAATAATCAATCAATCAATCAAACAGTGAAAAAGTTTTGTAATAGCCACGACCAAAACTGTAAGCAGACGTCAAAAACTGTTGGCAATGTAGCTGACAAACTCGCATACAACTTTAAAATACGTTTTAATATATTAATAAATTGTGCGACTAAAAGGGACATTTTCCGCTCATAATGGGTGAGTTTTGCCCCATAGCTATTAAAAAAAACGATATTTCAAAAAAAATTCGTTTTCACTTAGTCTGATTTATCGGCTCCTGTTTTGGCCGCAATGTGGAAATTGTGCGTATTAACTGAACACGCCTATTTATATTTACAGTGTCTATTAGTGTAACATTACACCTTGAGCTTACTGGCGTTTTCAGAGTTAATTAAGAAGTTTAAGCAAGAGAGAATTTCTAGAACTTGCAGCTAGCTTAAACTTTCAACAGGGCTTTTAGAAAAGGGAAACTCGCTTCTTAGGCAAGTTTCCGCACCTACTTAAACTTGTTCAAATCTACTCAATTTAGTCAAAACAACAACTTCGAACAAATGTCAAGTAGTGTAACTCTTGTGAATATATTTGTGTAAGTTTAAGTAAATGCGGGAACAGTCATAAAATAAATCTTAAGGATCTTAATGCTTTGAAGCTGTTGCAACTTCAATTTCTTTGCGTTCTTTGAAATTTGTAAAGTATATTTTACCACTTACGCTAAAATTCCGCTCATATGAAATATTTCCGCATTTAGATATGCCAAGTAGGCCATTACGAATATAAAAATCGGCTCTATAACGCGCACGTGATCTGTAAAGCGTGTCACAAGTCCGGTCAAGAAGCCCCAAATAATACCTGTTAATTAATAGAAATATATATATATGTTGTTGTTGTTGTTGTTGAAAGGTTTTGAATTTAAATTTACCGATGACAGTACCACCAATGGCAACCACAAAGAACGAACCGACACCACTTGCCACATCCTGTGCTATTATGTTAGAGATGCCAATTTCATTGTAGACTTCCATCATATGATACATGACGACCTAAATGGAAATATATAAATGTTTTTTAGTTTGATTGTTTGCGTTATATTTTCGAACAAGTTTTCCATTTCGATTGTCAAATTCGGAATAAGAAATCGTAAACCGAAAATTCTAAAAAGGATTCGAAATAGAAATTTCTATTCAGAATACAATCAAAAATATTATGAAAAAAACTATTTTATAATATTATTGATATTTCGAATTACATACTTGCAAAACAAAATTGTTTCACAATACTTCGAATGCAAATTTAAAAGGTATTCATTTCTCAACAAATCATTAAGATCTAAAACTTTGATTTTATACAAACGAATTATTCGTATACAAAAGACTTTTAAATATCTACAAAATCTGTTAGATTAAACCTATTTGAACCCTTTGTCATTTGTTTCTCAATTTACACATTTATATTTTATTTACTCTTAAGTACCAAAAAAAAAAGCTTAAGACCATAAACCATGACAAAAAATTACTGCGCAATTTAGTAGTATTACTTATGTAATTATTTTTCCATTAAAGTCTGTTGCATTAACTTCTTATTAGTGGTCATTGGGTGTTATCGTAAATGTAAAAAAAAACTATTGATTGGACAAACTTTAAGATTACGAGCATTAAGTTGTGAATTTTTAGTTGGAAAAAAGAAGGCTTTGAAAAAGAAATTATGTCTCATACTCGTAGAAATTACAAAACTATAAAACGCATTTAATTAAAATTATCACTATTCATTAATGAGCCAGCTACTATGTCAGAAACCAGGTGACATCTGATAACACCAAACAAAGGCGTACTTTATATGTACTTGTACTTCGCACAAACACTCCAAAGGTGCACAAATGAAATGCATTACCTCAGACTGCAAATATAAAACTGCAGGTGTGTGATTACTAATGGGAAAGTCACTATAGAAAAGAAAAAAGTTAAGAGACGCTAAGCAACCTTGTAAATTTAGAGTAAACCGCTGACTAAAACTATTTTTAAGTTTTCTTTAGCATTTCGACAAACAGATTTCTGAAGAGGTTAATAATTATTGTCTTGTTTTAAATGTTGATGTGCGGTATAACATTTTTATTTTGATTTGTGAATGAAATTTATTTTTAAGGATTCGATTGTCACTTTTTTCATCTGCCGAATTTTCGAACATGGAAGTGTAAAACTTGTCAAGTTATAATTTTTAATTTATCCAATTAATTAAGATTAATAAAAAGAACAACAACACACAATTGCACCAGTTCAGCAAACCGGACAACGCTCTTGCTGAATACGACACTGCTCCAGCATCAACATTTAAAGAAAACTCTCAAGTTTCAAAACGCAAGAATCTCTGGAGACAAGCGAAAGCAAAAAGCGACACCAACTCAGCATTAATTGTTGTGTCGTTGTTTTTCAAGTAAATAAGACAATTCTGCAAATTATTAATCTTAACATTTTTCGATTTAACATTAATATAATAATTTGAAAAATCAGATAATCGAATTTTAAAAATCGATTAAAATCGTTTTGAAGTGGATTTAAATGGTCATGCAGTATGGAATATGGAAGTTTTGAAGTTTTATAAAAGCATGTGAGCTAAGTAGATTTTTTAGAAAATGAAAAATGTTTGCTTATATTTCCAACCTTCAGTAAGTTGAAAATGGTCTCTTAGATTAACCAGACAAACATTTTTTTAGAAGCGTTCAGTTCGAGAACAGAAGATGCAGAATACATCTTCGAAACTATGTTATTTAACTTTACTATAAAAGCTGTAACTTGGGTTAAACAAATATATTTTCAGTTATTATTTAAATTGAAGGCGTGGTTCTTATAGTTAAATGAAGAACAAAAGTGTTCCAGTTTGTTCATAGTTCACTGAAATGATTATCTGCACCAAAGCGATTTTGCAAATATGTCAAAGTTTTGACGAATTTGATGTATGTCTCGTCTCTTTCTTCGTCCACTCGTCACAATGACGATGTCGATGCATAAGGGTATAAGTTCATATAACACACAATAGAATAAAAACTCAAGAAGTGACGTAAAAGCGAGGCATTAAAGCATACCGTAACGGCATCGTTGAGCAGCGATTCGCCGAAGACGACAATGTAGAGAATCTCGTTGACATGGATTTCTTCGAAGACGGCTAACACCGCCACAGGGTCCACAGCCGAAATCAGGGAGGCAAACAAGAAAATGTCCAACAGTTTTGGCGTGTTTTCAACAGCACCAAAAATGCCAGTAAGGCCACAAGCCCACAGCGATCCACCTGCAATGATAAGAAGAACAAACTTAAGTTTATACTTAAATATATTTCGGGTAAATAATCTCATTATATATTTGGTTGTTTATTTATTTGTATTTATTAGAGAACAAATCGTTGGCTTATTTAACTTCAGGACACCGATATAAACTATCGTACAGAAACCAGTCGAGTCCAAACTGAAATTCAAGGACGACAAGGAGAGATTAGGCAGACTGAATGAACTAGATTTACTAAATGTAGTGGTCGGGTTGTGAAGTATTCTTCGATTGTTTTTAGTGCAGAATAAATAAAAATAAAATAATTATTTAAGGTCCAGATTTTCTAAAGCTGGCGCAGCTAGTTTTGTAAAGTTTGCGTCACAAATCGGTGGAAATAATGAATAATGATTAAACTTAAAAGATTGTGCCTAAATGTTACTCTCAGCATAAATTTAGGAGCAACCTTTTAGCTCGAACTAAGTCAGTATCGATTATTGTCACAGAATTAAGAATTTATTAATAATCGAATAAAATTTTAAAAATAGGAACCTCCACAAATTGAATTAAAAGTTATTGCAGTGACGAAAAAGGAGGCCGCACCTAGGCAAATCCTCTTACGCAAATTCTCTTCGATAGAAATGAAATGAAAAAAAGAAAAATGCTGTCACGTTGCTAGAGCGCCCTACTCTCAACGTGATCCAATTCAACGTTCAATCATTTCGTAATATCCGCAAAATACTTCAATGTTGTTCTTGTCTTGTGTCGTTGTAGTTGTTGGGAAAACAATGCAATAAGATATTAAACAAGCACTGAGGACCTGGACTGAAGGCAGTGAAGGAAGCAACACCAGCGAATGTTATTGCTTTTTAAATTTTCATTTGTTTTTGTCTTTCCGAAGGCACTTTCGCTGACGTAAGACGGACGATGCCATTTGCTTTTAGAGTGGTTCAATTCAAAGAGGCTATTTATGAGTTTTATGAGCTATATTGATTATGGGGTGGTTCAAAAATTGACTTGAAAACTAAATTTAATAATGGCGAAAAACTCGACAAAAGAATTTTGAACAAAACCGAACACTAAAACAGGATATTCCAGGTTGCAAAGGTGCCACTGAATGTTTCTAAATTGAGGTGATCCACTCTAACCTTTTATATTTTTATTTTTTTCCTCTCACATCATTCAATCTTTTCCTCTTTCATTTGCATCATCGAAATCGTTCAATGACTGACTACGATGACAAGCGGGCGGCGGACGGCGGGCGCCTGCTTCCCACAGATACCGCAGGAAAAGAACAGTAAGTGTCACCGACAGAGTTCGACATGCGGATGGACAGACAAACTGACGACAAAACGATAATAAAAAAAATGGCACGTAAGCGGTTCGTCATTCACGTAAGCGTTGACATTTACGACGAGTTGAAGAAGAGTTTTGAAGTGTCGCTACGGTTCGCAATGAAACTGTTTACAATAGGCGCATTTAATGCCACGTTTAGAATGACTTTCGGAAACGATTGGCAATTTGTCATTTGAGGCCAATTTAGAGTAGAGCTTTCAGATGATTGAAGGGGTTTCTTGTGATATTCATCAATTTCAGCGCTTTAAGGTTGACAAACGAGGGTGGTCCGATAGGTACTCAGCCTACAAAAGAAAAATTTGGAAAAGTGGCCATTTATTTCTCAACATAGTCTCCTTTCAGCTCGACACACTTGACGAAGCGATGCTCCAACTTCTTTAATCCGTCGACAGTGAGGCTAAGTAATTATCGGACCACTCTCGTAAGTACGAATTATAAATAAACACGAAATAAATATTTATAAAGTTTATTCTTAAATAAACAAACAAACTTTATTGTTCTATTTTGTTAATAATATGTATTAATTTTACTTCATGGCAATAGCTAAAAAGCAGTCTAACGGAATTATATTAAATGTTGAATAAAGAAAGTCACATCAATCTTTAGAGACAAATCTTCAAATTTCATAAAAGATTTCAAACAAATTTTAAATCTTTTATTTCCGAATTTAAAATTTTCTAAACTTGATTTGGATTCTTTATGGGATGAATGTCTTTTGAAAAATCCTTTATAAAAAATTAATATTTCCACACAATCTTTCGTTTGTTTGTTCTTTTCTTTCATCACGTGATACGCAAACAGACGGACGAACGTTCGATAATTGATGATCAATGCAATCTAAAACAATTCAATCAATTCCATTTTTGTTATTGCCCGCCCATGCGACTTCACGTGTCGTCAGTCGCCAGCACAGGCGCATATATGGATCCAATTAACGGACCGACGACATCTCTCTTTGTTTTCCAGGTGTGACTTTTAATTCCATTGACATCATTCACACTATTTATTTGTTTATTTACGGAATTGTTTATTCGACTTTCCTTTAAATTCGTTGAAATTTCAAAGTAATTAATAAATGAAAAAATACAAAAATCCAAAAATCAACAAAAGCGATTCAACTAAATGAAAAGCAAAAAAACTTTATGTGTTAATAATTTCTGACATCGCCCACTCCTTTCAATCTGTCCCCATCTATTTCCGAACGCGTGCGAATGTCATTCAGTTACAACAATGAGCCCCCGTCCACTTTGCTTCATCTTGGCTGCTCGGCTGCGTTTAAGTAATTGCGGTCGCAATTCAATTTAAGCACTTTCAGATGAGCGCCGCCACAATTCTACAAGCGATGACTCAACTTTAGTATCAATGAATGTCGCGTGGCGTAGCGTGTTCTCTATCAGCGCACAGTACTTTCGATGTTAGTTGAAATTGGACCAAATGATAAAACAAAAAAATCGGCTTATCTATCTATCTATCTATCTATCTATATATCTATCTATCTATCTATCTATCTATCTATCTATCTATCTATCTATCTATCTATCTATCTATCTATCTATCTATCTATCTATCTATCGATCTATCTATCTATCTATCTATCGATCTATCTATCTATCTATCTATCTATCTATCTATCTATCTATCTGTCTATATATCTATCTATCTATCTGTCTATCTGTCTATCTATCTATCTATCTATCTATCTATCTATCTATCTATCTATCTATCTATCTATCTATCTATCTATCTATCTATCTATCTATCTATCTTTCTTTGTACCCTATACGTGTCTAAACCATTCATCCGATTGCGATGAAATTTTGAGGAGTTGTTGTGCACACGTCAATTATGTTTTTGGACAAACAAATTGTCACGCCCTTTTTCGCTCACAATTTGTAAAATTAAGTAAAAATATTCGATTATTTAGCTAATATTGCTTCCAAAAATCTGAAATTTGGTATCTAAGTTTGAATAGGCACTGTCGACAACTTTCCCAAAAACCGGCGTGTTTGGATTAATTTAACGGCCACTTTAAATAAGGAAAATATACGAAAACATTTTCCACATTGTTGTGCAAGACTAGAGTTCAAAATGTGAATGTTTGGGACTCATATGGACGATGTAAAAATTGTCTTGATAGGCAGGCCCTGAAACATTTCCAAAATCACTGAAAACAAAGACAATTTAAGTAAATTATTTTTTTAAATTAGTTCACAGAACTTAAAATCCATTTGGTAACTTTTTTATACAATTTTTGTAGGACAAATTTTGATAGATAGAGTGGCCACTATGTTTACTGTTCGGCCGCCTCCCATTTTTAATTTGTGTGCCCTAATTGTTAATTGTAAGTGATACTCTCGCATCCGATGATGCTTTAGCTGCAGTTGGAAATTAACTAAAGGGGCACCATGACAGCACACCTCTCCATTGTTAAAGCACAAATGACGGCGACGCCTTTAAACCGAAACGACGCAATTAGTCACTTCGGTGTTAATATTTTAATTACAGCGATTTTATTTCCGTTAATTTAATAGTATTACAAAACGTTTAACGGAATAACTTTTAGAAACTACACCACGCGATCGCATGGACCTTAGGGTACATTGGGTATTTTGAAATATAAAGCAGAGTATAGAGCTTTGACCCTGTTCCAAAACAAAAAATGTAATACCAAAAAACATTAAATAAAAGAGAACATCAAAGAAATTACAGTTCACCTTTAGTCAAGAGTTGGATTTACCCGTGGACTTGAGCGTTTTCAAAAAAAACATAAACTAATGTCACCTGTGGGAATTGTTGCTGTCCACAGGCAATATCAATGACTCAAGACTTGACACAAAGCGTTGTTTGTTTGGCTTAAAATTTGTGCGTGTTGTTTCCTGCGTGAGCCAAACTACATAAATACACTTTTTTATTTATTATTTGGTTTGTAGTTTAATTCTTGAAATTGACGCAATGCGTCAATAAGAGGCAAACAAATTTATGTTTTATAACGAGTTTAAAACTAGTAAGAGAATTATTTTCGGTTAAACCGAAGCTCAAATACCCTTCTTTATTGTAGACACCAAAAATGTGCTTCTTGTGGCACATATGTCCTGCATGTCTATTACACCTGGGCGTTGTTCTCATCCGATCACACCTATCTTAGGACTTAACTTCTGCTTGGATAATAAAAGCACACATAACTACCACGCCTTCTCATATACGTTACAAATGGAAGAACATTCCGAAAATACCATTCGGTACGTTTGTTAATTTTAATTTTTAAATTTTAAACTAGAATTATCTGCGGCTATGCCAAAGCTTTAATACCCTCCGCCATTTCAGTGATACTAAATTTATTTTTAATAATTTTTTCTCATGGAAAGGGATGGTTGTATAGGAGGCGGTAGTAGTTTCAGTCCGATATTTCCAATCTAAGAACTTAACCTCCGCGTGGAGAATAGGAGCTCACATACCAAAAAACTCTTAAACTACTGCTGTAAACGCTGGTACAGATAGACGGACATCGTTAAATCGCCTCAGAATACGATGCTGATCATTTATCATTCATACATTTTGCCATACCTACCACGCCTTCTTCTGGGCGATACAAAGAGAAAAACAAACTTAATATGCTCTTCAATACGTGCTTGAACTTGGCGAAGGGTGTAAACAATACAAATACAAAGCATATAAATTTCAAGTTGTAAAGATAATCGTGACTCGATAATTAAAATAGAAAATGCCGGGAGACACTTTAGATAACTACAACAACAACAACAACAACAAAAAACACACAAACAATTACTAATTATGCCAACAAACGAACCGCCGCTTCACTACTGACAACTTAACTGTTACGGTTAATTGACTTTTGTGTGTACTATTTTACAAATTAACACTGTCACCTGGAGTGCAAACAAATCCAGGCCAATGTTTAAAAAGCATATTAATAAGTAATAATCTTAATGACTTCCTCGACAGTAGCACTTACCAATTGTCGCAATATTGAAAATGGTGCCGACCACAGCCATCAACAGAATCGTTCCCAAATTATCGAAGAACATCCGGTTCGGCATGAAGTAGCCGGCATCTAAAATAATGGGCGGCAACATGTAGAAGAAAAACGTGTTTGGCGTTAGCGGCGATACGGCGACCTCAGTGCCGAAGTACAGCACAACACCGATGACCACTCCCACCACAATCAGCAGACATGATTCGGGAAAGATCAGATGCAGTTTGGGCGTCATGTGAAAACCTTAAAAAGTACAAAACATTTTATTATTAAGGAAAATCAAATATAAATGATTCAACTATTCAAATATGTATATTACAACAATAATTACATTTTAACTGAATGTCGACTACATGCTCCAATAATCTTAACTAAATATTGGTAGTTTTTTTTTTTTTTTTTGTAGTTATTTGACGTTCACTCAAAGTTCATTGTTATAAAGTTTGTTTTAACTTATTATAATATTTATCGTTTGTTTATTAAAAGCGATTTCAGCAATTAATTCTGAACATTTCACTTAAATTCGTAGCTTAAAATTGCCGACAAACGTTTTCGAAAATGCGTTTCTCTTCGACAAAGCGCCGCATAAAAAACAACAAGAGAAGCAGAATTTGTGTTTTGAATACAACGCACAAAATTTAATATTTAGGTCAATGCCAACAAAAAAAAAGCAAACGTTTTGTTTTTTATTTTTTTATTTATTTAAATATTTAATCTTTTAATGTGTATACATTTGAATTTGATTTTTTTTTTAATATTTAGAACCATTTACGAGTATGTACAAGTACAAATTTGTATGAAGTGTTAAAAGCTATTTTCGATTTCTGCTTATTTAATCAAAGAGAAAATCTGATTTGTATAAAAAATTTACACCAATCAACTTTTCGGAATATTTTTTAAATATTTCGGAGATGATAAAGTTAAGTTTTTAATGGGCTATTCCAGAGATAATCTTAATCAAATATACAAGAAATCGCACAAAGTGTAAAACTTTCCACCTCTCTTTAAGTACTCATATCTAGTGGTCTATAACTAATGCAGAACTGCTGAATCATTCGTATGAAAGATATGGAAATCAATTTAAAATTCCCGATAAGGAAGTTGTTAAATTGTGTTTTTTGACTTTACAAGTTTAGATTTTGAAAAATATTGTTTTTCCAGAAAAACATCTTTGAAGTTGAAGACTCGATATTTTCGTTCTAATTAAGACCTAATTTCAATAGCTTTCATTTTATATCTATTATACAATAGGGTTGCCTTTGATATTTCGAGATTAGAGAAAACAAATAAATATTTGTCAATGGCTTTATTACTTTCCAGTAAACCATCGATCAGCACTGGTCTTAGATGGTGCTTCATCGCCAAAGATCGAATTAAGTTCTTAGATGCACTGTTCTTGAGTTAATCCACGTCGACAGTTGTAAAGAATATTCGCACGAAAATTTTCGCACGTCAAACTTTTCTATAGAAACGTCAATTGCCAGATGGCAGCCCAATACCAAATTAAAAGGCAACCCTCGTATAATTCATAGATCTCAAAATATGCAATTTTCAGAGAGGTAAAAAATTAGCATTCAACAAATTAATTTATATTTGATTACGGTTGTCTCGCAAAATGACCATAGAAAAAAAAAAGTAAATACGGTTAAATATTTTAAATATCTCAATTGCGGGAGAAATTGATTCTTCAAATGTAATTTTGAAAATATTCAAATTGATAAGAATTTTCGACATTTTTACAGTAACAAAACAACGGTTGTTGTTTTAACACAATTGTTGTAGTCGGGCACAATGCCAAATAACCATGAACGTCATTTTCGAAGTAGGTGTCAGTAAGTCTTGTCCCTGAATAAACAAACTAAAGCCAAGGACAAAACACACAGTCACACACACACTCACACACGCAATCGTACTGAAGGAGGGAGCAACATGAACACATCTGTTGTGTAACGGCGACAAACAGTGCCTCCAGCAAACAATGCCTAACTACCACACCACATTGAAACTACCAATCGCAGCCCCAAAAACTGCTGACAAGGCAAACACACACACACACACATCAGCTTATTCGTTTGGTACTTCGCGCAAGCAAATTTTTGTTCTTCAAATGACCAAGAGAAAAAAGCAAAGTTTGTTTGGGGTTTCCCCCGAGTCTTTATATTTGTCCGACTGTGTAATCAAAAAAATAGAAAACTTTTTTCGTTTGCAACTTTTTTTCGTTACTTACCAATTTTGGCAATACTCGCCGACAGAATCCAAATACCGATAATGAATGGAGTATTGACGCGTTCGAAATCAACCTGCGACAGCGGATAGCGTTCGTGCACTTCGTCATGGCCAGGTTTCATACGATCGTGGTGCGGATCATCCTCAAGCTTTTGTTGGGGTATAGCATTCGAACTCGTTGGTATCGCCGGTGGCAAACCCTGATCACTCGTTGGACTCGCAGGAAGCTGTCAAAGTAAGATTTGAATTAATGTAACAAATTTATTTTTTGTACAATCGAATTTATAAAAATAAACTTTAGAATTATCTCTTACGAGGCAATTGGATTTAAATTACATTTTTACAGTATAAACATTTCAACTACTTGAGGCAAAGATTTGTTTTTCAATAAGTAAATATGTTTATTTATATGTTATACTCGTCCATATGTATATGCTTAATTTTGGTATTTTTGTTTTTTTGGATAATTTTCCGAGCTTAGGGGGTCAGTGCATAAGGCTTTGACGCGTATCGTCCAAGGTATTTATAACCCACATAAAAGGCGTAGTAGGTATGATAATATATATAAAAATGATCAGCGTCGAATTATGAGTCGATTTAACGATGTAACGTGCTAGGAATTATTCCCTTTATAACTCCCATAAGGAGGCGTGGTTGGTATATATAAAAGATTTAAGTCCTGTCCGTTGCCCATTCGAGCGATTACTGCCGTATTTTAATATATATATTAATTTGGTATGAGAGATCATATTCTCCAAGCGGTGGTTAAGTTCAAAGTTGAGCAAATCAAACCAAAATCACTCTCCCCTCCCGTACAAACTTTCCCTTTTAATAAGGAAAAAAACAATAAAAATAGTTCCAGTGTATATAACCCGTTCAAATTGAGTATTTAACACTTTAGTAGTAACACAAAACTACAAACAAAAAATGGGCGTGATACGATAAGAACAACGCCAACTTATAGTAGAGACATGTGGCGTATATCATTGCAACAAAAATCAAAACAAGCTTTTGTAATACTTGCTGGTAAACTGATTTTCCTAAACAAAGCTAATTCGAATATAAAATTTGTCTGAAGTGGGTGTGGATTGTTATAGAAATGTTTATTATTGTCATAATAATATTACAACCAGCGAAAATGTTATTGATGTACTTTTGGAATTTATGACATACACAAGAAACCACGTTAACAAGAATCAAAATTATTAACCAAAATACAAATTCCGTCTATTCGAAAATAGTTAATAAATAAATAAATCAAATACAATTTCGTGTGGATGCCCGAAAACTGTCAATGAGACATGTGGCAAATGCGTGAATGCGTGAGTAAGTGAATGAGTTCAGATTAGAGGAGTATATGTAGTAACATGTGACGTATTGACTTTACGCTTCATGTGCGGCGGTTTGCCTTGTCGCCGTTGTTGTTTATCGAACAGTATTTTGTACATATCGTATTGTACATTCATTCATACGTGTTTAGACACTAACAGATAACCACAACAAAGTCGGAACATGCACTTTCTCGTTTTTTTTATATTTTTCTCTATTATTTGGCATTGTTGCATTAGGCTCTCGTTGGAGTTTCCACCTGATTTTTTTTTTCTTTATCGTGAAACTGGAATTTCATTATCTAATATCTGACTATCGATGTACGTTCAAGTATTTAGCCTTTTCGAGTTACTACAACTAAAAGGCGCAAACAAAATACAAAAACAAAAAAGTTATGGCATTGTAAACGGCCATCATCAATCAAAGTGAAAAGCCGTTGATTTGAGTGAAGTTGAGTTAAGTTAAGTTGAGTTGAGTAGAGTAGAGTAGAGTTAATGTGCTCTGCTGTTATTAACATTTTCGACTTTGAAGTTGATTTGAGAATATTTTCGGATATCGCTCATTTTCATTATTTTGCGCAGTAATTCATTTTGGGGAGCTTTGTGAATTTGTGAAGTTATGCGGAATTACGAAATATTAAAATCAAAGTGATATGAAAACGTTACGATTAGAAAATCGTTATTTTTAGTAATGAGATAACGTCTTACTTAAGAAAACGAAAACAAAAATTTAACATTTTTAGTTTTTGAGCTAATATCATGAATAAGCAATAAGATATGCAAGCGCTTGTACCGAAGGGTGAATTGAGTTTGTTCTTCCATTTGTAACGCCTAGAGGAGGGCGTGGTAGGTATGATAAAGTATATTTTTAAATAATCAGATTCTGAGTCGATTTAACAATGTCCGTCCGTCTGTATGTATGTCCCAGCAATTACAGCCGTAATATAAAGCTATTAAGAAATTTTGGTATGTGAGCTCCAAGCAGAGGCTAAGTTCCCATACAAAACGCCTCCTTCCTTTAATCAAAATGGTTCCAGTACAAATACCCACAGGGACGTGATCCGATAAGAACAACGCCCACTTATTTTAGAGCCATGTAGCATTTATGTACGAAAAGAAGTTAATTCTTTGGTGTCACTGAAATTTGGCATAGCCGAAGATAATTCTCTTAGTGGTGTATATCTAAAATATAACCTTGAACTTCTGCAAAACCTTAAGGTAGTATCAAACGCGGTGAAACGGTCAATATTAATTTCTACTGTACATTTTGCTCAAGTGGAAAAAAAAGTTAAATTAAATTGTTCAAAAATTTTCAACCATGGTTGAATAATAAGGTAGGAAAGTTGAAATGAGAACGCAAATTGAGCGAACTCACCTCGATTTCTGACTTATTTTGAAGTTTGTGTTTTTTATTTTTAAAACCAAACTACGTTGTTGTTGTTGTTTTCATTTACTTAATGTTTTTATTGCAACCATGGCAACTGCACAAAATTGAAATTTTTAAAGAGAGAAACATTGTCGAGGTGGAGAGCGACAATTTTATACTTTCCTCACCTTATACAATATTTATTATACTAATCATTTTTGTATAGTATATCAGGCAGTATAAAAGAAAAATAATTAGAGTTGAAAACTAAACAATACGAACAGTTATTTAGATTTTATGCCATTTTGACTACAAACAGTGAAATCGTTAGAGCGGCTCTGAAACGTATACTAAACACACTGACAAACGTAATTAAGCCACCGAATAATTAGCATTCACATAGCTCTGCGGTACATTTTAATGTCGTTACGGTCATTTGCGAAACTCGAAATTCATGTCAACATCGGAGGTTCACTCTCATCTCAGAGTGAAAGAGAACAAATTATATTTGCTTTTTTTTACAAATTAAAATGTCAATATTCAAATTCGGCATCATTAAAGATAAGCTTCTTTATCAAGCTGACATAGCTGCCTACGTATGCCTACTTAATATTCAAATAAGGTGACCGATCTTGACAGACTAGAAAACAAGTATTAGGAAATTAAAATAAAATTAATTTCTAAAACGTGCAAGAGGCTCTTCTTAATTAAATTGCATTAGCTTTAATATCGAAATTTCGAAAAAACGTTAAATTTAAGATTCAATTGAAAAATTCAGAATAAAGACTAAATCACATAAAATAAACCGAAATTTAAATCTAATAGAAACGTTTCAATTCCGATTAAATTTCCAATTTTAATTTAATAAAAAATAGATTCCAGATTATAATAAATGCTGCCTGATCCGATTCCATTCTATTTTCGAACATCGTTTCCTATTGCAAATCTGATTTCATTAAAGCTGCATCAAAAAACTGTCGCCAAAGCCAATTAATCGATTCAAAATGTGTTGCAGCAACTGATTAATTGTGAATATGTGGCAAGTTGCAAAACTTTAACGTGTAGAAATGCGTCACTTCAATACGTAGAAGAACAATGAAAATTAATTAATAATCTATGTATATAAATCTTTTGACGTTTCTAAATAACTATCAATTTTCTGAAACAAATTAGTCAAAAGAAAATGTTCAATATCCAAAAATCATGTTAAGAGCATATTTCGAAAAATGTAAATATCGATGAAAATATGTTGACACACGTACATATGTATGTCAAAATTAGATATAACTAGTAAAATAATTATCTTCGGCTAAACCGAAGCTCATGTACCTTGCGCCATTTCAGTAACATCAAAAAATCTGCTTCTTTAACCACATAATTCGTGAGCGTTGTTCTTATCGGATCACGCCCCTTTTGTGGTTAGTAGTTTTGTGTTAAATACCGAATTTAAACGGGTTATTTACACTGTAACTATTTTGAAAAATTTTTTATCCGGTAGTTTGTATGGAAGGTATTATCCGATCACACCAATTTTTATCAGTTAGTTTTGTTTTACTACTAAAATAAATATTGAATTTGAATTTATTATCTGCACTGGAACTATCTTAATTAATTTTTTTCACATGGAAAAGGGTGTTTTGTATGGGATGGGGTCCGATTTTGCTCATCTGAGAACTTAGCCTCCGCTAAGCGAATAGGAGCTCATATACCAGACAGATGGATGAACATGGATGATAAAATGTTGACTGATTTATTATTTTGTTTTGTTGTTTAATTATGTAAAGGAGGAATCGCTCATTTGAAACCACTTATACAGATTAAACTGAATTCGATTTCAACTCGTATTTGATTCAACAATTGAACAATTCGGTTTTATAATGAACAACATTTTTGGTTAATATATTTTAATTTTTTAAAAACTAAATAATTATTTACATTCCATTCGATTTGAATTGTTTTTGAATTTATAAGAATTTATACTCGTATTCAGGAAACATTTTATTTCCCTTTTTGGAAAAGTTTAAGCATCGTTTTTGTTTTGAGCGAACAAACCGGACAGTTCATTTATTTTAATGAATTTATTAATTGGGACATTATTTTATCATATACAAAATCCGAGAATCGCCGGGTACTATTAGTTAGTTATAAATACTTTTTGTAGTTGGCGGTCTTACACAGGTACAAAGAGATTTATTTATGTTCTATTCGAGTAGGAAGTTGTTAATTGTTACAATTGTATACATTGTCAACTTGTGGCTATAAACAACAATAACAACAAACCAGTTTCCCCGACAAGTTAGTAATGATGATCATTAGTGCTTGACATGCCGAAAAAACTTCATTTGATTTAGAACCCAATTGCCCTTATATTTTTTTAAAGTGTGCATACAATTTTCATAAATGTTTTTTTTATATATTTACAATTGCAGTGACGTACTAAAGACAAATCACATATTAAATATTTTAAAGATACTGTGAAAATGATTATTCAACAAAATGGGTTAAAGACTTTAAGTACAACAATAAATGTTTCTGTTTTACTAGTCAAATTTAAATTTAAAACCGTCGAGTAAAAATATGATTGACGCATTCCCGCTTAAGTGTTACGGCAGGATGTCAAATCAAAAGATTTTATTGCCACACAATTTAAAATGCAAGATTAGGCCGCTAACTAAACCATCCTGTACTATTTAGAAAACGAAGAATTTTATTTAGATTCAATTTAGATATATCAACTAGACATACAAAGAAATGCTTTCCCAGGTGATCATATCGCCAATGCGGGGCATGTACATAAACAGTGTATTGTAGTTTCTTTCTCTTCCCCATATCTAAAGCTTCTGCAGAAATCATTTGAGGAAATATCCAATATCTAGCATAAGTACCTATGACAGTTGAAGTAGTTTATTGACATTTTAATCAACCAAATTGCCTAAACATATTTCTATTAAAAATAAAACCCGGGCTATGCCGGTGTACTTTTAGCTAGTCTATTATAAAAAGTTAATGGAAGATTTAAATTTATGTGCAATTTCAATTTAGTTCACACTTTCTTAATTTGTAAATCTTTTGTCACGACAAATTATGACCACGATAGAAAATAGATAATACTGAAAGGAAACACAATAACGTCACAACTTGAACTTGAAAATTGAAGTGGGAATTGTAACGCCAACACAAATACAACAACGTAATGTCTCGCGCATTTTCTAAGGTCAATAATTTGTTTGTTTGGTGTAAACGCCACTTAAAAGTGTCATAATTAAAATTGTATGGCATCACTTAAAATTTACTGTTCTCTTGTTTTTTTTTTTTATTTACTCATTACTTTTTAAATACTTGCATATCTTATGATTCCAACTCAGCAACTTTAACGCGAATGCTGGCATACAATCAGAAATAAGTTGACAGTTTTCTGTTTCTAATTAAAGCTTAATAAGAAGCGATTGCGTTTTTAACTTTATTTGTAAATATTATCTCCAACTAGTTTAAAAATGTTTAAGCATAAATGCAAAATTAGTTACACTCGAGTTGGACTGTTTTAGTTTGAGACACCATCGACATGGCAATGATCATTGTATGCACGTACAGTTGTCAGTGTGTGTGTGCGTGTGTGTGCATTTGTTAGCGAACAGTCACACGCGTCAAATATCTCAAATGCATTTGTTCCTTTCATTTTAAAAATTATAAATCTTGTTTTTTGTTTTCTTTTTTTTTATATTTCCACCTAATTAAACGCCAACAAGAATTCTTTTTTTTCTCGCTTGAATTTTTCAAAGTATTTTGCGTGCGTCATTTTCATATTAATATATTTTCGCTTTTCCCTATTTAGAACACGATACTGAGAAAAAAACACAAAACACCGATTACATCCTCGAATACGAGTACAACAACTTTGTATTAAAAATAGTTTGCATGAAAATAAGTTAACGCTAATTTAAGGTCCTTTTAATCTTTATGAATAACCCTAAGAAACGATTTTTGGTAATGCTCGTTTTTATTATTCCGATTTAAAAATTTGACATAACTTAGTTAGTGTAATGCAGCCTATATTTAAAGATCTCCATGGTTGGATAATATGATTTGAAGTTTGTTTTTTTTTTTTTTTTTTGAATTTTGACAACAAACTATGTTGTTGTTTTTAGTTATTTAATAATTCTGTAGCAACCATGGCAACTACACACAAATTTTATTTTTAAACCAAGTTTGCTCGATTTAGCCGTAGAGACATGAAAAGAGAACAGACAGAGGACAACAAACTTAGAAATATAAAAAAAAACCTTTCTCATAAAAATAAAAGCAATGTTAACTATTTGTGATCTTAAATTCGTTTATCGTTCAGTAAATCATGTTTGAAATACTGATTGAAACGGTCCTTCCAAAGAGCTTTTTATTCTACAGATTTGGCAATCATTGACGCGTTCTTCAAACTGTTTTAGTGCTTCTAATGTTGCACGGTTTTTAAGATTTTTTATTAAATAAGTAAAAGTCAAAATTAAATATTTATGTAATATTTAATGTTAACTTGATTTTTATAAATTTAATTTTGATACCACTGACATTTCTGGGTTTTTCTTTCGATTTTTCTTTCTTTCTTTTAAGAATGTAGCTTAAATGTACACTTAATTTTACACTTACCGTCGATTTAGATTCGGCGATATTTGGCAAATCTTTTGCACCAGCCGCAGGCGCAGGCGCAATCATATCACCCGAAATGGTATTGTCCGCGGCGTTAATGCTCTTGTTTGGACGGGCATCAATGCGATTAATACAAGAGAAGAAAACGCAGACCAACATTAAAAAAATCATCTTTTTGCTGGTGATCAGTTTATATTTGCTTTTTGGCTTCGCCGCATTGCCATCACTTGTGTTGTTTTCGTTTTCGTTTTTGTGCTGCTGCTGCTGCTGTTCCTGTTTTTGTTGTTCTCGTTGTTGCTGCTGTCTTCTGGCGTCGGCAAAGCGCGGATCATCGCGTTTAATTGTCATCGCATCGCAGAAGCCAACGAAAGCCATCCAAAAGCGTAAAAGCTGCGCACGCGCATACGAGGCGTAATTGACTTGTGCCGCCGTTGTGCTGCGTGAACACTTCTCTGTTTTAACATACTCGTAATTTACATTGTCGTCAGCAGCAGCGAGACCACTGCTTGTTGGCCTACTAGCGGCGCGATTGGTAGTCGATTCCGCTTCCGACGCAGTATTGTATTGGTTTTTAATAGTGTTACGCTTTATTAAATTAGTTTTACTTAGACTATTAGTTGCGCTAGTAGTGGTATGTGTAATCGTAGTTGTAGTAGTAGTAGTAGTAGTTGCACTTAAAATATCATTTAATTTTAAATTACTATGTTTAACGTTAATTTTAGCATTATTTTTTGATTTACAATTAGAATTATTATCATTATGAATAATTTTAAGATTTTCATTATTTTTACTAAAAGTAGCACCATTCAAAACCGTTGTCACATCATCGTCATCGTTATCATTATCATTATCATTATTGTTAACAATAATATCGTCGTCGTCATCGTCGTCGTCATCATTTTCGTCATCACCATCATCATTTTGATCATTATCATCATTATTTTGATCATAACAATTTTCACATTTTTCACAGCTTAGGAGCGTCGCTTTCGTCGTCGACGTATTGCACCAACATGCCCGGCGCGCCAAGTTCATTTCTTGCTGCAGTGAGGGCGTGGCACTGTCATAGTCAGTTTCTTTCATTTTATTCGCCAGCGGATATTGATCGCCTGACATTATTGCACACGATTTTAAATTTGCAGTTGAGTTTCGTTGAGTTGTTTTTGTGGTTAAACTGTTTTCTGTTTCGTCATTAAAATGCGTTTGGGAACAGTCGCTGATTGCATCAATTAGCATACTTGCAGGTAACAAATTACAGGAGGAAAAATTACTGAGAAGCTGTGGGTTTCCTTTTTTTTTTTTGTATCTAAGTGATCGCGTCACTCTAAAGTCTTAAAATTTTACGGTACATTTTTCTTTTTTAATATTTCGTGTATTTTTGAGTTGGCTGAATTATGTACGTGGCATTTCTGTAAAGATAGAAAATACAAAAATTAAATTAAATACATATAAACGGGTATATAATATATTATAATATTTTCCTTCATTTCACACTTTTAGAATTCTTAAACAAAAAAGGTACAACACGTCATTAAGTTGGCGAAAGTTAATAATATTATAAAAACATTCAAAGTTCACGTCAAATAAAATAAACCGTCAAGTCTAATAAACCGATTAAAAAAGAAGAAGAATTTAATTATTTTATTGATTTTTGAATATATATTTTGATTTTACAAATTAAATCACAAATTTATTTTGGATAGGGACCTCATCAACTTTTAGGAACTATGGAAATATATTTCTTTTATATCGAACAAGTTCCTCAGCGTTATATATTTTAGAGAAACAAAAAAGTATTATTTATTAACTAAATATTATTAAATTTAAAAATTTACTTAGTAAGAATTCAAAGGAAATTTAACAAACCGATTAAAAAACACTTGAATATTAAGTCAATCGTTTTTTTTTTTTTTTTTTTGTTATTCAATCTCCCAGACGAAATAGAAACAGTGGAGCGCGATCCAACTGACCTGGCGCAATAACCGACACAAACTAGTTTCACAAACGAAAACCAGTGAAACTTTTCGACTCGTTCTCACATCGAAAGATAATAATTGCTACTAAGTAGATGTGCGAACCTACGAGTTCTTAAATAAATCTTAATGAAAAGATATAAAAAACGAATAACTGAAATATATGGCTTGGCAAATATTGTTTGTTCGTCTTGTCTTGTCTAATTGAAATTACCTATTTCATTCATTCGTTCATTCGTTCATTCGTGTATCTGGAGTGTTAATTACCGATTAAGTTTACCGATTAGGTATCAATTACCCTACCACTGACTAATGCAGCGCTAAATGTGTTATTTATTTGTAAAATATAGTGTGCTAATTAATATCGTATATTAATCGTTTAATATAAATTAAAACGTGAGCTTAACGAAGCCCCAGCAAAGAGTTTCAAACGAAAATCCATTAACGAAAATAATGGAAGAAGAAATGGCAGGCAGGTAGGGGCTTTTGTTGTTTGATTAACACGATTAGAGCCATGAACGGAAGGCAAACAAATTTAAATAAATATTACTTCAACATGATAAGGAGATAAGAGATAAGAGTTCATTAAATTTAGTCATTCAAAGGCTTCAAATTTGTATCCACGCGAAGACAAAAGCAGAACAGAACAGAAGAGGAACCGATTTTTACACTAAAGTAAAGTTAAAAAGTTAAGTGGACACAAAATAGTGTTCGATTTGGCCGTACATACTCGTATACTCGTATAAGACATTAGTTTTTTTGTACACGGGCCCAAAGTTCACCCACGATTGTTGATCGTTTTGCTATAAGATCACCGATTCACATTCAAATTGTCCGCACAGTTTTAACTCTTTAGATCCCTTTCTTATTAAACTTTTCTGACATTTTCTATGTTTATCGTGGAAAAAGTGATTTTTTTTTTAAATCTATATGAAAACATATATACATATACAATAAACATATAAATCCAATTCCAAATCCAATTACCACTAAGCATAATTGAATCGGCATGCAACTTTTTCGAGTATGTTTATTTTATTTTAATATAACATATTCATTTTTCCTTTCTCTGACTACGCTAATTGTTCCAAACAGAGAAATTTAAGAAATGTTAATAATTTATTTATTTATTTGATTAGTTTACTGATACTTTTGCAAAGCAAACAAAATTTTGCGTAATGCTGGAAATTTCCCAAAATAAATTTCACATGAGATTTGGCACATTTAGTCGGCTGCTATTTGCTCGTCTATTTTAAAATCTGTGTAAGTTCTGCTAATCATGATGCAAACACACATTTGCACATACATAATTTAGCGCCATTACAGTTTGAGATATTCTGCCTTTCGAAAGTTATAGCATACAACTTTTTCCTTTTTAGAATAAGATTTTGAATCTAAAGTAAAAAGCGATCTCGCTAAGTGGACATTATTAGAGTAATATCCTTTTCTATGCTTTGCTTATGAAATAATTGTTTAATACTTATTTATCTATTTACTAGCCTATGGTACTCGGCGTTGCTCGGGTTTAGTTTTGAATATAAATTAGTAAGATAATGAGTTAGCAAAACTTCCCGGTATTCACCGTTGCAGAGATTTAATCGTACATTTCCACGTAATTGAACAAATTGTTGGCATAATAAGTAGGCGTGGCAGATTTTGTATACCCTATAATTCTTCCCGGTGCATCTCTATATATGTTTTCTATATAGTGCATCAAGTTCCTGAGCAGGTGTAAAATTGATCCAACCGTTTTTTTTTTAAATTGGGCGTTAAATTGATCCAACCTCGCCCATTTTTTATGAAGTTGTCGACAATAAACTCAAAAATATATTCTTTAGAAGCAATATTAGCGAAATAATCGAATATTTTAACAAATTGTGGGCGTTATAGATGGCCGTGGCAAAAGTCCAAAAACATCCTCAGTGTGAGCACAGCAACTATCTAAAATTTCAATCGGATGAATGTTTTAGACGCGCATAGGGTACAAAGATAGAAAAATACATTCATTTTTATATATAGTACATATGTTATATAGAAGATTTGTTAACTTAGACTGTGGCACATACGAGTACTTATTAGTTAGTAGCAGTGCTTATATATGTCAAAACTATCTGAAAAGCGAAGCGTTTGATCTTTTATCAGATTTGGTCACAACTTAAAACACTGAAGTGTCGTAAGAATTCCACTCAACATTGGAAAGAAACGAAGTGGAAAAATACACACTCGAAGGTGTCAGGCTGTGTTGAGTGGTCAAGCGATTCATATTGCCGCGATTTAATAGATTCGTGTACCACTTCGGAGGGTACAACTAGAGAATGCAATTTGAGAAAGTAAGAGGGTCTTATCGGAACAACTGTTGCGGGTTAAGGCAGTGTAGAAGCCGGAGTAAGTAGCTCCCCACTTAATACTACAGTATCACATTTTTTATTTTATTTAGACTTTGATAAGCTACCGACGAAAGATTGTAAAATGAACTTGATATGGTCTGATAATAATGACTTTCATTCTTTATCTTTTTGTTTATGATGAGTTTCAAACTTATTTCGCTTTTCTAAATTAATTACTTAAGTACTTAGAGCGGTTTTATTTCTGGCGTTGTCGCAGCTCGACTATAATAAATTCATAAAATGTTTAGAATCAGTAAATGCCGTGATTTCAGCACTTTACTTTGGTTTGGATTTTATACAAGGCTCATTTAATTTATTGCCCTAAAGCCGTAAAAAAGTTGGCAGTGAAAATACATTCGACCCAGTCAGCACCAACAATAAATAGAAATAATATGAAGTAGCCAGCACAACTTCGGTTAACTACAAATAATTTGAGAAATTAAATGTGATAAGTGCAAGTGCACTTATCGAAGGGTATATTCAGTTTGTTCTTCCATCGGTATATGAGTTCCAATTCTACAAGCGGAGCCTAAGTTCTCGGATGGACAAGATCGGACCCCTCTCATACAAACCACCCCTTTCTATGTGGAAAAAAAAAATTAAGTGAAATAGTTACAGTGTCAATAACTAGTTCAAATTCGGTATTTAACATAAGAACAACGCCCACTTATACATGGTGGCGCAACAGAAATCACCCTATTGGAAGATGCTCTCATTTTTGCAAATGGCCGCCAATGTCAAATCTGTTTTGACATTTGTGGACTAGACAGATACAGAATACAAGTGAATAAGCCATGGAGCGATACACTCCCCAAGAACGCGGAATAATTGTGTCTATTTTTTTGCGTAACAATTCGTCTGTGGTGTTGGCAAAAATCATAATGAGCGATGAGGCTCATTTTCACCTCAGCGGGTACGTGAACAAGCAAAATTATCGTTTCTGGGGAACCGAAAATCCGCGAGTGATGCACGAGAAACCATTACACCCGCTCAAAGTGACTGCGTGGTGCGCTGTTCACGCTGGAGGAGTCATCGGGCCGAACGCCGCGGGTCAAACGACAACAGTGGACGGTGCGCGCTATAGGGCAATGTTGACCGAGTTTTTTCTGCCCGAACTGGACGAATTAGGACTGGTGGACATGTGGTTCCAACAGGACGGAGCAATAGCACACACTGCACGAGCCACAACCGACATTCTGAAGGCCGCGTTTCCGGGTCGCTTAATTTCGCGTTTTGGCGATTTGCACTGGCCCGCCAGATCGCCCGATTTAACGGTCCCGGACTTCTTTTTATGGGGTTTTTTTGAAGTCTCGTGTTTACATCAACAAGCCTGAGACCTTGGAAGCCCTCAAGGAAAATATCCGACACGAATGCGAGAATTTATCGCCCGAAACTCTCGCCGAAGTGATGGAAAATGCCATAAAACAAGCCCGTATGGCAATCAATTGTGACGGCGCCCATTTATCCGATATCATCTTCTCGACTTAACACAATTAATTCTAAAGGTCTAAATAAACATAATCAAAAAACAGAATCGAAGTTTTTTATTTAGAAAAAAAATAAGAGCCAAACAACATTGGATGACTTATTTTGCGCCACCCTGTAATAGAGACATACACCACATATGAGCGGCATAGCAGAAGATAATTCTCTTACAAATTGTAGCTTAAAGTACCCGGCGTTGATCGTATATTTTTTAACAAGTTCATGTTTATTATTGAATTAAAGGTTGATAGTTTATAAGGAACTCCCGCATCATATATCTTTATCTTGGCTTGCAAAACATATCGTTAATGTAGGTAGGGATGGTAGGTAATGACTAGACCTATGCCATCCCAACAAGATTCACCACCGTATCAATTGAACTACCGAGGTGTTATATAATAAGTAAAAAGGTTGTTACACCAGTTCAATCACGGCCACTTCAGTGAATTTTCTTTGGTAATCCATGTTTAAAATAAAGCAGTCATTAATGATAAAATTGGGTTCACAAAAATTTATTTGTTTTCTTAAGTTGGGGTTTAAAATTACGATATCAACAAATAAGGGGAATTCCTTACGAAAACAACAACAACAAAATGTCTACTTTTCGGACTAGGCCTCTTCGATTACACTGCGGAATAATATTCGCTTCGTAATAATAAAACTTGGTTATTTGTATTTAAGTACAGTGAAATTGTCCGTACAACATTTATCCAAGGTATTCTTACCCTTTAACTCCCCTCCTTGTTGGTCTTTAACCCAAATGTACGACATTTACATTATTTATATTTTTGGAAATGTACGCGGAACGTCCCAATTTGGCAAATTTTCTGGGTAACAACTTGCCAGGAAAAAGTTTTATTAATATCACGGCCTAAACTTTGCTTCAGCGCCAAAATTATTAATAATATTATTTTAGATTTTAAAATATCGACAAAAATAAATCGTATGGCATTGAAGACATAATAAATCAAAAAAATTGACCGTCACCAAATTGTAAATTACGAGTAAAACATTCAAAGACTTTGTTCTAAAGAAATCACGTGGAGAATTACTAAATTACGGTCATTAGTTTCTTATCAATTCAAGAATTTATAGTCAGTCAATATTCAGAACGTAGTCGCCAGTCGACTGACACGATCGAAACCTTATCCATTTTTTTTTTGTTTGTTTGTTTGCTGGTAATCTTCGAAAATCTTTGTCTAATTTACGACATTTTTAGAAATAACTAACTAGTTAGAGATATATTTTCGGCTACGACGAAATTCGAATATCCTCCGCCATTTCCGTGACACCAACCAATGTGCTTCTTTAAGCACATAAGTGTCACATGTCTCCATTATAAGTAGGCGTTGTTCTTATCGGATGAACTGAATATCTGCACTGGAACTATTTATAATAATTTGATATCCGAAAAAAAATGGGTATTTGTATAGGAGGTGGGCGTGGTTTTTATTCGATCATATTGAATTTGAACTGGATACTTGCACTAGAACTATTTTATTTAGGCGGACGGACAACCATCGTTAAATCGACTCAACGATGATGAAGAGTAAACTCAATATACCCTCCGGTGCGTGCACTTGCAATTGGCGAAGGGTATAATAAAGAGTTAGAAGTTTACTTATTATCAATGTCTGTGCCCTGTCGCCCCCTGCCTGGTCAAACAACTTCTGATCAAAACCATTCACGACCACACTTTCTGAGTTGTTGTCTTAACTTTTTTTATTTAAACTTTTTTCTATCGGTGTAAACTAATGAAAAAAAAATTACTGCAGTGGCTTGAAAAAATTAAATATACAATAATGATATAATCATTTTGCAAAATAGAAATAGAAAAAGAAAAAGAAAAACTTGTTTAAATATTGTCTCTCTATCTGTATTTCGCATATACCACATGACTACTGCAAACGCTCGTATCTAAAGACGTCATTCAATATAATTAATATATTATGTAATACATATATGTATTGTATCTGTTTATCTCCTTTTGTTTAAACATATTTTATCAATGATAATTTGCATCTGTGAATTAGTGTAGACCTTAAAAATATTTGTTTTCCTTTTATTACACCCAACAGAAACTTTTATTGGATTCTAAAAATAACGTATACAAATTTGTATGTTTTATCTCATGTACAACACGTGCCACAGCGTTTCAAGTCATTGAAAAAATGACACTTCTCTCTTGGTCCATATATCGAGATGGGTCTGAAAGGAATGATTATAGCCTATCAAGAGAGAAGTAAAATCTGCCACGCCCACGAGGAGTGAAAATAAGAAAATAAATTAGATTATTTCCCTTATATTATACAACGTTGTGCTCAATTAAAGGGTTTTTCAATAAGAGCGCTACAATTTTTTTTTAAATAAAACAAAAACGGTTTTGGATATCAATGAAATTTTGTATTCCTGTGAAAGTACATTCGATGCCATTATGTATGGAACTCGATTTCTTCTGCATGGCCACCACGGGCACGCTTGCAGAAGTCTAGACGCTGAACCCAATTTTCGACGGATTTCAAGCATAAATCGGCCGATACTGCTGCAATTTCACATTTAATTTTCGTACGAAGTTCATCAATCGTCGCTGGCTTGTGTGCATAGACCATAGACTTGACGTAGTCCCACATGAAATAGTCTAACGGCGTCAAATCGCACGACCGAGGCGGCCAATCGACTGGACCATTTCGTGAGATAACACGTCTACCAAACATGGTTTCCAATAAATTGATTGTGACATTCGCTGTGTGGCTTGTGGCGCCGTCCTGTTGGAACCACATGTCCTCCAAGCCCATATCATCCAATTGGGGCCAAACATATTCGGTTATCATTGAACGGTAGCAATTCCCATTCACAGTAACGTGCCGGTCTTGATCATCACGGAAGAAGTACGGCCCAATGACGCCATAAAACGCACCAAACCGTAATTTTTCGGGATTCAATGATGTCTCATGGAGTACGTGTGGATTGCTGCCTGACCAATAACGCATATTTTGCTTATTGACGAAGCCATTCAGCCAGAAATGAGCCTCATCGCTGAAGATGATTTTTCGATGAAAAACCGAATCATTTTCAAGTTGTTGTTCAGCCCAATTCACAAACATACGACGCTTCTGGTGGTCAAGCGGCTTCAGTTCTTGCCTCAATTTGATCTTGTAAGGATGTAGGCCAAGATCTTTTCGCAAAATTCGCGACGTCACATAGATGCCCAACGCTTGAGAACGACGTGTGCCACAGCGGCAGCAATATTTTCGACACGACGGGCACTTCTTTGTCTCACTGGCACGGGAACATTTTGTACTGTGCCTGTGGATTAAAATTTTTCCACTAGACTAGCTCTATTGTTGATCTGGTAGGACGAGTATGACGACCATAAATTAGACGTAGCGTTCATAAAGTTGAGGTCATTGACTCCGAATTTCGGTAGTAAATTTTAATAATTTCGACTCGTTATTGGCTCGTATATCTTTCCATGATAAAATGGCAAACCTTACTGAAGAGAAATGTCAAGAGATCGGGAAAAAATATGGCGTCGTTTGATGTCCCTATCGGTCTACTTTTGTAGAGTCCCTTTTGAAAAACCCTTTATTTTAAAATTTGGTATGGAAGTACAAAAAGTGGGAGGTTAAATCAATTTAACGTCCACTCAGGGAAGTGATGCACTACTATGATATAATTTGGTGCATCGAAACTACATTTAACCGGAAAGGGCTACTACAATTTTATTGTAGTTATAATTAAGGTGGGGGGAGATAATTGTTACAGTTGCGAAGCTTGGTTCGAGGGTACAAGGTGACTATATCAACCAACCTACAACAGGAAGTTTTGCATTAAAATTTGATATAAAATTACCGAATTACCCACACATTCATATCAATATAATTTCAGAAAAAATGGGCGTGATTGGAAAGTTTATTTATCGTATTCAACTAATAAACTTAGACATGATTCCATTAAAATAAAATCGAGCATTGCCGGGTGTTTTAAGCTAGTCTTTATAAAAACAAGAGTATCTTAGGAGAAATAGTTCGGAATATAAAAGCATTGTTTTATGCTTTTAGAATTAATGTTGCATATCTAAAAAAAATATAAATTACTTGTATGTAACAAAAATGTTAACAAACATAAACCAACAACAGCGACAACAGCAAAAAACAACAAATATATAGTCGGTCCTACCAACTCTGACAAAAGCACCACATTGTTAAATATCACAATCAATGAGGGTTTTAATAATAATAATGGTATAGGAGCAACGAGTGCACAAAATTTCAGCTTACGATAGCATGTTAACAAGATATGATGACGGACGGACAGATCGACTAAGTTTTTGATTCTGATCAAGAATATATATATATATATATATATATATATATATATATATATATATATATATATATATATATATATATATATATATATATATATATATATATATATATATATATATATAGTATTTCTCTCTTTACAATCATTTGACCAAAAGCAATATAGTGCATAGAAATGTCATATAGACAACTTGATCCAGCCATGTCTGAATGTCAATTCGTCATTATTTATTGTATGAGCATGAGAACCGTTATTGAGCAGAAAATGCTGTTTGGCCAGTGCGAAAATATGATTTCTTTTTAACACGATATCGAAAACCATTGAAGATTTTGGATTAAAATGTTTACAAAGTTTTCTGCAATTATCGGTTTGAAAATATTAGGTTGGTTCATAATGTTTTTGTTTTTTAATAGAGCAATATCAAATGGTTCTTTAGTACACAAACATTCTACAAAAAATATCGAAATTAAACTAGCATGGCCCATAAACATAAAAATGTTCTTGCTAGAAATTCTCAAATAAAATAATACGTAATAATGTGGTAAACCATTTTTTACTACTTTTATTAAAGGGCGGGGGGGTGTGATTCAAAAATATGAACTATGTAAAGTCAAGGAAGACGGGTAAGCAAGGCAAGTACCGTGATAATTTTGTTTCTCTTTTTTTTCTTCTTCTATTTCGCTTGCGAATGACGTAGATACATTTGAATAATTGTGTGCATATCGATACATGCAAAAAAATACAAGCTCAACGACCCAATTGGAAATAGCTCAACTGGTTGACTTTGACAATCATTTAGAAAAGCACTTTAAACTCAAGTAGTTGTGCAACTTTTAACTTTATGCATGTACGACAAACAAGTGCTGGATAAGCAACCCATAACTACCGACCGATCAGTCAATTTCTAGTTATTTTTTATATGCCTTACTAACTTTAAAGTAGTTTATTTTTAACTTTAAGCAATTTAAACATGAGCATAACACTTGTCTTTCATTTCGACTTTCGACATCGTATACATAGAACATTTGATGCGATGTATTGCTACAGGGCGGTATGAATATCTCAGTAGTTGGTAAAATATATTTTGGCAAGCAATTGTTTCTTCTATAAATAAAATGTTTTTGATAATATGAGGTGGTCCTAAAAGTACTTCGCCTCACCGCCTACTTTGCAGACCTCAGCGTGTTAAAGAACAGGTTAAAGGGGTTGGAGCATTGCATTAAGTGTATGGAGCTAAAAAAAGAAAAATATATATGTAACTTATCGGACCACCCTCGTATAATCTAACTTTAATTCGTTTGAAAATAAACTATAATAATTTTCAAACTAATTGAAAATATATGCAGAGGAGGACAATTGACCTAATAAGCGAAAACTTATCCATTAAATGTAAGTTCGATCCGTGAGAGAAAGTCGCAATATTAACCAGTTGTGGTTGAAATAAAAATAATTGTTATAAAAAAGTTATATTAGTCACAACAAAAAAATTGGCCAATTTAGCAGACCGGACAGCGATGTTTCGGAATACGCTCCTATTCACCATCAGCGGTTCTTTTGGTTGGTGAACCTTTGTGCTTTCATATCAGTCTATAAGCTTCTTTGGTTTCGAAACAAACGATGATTCAAAGAAAACTCCCAAGTTTTAAAACGCAAGATTAGTTAGAACTAGTTGCTTTTCTCATAGGGCATGATTAGTTCTATTTATAAAATTTGGAAAAACGAATAATTACGTCCGAAATTTAAAAACAAAACCGTTTCCAAATTAATGTAAATGTTGGCAACAGACGCTGCCACGACAATTTGCGTGTGTAGTGGCTAATTGCCAAAAATATTCATTTTTCAATATTTAAAAACAAAATGCATTCGAATACGTGATAAAGTCGAATATTTAAAAATCGTTTTTGTGTCTATCGCCGGATTTATGTTTTCCTTAAAGGTCAAATAAATTTATAAATTGTTTCTTAATCAGCTTTCTCCAGGCTAGGAATCAGCGATATGAGTTACAGTTATAATTGTATATAGAAAAAACTTGATACAGAATTGAAAATTTAAAAGAATGTTCTGATACAAGATTTGGATAATTTTATGATGTGGTCTGAATTAGGATTTTTATTGCTTTGCGAGTTTTCAAATGACAGTGACCTCTAATTGACAGCCATGGGCGAATAGAAAAAAAAATGTGCCTAAAAACTTTTACAAATTTGTTGGAAATAAAGCATCGACAGCGTTTATAAAATGAAATCTTTCGAATAAATATTCATCACATACGTATTCAATACATACAAACTAATTATTTAGAAATATATTACTAGAAAATTGTTTTAACTTAATACATATATTTATATGCTAAAGTCAAAATAAGCGCGTCTGCGTTCTGGAATCATTACTTAATAGAAAACAGAATTTACTAATTTGGAACTGTTCATTATTTCTGTTTAACAATTTATACTACAAGTAATAAATTCAAAGGAAACGATCAACATCAAATCCTGAGATAACTTAGCGATGTTATACGTCCGTCCAACTTTCCCTCTGTTTGAATGTACGATTTTGATCGCTTTAATGATATTAACTTAAAATTAAGTTTGTGAAAGACATTTTCCTAATGGAAGTTAAATTCGGAGATCAGTGAAGTCGAATGTAAACCACGTCAACCTTTCATACATACAACAATTTTTTTTTAGTGCAAATAACTAATATAAATTTATATTTAAAGAGTAGAATTGAAGACAAAAAAGGCATAATAACAAATATGCATATTTAAAAAAAAAACAAGCAACGACGAGTACTTCCAGCATATATATTAATGTTTATATGTATGTATGTATGTATGTATGTATGTATGTATGTATGTATGTAAACGTACATTAGCGTGAAAAGAAAACGAATTTGATTGTGGTTCCGTTGTCACTCCCAGTTTTTTACATTTACCCATTTGTAACATTTACTTGTGTATAAGTTTCAATTGTCTCGCTCATCTTAAACAATAATAACCTTGAGATTTAATAAAATGAGCCAATGTAATCAACAATTCTTAACACTTACATACAGATGTAAATTTAATTTAAAGTTCCGATTTTTTAGGCAAAAAATACATGGCAACACTGATATTTTATCAAAACAACTCGATTTCGTTATAATTGATTGAAATTTTTTCCGGGCTTAAGTCATTTCTACTGCATTAAACAAACTTTGCAAGTACATTTTTTTGTATGTATGTATACGTAACACATAACGATGTTGAAAAAGTGCAGCAACCTAAAAAAATAACAAAAGCCGAACTAAGCCCACACCCATTCAAATCCAAGTTTAATTGACACCAATTGAAAGTATCAACTGTAATTTGAGTTTAGAAAAAGAAAAACGCGCTTTCATAGTTTACTAACATTTTCCGGTATTGACTGGTACAAACTGGAAATTGTGCATTACCGATTGGTGAAGGTAGAGAGAAACTTGCTGCTGTTGTTGTTGTTGTTGCATGGGCGCTAATTCTCCATCACCTTCATGCACAAAGAAATAAATTTAACAAGTATGAAATAAAATCGTTCTGGTGAAGTTAAATAAAGTATGCGGGATCGCTGACACAGCATAATAATGTAAGTGGTCGTTGTATATCCGATCGCGCCCATTTTCTATCAGTACTATATATATTGTATATACATATAGTCAAACCTACCACGCCTCCTTATAAGGCGTTACAAATGGAAGAACAAACTGAATATACTTTTCGAAACGTGCTAACATGACAATCGTTCGACTGTACTCCAAGACACTACAAACGTTTCCGTAGTTTTAGTTTGTTAAACAGAAAAATAAACAATCTAATTTGCAGTAGCAGATCTCGCTTGGAACTTAAAAGAATATATACATATAGTCGTCGGAGTACCGTTCTTTATCGAGACACATTAGGTTCCAAAGTTATTTACGTATATTCGTAAATATGAACATTCATTCTTTATTTATTTCTTTTTTTCTTTCTTTCTATCCTTCTTTGTACCCTATGCGCGTCTTAACAATTCATCCGATTGCGTTGAAATTTTTACGAGATGCTGTGTTCACGCCAAGGATAGTTTTGGACTATATTTTGCCACGCCGATCGCCCGCTTTAACCATTCAAGACTTTTTTCTTTGGGTCTACTTGAAGTCGCAGGTTTATGACAAAAAAAACCCCAAGCAATCGCAGACCTTAAAAAGAATATTCGACAGAAATGCGAACAATTATCACCGGAAGTCTTGCGGAAAGTCATGGAAAATGCGATAAAACAGGCACAATTGGTAACAACACTGGCGGCAGCCACTTAACGGATCTCATCTTTTCCACTAAACAGACAAAATTGTAAAGGTCCAAATAAAGATTTCCATAATTTTTTTTTTATTTAGTAAAAAATTTATTCAAAAACAAAATTGGATGATTACCTTTGCGCCACCCTGTATATACAATACTTTGATATCTTATAAACGGTTGCAAAATAGAATTTGTTAGGAAATGTTGTTTGGAATATTTATAAAATTAAAATATTTAAATTTGTTTTTATCAAAATGCGCACGACCACTGAATTAGAGATTCGTCTTCTTCGTCTTCTCTCGGGGAATCCCATTTTTTTTGAGGTACTTCGATAATTTCTGTTGGTGTATGCTTAAACTTCTCTCGGGGAATCCCATTTTTTCGAGTTGGGTCGAAAATTTCCATTACTTATTAATTATCTAACACATAAGTAAATGCGACATTAAGTATTTAAGACCACATTTAGTTTGCTTATCGACATTCTTCATTACAACAAACAATTTCGATTTTTTACTATCAAATATCATAAACATTTTTTCTTTACATAAATCGCGTAAAGTCTTGCAAATGTTTAAGTAAAAGTTCAAATCGTTCCGAAGAAATGCTGGAACAAACAAACAATAGAACGAGCTTGAAAAAATTGGCCATTTTATTATATGAACAGAGTAAAATGGGAACACCTAAATTAATATTTACCTTAGCAACAAAAAGACTTGTCGCGAATTTCATTAATAAAGCATAACAACATAAAGAATAAATTTCCACGAAATAGAGGAAGCAAAATAAAAATATAAATAAAAGCAAAAGCAAAAGCAAAGAAGTGCTCACAGTAGACTATACAAAAAATACAAAATACAACTATTTCGAATTCTCTATAAATAATTTATTGTGTCGACGTGTGACGTGTTTACAAAGCGCGGAGTCCGCAACTAAACACCAGCGTCATTAAAAAAAATATTTCTTGATGTCCAACTGTCGGTCGGTCGGTCGGACGGACGGTGGTCAGTCGTCTTTTGTTATAGTATGGAATTTTGATTTGGAGATTGCGACGGCGCCAATTTTCATTTTTTGTCACATCAACACTTTTTTTGAATTGAAATTGTGGCAAATAATTAAATATTTACAAGATTTGCACCTTAAAAACTTGAAGTATTCAAGATAGGAATTTTTAAATTATTTAAAATATTTTAAATTATTTAATATATTTTGCAAAAATGAATCGAAAAAAATGTATATACAATTGATAATTGTTCTTTTTTTAAGCTGGTTTTAATTCATCTAAGTTAAACTTAGATCTAACAATTGTTTTGAAGGAATTTATAATTTATCTTGAACTCAGTACATTATTTGAACATTTATTGCCTGAATCCAGTGAGTGGGCACGCATGTCAATCAATTAATGGATAACGTTTAAGACGTGAAGGATTCAGAGGTCTCAGTAAATATCTTGCTAGAATGTTTGGACGACTTTACATTGACTTTAGCTTGTACTTCTGGGTAAGATTCAAAATTGTATCCGTTACAATTAGGATTTTAAAGTTTTATTGCAAAATTTTAGATTGAGCTCTTTGGAGTTTTCCAACATTCTAAGTGTTATCTGTGGTTAATTTATTCTTATTGGCCGCACATTTAATTATTCCCTTTTACTTACTACTTCAATATTAACTTTAATTCAACTAAGATAATTATCCTCGGCTCAAATACCCAACACGATTTTAAAGTCAATTATTTTTTTTTTCATGTTTTGTTCTAGGATCGGACCAAAACTCCTCCCCAAACCATATAAACTCCCTCTTTTATGGGTGAAAAATTTAATCGGCATAATTCGGTATAGTCGAGGATAATTCTCTCTTACGAATTAGGTTAAGTTAGGTTGTACTGGCTGACCGAGGCCACGCATATGCCTATTAGGTCCTTAGCGACACCAGTTGGAGATCCTTTTTGACTATTTTTAAGAAGAGTTGCCGTCATTCAGTATACAGGACCGATTGGTAAACTTTAAAAGATCATTAATACCTCTTTAGACGACTTCATCCAATCGCTCAACATCTAGATATTTTAAACGAGTTTCAGATAATCCTGGATAGGAACAGAGGAGATGCTTAAGAGTTTTACTCACTCCGAGTTCCTCACATTCTGCATTCACTATTAACAGTTAATTTCAGCTAAGCGCATGCGTTGCCACTATGCAGTGACCTGTTGATACGCCTACTACAGTTTTGCAGTCTTCGCGAACTAATATTTTAAATTTTCAATTCAGTTTAAACAAATTTTAATAAACATAAATTGTTAAACAATTAAATATCATTTTATAATAATTGAAATAATTCGGACATTCAACAAAAATTTATTTACAAATACTTCAAAGTTTTAAACATCAAACTGTAAAAGCTGCCCACCACAATAAACACAATTCCCACACATCTAATAAAAAAGAAAAATATAAAACGCGAATACACGGAGCAAAAGAAAATAAAAAATAGCATGCTAATTCAGGTTCTAAGTTAGCACCGGCTTTTGGTTTGGTTGGGTCATAACAGAAGCAAAGTGGGAAATCAAACCACGTCGAGAGATAATGATGACAATCGTAATGATGATTTTGTGCCTAATCGTGAGTCATTCTAATGGGAAAAAATAAACAAGAAAAAAAAAACACTAGCACATGCAGAACTTAAACTCTAAAAAAGAATTGCAAGAATTGCTCCGCGAATCACGCAACGCTTAACATGATGTGCTGGAGTCAATAAAAGAGTTTAATAAAAGAAAGTTAGATATAAAAAAAAGACTGCTAACCTCTTTCTCAGTTTGCCAAAAATTTAGAATAATTTTTGGCTTGCCTGAATGAGTCCGCTTAAGAAATTTAACTTTACTCAAGTCGAATATTGTTATTCAAGAGTAATGGTCAAATATCAAGTCGAATATTGTTATTCAAGAGTTATGGTCAAAAATATTAAATCAGAGTTTTAAAATATATGCAAATGTCCTTCGAAAAGGAATTCCAAAAAAGTTTGTAAGTCGCAATAGTAAAATTCTTGTGCATGTCTCTCATATAGTGAAAACTTTTAAATGCCATTCTCGGATTTATACTTAAGTACTAACTTAATTAAAAAATATCTTCTATTTATTTTTATATCATCTCCAAAATTGAAATTAAAAAATTGTTTATTAATGAAAAATTCTGTTTCAAGAAAATAAAACAAACTTATATACGTGCATATGAACATACATATTGACCATGTCAAGAAGTGCGCACGTTGTCAGCGCTTTCAATTTTAAATTTGGAAACTGTATTTGGTGCCTTACACGCTTAACAAAAATAAAACAAAATAATAAGAACTAATAAAATTTCGTCAATTCATTCATTAATTTTTCACACCACTTTTTTTTTCGTTATGCACCAACCCGTTACAATGACGTTTTTTTTACATAAACTTTTTTACTTAACTGTTTAGTTACTTTAATAACAAACATTAATATGTATAAAAATACCAAAAATTAAATACGAAATAAGACTCTTACAAAATTTTGCTTATGTTCCATAAATATACAAGATATCGCAAAAAAAACTATACTACATATTTCTCATTTGACCTGATTTGTTAAATACTGTTACTCCGATCGCACGTGAACCAACAGCAAATAACTACCAGCAAGGAAATTGTGAGCAGGTTCAGAGTTTTCATAAATTGGAACCATTATTAAGAGGTAGGTTCCAATGTGTGTAGGTGCATAGTAAGCATAGTTTTGGTGTTCCATGGTGGTCATATATGTCAACCTGGCAATCGGAGAATCCGGCAATCTCCGATGTTAAAATTTGATATACATACATTAGTTAAAATTTAAGCTGGATGTACTTAATAGCAGCAAAGGCAATTCCACAAAATGTGTGAAAAACTGAACAGATCATTTATTTCAATCAATTAGTTAACTTATTTTAATAAATACTTCATATTAATAAAAAAAAATTAACAAACAACAAAAATATATACATATGGCGCAGCCACTCTAATCAAATTATTTACGCATCTTTATTTTCATGGCAAATTTTTACTATCAGGAGATTTATCAAATGTTTGCTGAGTGGAGTGGGCATTTTTTCAAATGAAAAATAATTGTGATTTTTTTTTTTGCGTCACTAAAAATCGAACCTGGGACGTTCCACGTCGAAGGTCAAGCACTAACCATTGCGCCACGTGCCATCTTTACTAGAATCAAGACTTTTATTACAAATATAAATAATTAGAACGTGTACGATTTGTAATTGTTTAGAGTCACTAGATGACCGTAGGATGATGTATGGGTTAAGAGACATTGCAATAGAAAATGTGGAGAAATATGAAAAAGAATTCTAAAAATATAAACATAAAAAATATCAGCTAAGTAGATGGAATGTTGTACTCAAATTTGTTTGTATGTAAAATGTTAAATGAATAGCAACAACATATAAATACTCGTATGTAGATACCCACTCAATGAATGTGTTTGTCTGTAAATCTTTATCGGCTATTCGTTCCCGCTGTTTTGTAAATTCCAACGAAAATTAGCAAATATCGCTTCAAATTTGTTTGCCTTTCCTTTCGAATATGAATAAAATTTCGCGTTTTCAGTTGTTCGCTCGCACAAAATATGTCGGTAACACACTTTTCTGGTTATTTCATTTTATTTTGTGAGGTCAAGACACAAAAACTAGAACCAATAGGCGATATTTAGATTACTTCATTTTTAAGTTTCGTTTCTCAATCGTTTGTTTCGTTCTTCAAACGTGTTTGTTGTACTTCATTTCTTTCAAGAATGTTAAAAAATATTTTAAAATAAACACACAGAAAAACAAAAAGAAAATTGTTAAAATGAAAAATCCACGCGCGCAAACATAAAAACACGACCAACTGACAACTGCTGCGGCGGCAGACTGGTTGATTTTTGTCGGCGATAGCTTTGGGCCGACAACAACAATTTACGACGGCTGATCGAATAAGAACGCGGCGACAATTAATGCTAGACTATCTAGCATACGAGGAAAAAATCAAATAAATAAATATGGTTCCTAGAAAATCACGGGTGGAGTCCAGCCGACCTGCTAATAGTCTAATATTATAAAAATCTAGTATTCCTGATATTTTTTTGTTAAATCAGACTCTCAGCCCTGAAAGCTAGCCCCTTCAATACTAATTGTTGCACTGGTTATATACGATAATAGAATAGTGAAGTTCATCAAACGGTGCTCTGAGATGTTATTTCGAAAGCCGATTAATGCAATTTAACGAATAATATTCCTATTCGATATGTCGAATAATTGCGAATCTTAGGCTGATTACCACTTTTTTTCCGAAATCCCCAAGGCATTTTAGTTTTAAACCATTCTAGCATAAACTATGGCCAATAGAAGATTCTTTTTGAAATTCGAATTTCAGGAAAATTCCAGGAACTCCATTATATTCCACCCGCCGGTCTTCTAGATTCTTCCCAAAATTGATATAGTTAAAAACTTAAAAAAGTTTAATTTTGGTATTGTCAATTATACAAAAATAATTTTTATTATTACCCAAAAATACAATTTTAAAATTTAAAATATTAAAGTAATAATTTGTTTTGACTGGCATCGCACCGCACCGCACTAGAAGATGACATTTTGTGGAAAGTTTGGAAAGAGGGGGAAAATTGTGTTGCCAACTATATGAAATTCTTAAACGTATCTGTTATATTCGATTTTTATTTTAAATGTTAATGACATTTGGATTTTAAAATACAAATTTAAAAAAAAGAAATAATCTTCAGGTGTTAAGCCAAAAAAGTGATCTTAAGAAATGTATGGACAACGATTTAAACCACTATATGCTCAATAGCAACGTGGTTCGAAAGAATGCACAGGCTTCAATATAAGTACGTTATTTTGTAAATCAAGGTATATAGCAGGGGATTTTAGTTTCTATATCAATAATTCTAATATATTTTACATCTTCTGTTTTCATTAAAGTATTTTAGTCGAAATAGTAACGGATCATTTGAATTGTTGAATTGTTTAACATTACTAAAGTTTAAATTTCATTTAAAAGTTGGATTGCAGAGAACTCATATATATATATTATAACATAAGTAAAAGGGTAGGATTTTATATGTTTTAATGACAATCTTTTAAAGTCTACGTTTGCCTTGCATTTGCTTAAATAGTTCTTTCAAGAATGTCTACACAGTGCTTAAAAGTTCAATACCAATGTCACAAGTACAATTCAAATGTTAAAGTTGTATATAAAAAAAAGTTTGAAACATTGGCAAATATTGATTTATTTTGATATTTTTCCATTCATGTCAAGCACACTGAACTTGTCACAAGGATAACACGAACTTAATTTACTTTTAATTATCCTTCTGAATGCATTCGTTTTTTCACTGCAACTCAATTTCGGTTCGTGACATTTCAGTATCGATTTTGATTATCTTGGTTTTATTTGAATAATAACATTCTTGTACGAGTATACATCTACATTAGTGTCGAAGTGAGTGTCATTTATGTATATGTATTTACATGGTAAATATGTATATACATACTTACGAGTACATCCTTGGCACATCAAATAAATCATATCTGTGGAAAATTTAATTTTGCAATTTAAATTATGTTTTATTTTGTGTTTTTACGTCTATTAAATCTATATTTTATTTGATATTTTTATATATAAATATTTATTTTGTTTCACACACTTCTCGAAAGCTATTGAAAATTCGGCATCGTATTAGATCCCATTCTATATACTTCAGATATGCCTACAAATACAAGTACAATGACTTCCACTTTTGCTGACGATACCGCTATTTTATGTTGACACTCGGATCCAAAAATTATTTCAAAACCATTCCAAGAGCACCTGCACACCCTGCAGGTTTGGCTTGACAAAAGGAGAAAAAAATCAATGAGTCCAAATGTGTTCACATTACATTCACTTTGTGTAAGAGCGATTGTCCTCCGGTGCAAATGAATTCTAAAAATATACCAAACAATACTGAAACGAAATTTCCTGGTATGCGCCTTGATGACTTCACTTGCTTTGTAAACCGCCAATCTTAGTTGAAATTGGATTATAAAATCCTGCTATACAAGGCTGTTTACCTTTACGGACCTATGGAATCCAATTGTGTGGTACCGCGTTTTCCTCTAATGTGTAAAAACGAATGATTGCCAATTCTCCCTAGTATATGAAAAACGTTGATATCCACAAGGACTGTAAAATACCGCTTGTGACTCAAGACGTCGAGATCCATGTTATAGTCTATCGCAAGAGATTGAAAAAAACATCCCACTTGATTAAGGAGATAGATACTCTAAAAGTCCCCAAGCCGAAATCAATTTGTCTGAAGCATTGGTTGAAGCAGTTTTAATTCCAATTTTTACTTAATTTCTAGTTATTTATTTTTAACATTTATGAACAATTATTGTTAGTACTAATTAATTAAAAGATTCTATATCCTTTAATAAATAATTAAAACATAAAAAATATATTTTATTCTAGAATTATGAAGGGTATTTCAGCTTAGTAGAAGATAATAAATAAATAAACCCAATGCTTTATATTTTTAAAATTAATGCAAAGGTTAAATTAAAAATAAAACAATTTGTATTTTTTCATTATTCCAATGGAGCACCATGAATGAAATAGTTTTCCAAATTTAATTGTATTTCGAAAGATGACAGCACGTTTTCCCCATGCATGATTTAGTTTTTCGAGACGGGGAGTGGTGTGCCCCCTTCTACATCGAGTGTTTTTGTTGATTTATTGTTTTTTAGCAATTCACTTGGCTGCCACCTTAATGTATTTTTCATCCTGATTGCACCCATGATATGTGTAGCAAAAATATATAGCCAAGCCCAAACTCAATAATTTATAATTAAATTTCATATACAATTGGAAAAGAATTGACAACACTAGCTCAGGGACTAAAGATTTAACTGCAACCTACGATCTAAAGAAATGCTTTCTTCGCATTGACCATGATCGAGGTCATTGCAACGAGTACTGCAAAAAAAAAACCAACAACCCCAACGAAACTAATTTATGCCAAAACAATTTTCACTGTTGCCTGTTTATCAAAATCGCAAACATTTTGTTTCTATAGCGAACAGACGGACATGGCGCCTAAACGCGGGTCCCTTGCAAAAGAGGGTTAATAAAGCAAAAACAAATTTGTATATGTATTATGCTTATGCAGTAAATATGTACAAGTACACATAAGCAGCGCATGCCGCGATTTGGTTGTTATTGCAAACACACGGCTGTAATCATAATAAATACATTCGTAACGTTGTTTTTGTTAGGATAGTACGGCTGACTGGCTCTGCCGCCTACCAAAGGACTTGCGCGCTCTTTGGCGGCACTCTCCGTTTACAAATCAAAACATATGTTTTGTTGGCATGTCACTTTGACAGTTAGAGAACAAGACACCACGCGTGTTTTGAGGTAAATCATGCGCAGTAGATCATGCACTCTCTCTCTCTCTCTCTCTCTCTCACAAAAAGCTTTTTCAATTGTCGGTTTTTCAGCTGGACTGGCAAAAAGTAGAATAGCTCAGCAGGAGTTTTCCCTATTGCTGCTTACATATGCCATGTCTTCGAGGTGGGCTGCAGGACTCGCTGATGTTATATAAAATTCGCAGACAATAGCAATAGTGTGGGCTAAACATATTAGATGAACAAATTAAAGTGAAGAGAAATTGCGACTTTACAATTATTTATTAAATTTTCTAAACATATGCAGTTAATTACATAATTACCAATTTATGACGTTCCTAAGCGTATTCAAAATGTATAATTTATAATATATAAAAAATTACATAATTCTGAAATTGACGCAAACTTTAAGGTCATTATATAATAATTTTATACATTATCAATCCTTTACCGGAACTGTTTGGTTGTCTGCAGACATTGGTGTGTTTGTGTGCCTATCTGTCTGTCTATGTGTCTGTCCGTTAGCTGATGTCCTTAACACCACCCATTACCACACTTTGTTATGTCAATCGAAAAACTGCTGTACAATTTTTTTTGGCACCTCACTCGCCTTCTTAGGTCATAAATTTAATTTCTTTCTTTGATTTAGAAATTTACCTTTTCGAACAAATTTAATACTGGCACTGTGACACGCCCGACTTACGCCAGATTTCAACAATAATTTTTTAATAGAAATAGTTATCTTTTGGATTGAAATTTTTTTCACTTAACCGAAATTTTGTAACTCTTCGATAATTTCTTGTGCACACTTGAGAAAATACTTGGAAATGAAAATTTACTTTCGCGTGGGCAATTGCATAAATTCAATCGATCGCGTCCGTTGTTTAGAGCGACCGCTTAAGGACGTTGGCGTTTTGCATTAAATTTGCCGTTTTCATATAAACAGCAAATAGTTTTATATGATTTTTGTGAAAATTTGTAAATCTGTTTTCGTAAAATTGATGGGCTGCCATTTCTTTAGACGACTTGAACGATGACTGAATTTTTCTGTACTGATTGAAAATTTTTTCCAACCACCGAGGTAAACCTTTTGTTGCCTGTAAATGACTTGTGTGTGTTTGTGCCGATAAAGCTTATTTTGCTGCAAAAAGCTCTAAGGATGGTCAGAATTTAAAAATAACTGTTAGAAACTGTTGAGAACTGAGATATTTAAATTATAATGCAGAGAACATTTTTAAGACAATAAAAATTGAGTTTATTAAATATTAATGCAGAAAAATTTTGTAGATAGTGATTCTAAAATAAAATTTCTCATGCCGAATGTTACATATATTTAATTAAAGATCTAATATTAGATTGGATTTAAAAGGAAGGCCTATTCTGACATACTCCATAAGTTAGAAATGCTCCAGAAGTCTGGTATTCATTAAGTATTCAAAAACTCTCTTGGGAGATTTTTTCACAGATTCTAACAGTTATAGTGAGTAATGTGTATTATCATCACTGTTCATGATGTTCTTACTGCTGACTCTTCAGTGACAAGAAGGATATGTACTTCGGCCCAAAGAAGCTTCTTCAGCTAAATTTGCTCCAGTTTATTACCATGTAAATGGTAATAAACTGCCTCAAATCCTTCTCAACGACTGGGAGTACTCTCCAATCGGTTTTAAGTCCGACATTTTGCTGCGGATGTCTGCTTAGCAAAGTATCCGAAGCTACCACAATAGGAAAATATTTTATTCTCTTAAGCGCTCCTTCCTGAATCTTCGGCTGATGCAACACTTCTTTATGTGAATTATTTGTTGACCGACAACGTTTGGTGGATCTTGTTTGAGTCATTTTATGATAAGCATACCTTGGCATATCGTCCACATATCTCCGCTTTGGAGACTTTCATACATCTTTTTGTGAATTTTCCGTAGCCCAAAATACTTCTGGAGTTCTATTATCAGGACTGCACTTTCACATGCCACACTAGCTTTCAGTTGCCGTTGCCAAATATTTCCATACGTCTTCGACTTTTTCTCAATTGGAAAGGCAACACTGTTTTAAAAATCGAAAGTAACCGTTATCTGTTATACGATCAGCTTCAGTGTCAGCTCTTGTTGAGTTTGATTTCGGTTCAATGTTTTTTTTCTGGAGAAATGAAATAGTTTAAAAAAGAAATATTAGTTTTGTGAAAAGAGGATGGCTGCGGCGGTATTATTTATAATTACAATCCCAACGCAGGATGAAGAGGTACGCCTAAAGAACGAATTCTTGGCAGGAAAGTTGATTCCAGTGGACAATGGGGCCTCAATAACAAACACATCGGCGACACCAACGACAACAACAGTTGCTGCTGATGACCTTCAGAAGATGTACGCAGAGGATGAGACTATAAACGCCACTCCGGAGCTATCGACAACGCCGTATGGTACATTTCCGAAACGACGAAAATCGGAGCAACGCTTTATCGAAACTCTGGGCAAAGGTCAAATTGCTGCTGAATCAGAAATTGTAATAACAGACGAATCTACTAGCACAAAAGATGTCGACGTTGAAGTTGTGGTGAATTACTTAAAAACTAAAAAAATATTGTTTTAATTAAATTTTAAATATTTATTTTAACAAGGGTGCACCGCCCGCTATACGTAAATCTTGGGAAGGGTTACGCGATATACTTTCCTCAACGAAACGTAAATCGCAAAAGAAAAGGGTCAATTGCATCGATTTAAACATACCCTACGATACATGCATGGAAGCCATAATCCAAGCCATACTTAAGAAATTTCAAGTATCTAATGCAGTGTGGACAAAGAGCACAGCTGGATGTATGCATCAGGTGAGCACAAGTAATGAAAGCAATGCGCAGCAAATTGCAAATGATAAACAAAAATAAATTTAATAAAAACAGAATTTACCACTTTGTAAACGCAGATAATCTTTACAATTGAATACGACGAAACCTACGAAAAAATACTCGAGAAATTTCACGAGTGGGGCATTGGCGAACGCGAGGGTAACATATATTTATATTAATTTTGTTAATTGTGTATATTAAACTTGTTTAAATTTTTACCTTAAAATACCGATCTATGCAGGATCAACAGTTTCAGTAATGAATTGCCTCGTCTCGAAAACATTTGCACGCAAGGATGAATTCAATTTGCAGGATGAGTTCAATCGAGAGTAAGTTTGAAAGGAATCGATCTTGACAGGTAGCCAGTCATGTAAAGAAATTTCATGTTTTCATTTGAAACTCTAATTAAAACAAAATGAAAAATATTGTAATATTCTCCAAACCCGAATGTTTTTATTTCTTTCAAACTATTTTTAACTTATTTTCTTAACTGTTATACCTTGCTAGAGTAAAAAAAATGTTTCCAAAAAGACGTAGTAAAGATTTGTAGACCTATTCAAGAAAAAAATCATGTATTTCCTTTTTTCAAATTAACAATCCACAACAACATAGACTATAACAAAGTTTCTTTTTTTATTAGAATTTTTAAAACTATATAATTAAATTTTGGGGAAACATGAATTTTATTCATAGTTTCGTATTATATTTGACCAGTCTTGAAACCTACACTTAAGTATGTCACTTTAAAAGTATTTATACTCTTTAAGCAGGGCTTATTGGTGAAATAAAATTTTTAGGTACATAGTTTCAAAGTTTCACTGAAGTTAGGTTTCGACCTTTTATTGGTTAAAAAAAAGAAAGGAAGCATATTACTAAATATTTTCTTTGATCAGGAACTTTCTTTAATTATTGTTTTTATTTTTTTTTTGTAGTAATATAAATGCACAAAAACAAGGCGCCTGGAATCGTTTTATGAACTCAGTACGCAGTCGTCTAAACGTGGCACAAATTGTGCGCGACGTCCGTCAAGATGCGACCATCACATTTGATTTTCTCGTTTTACTTATATCAGCGGCGTGAGTATTTTGATTATTTTTTTTTACCAATTTATATGAAATCAAATTTTTTTATAGCATTTTGGCATCGTTTGGACTCGTCGAGGACAGCACAATTTTTCTTGCTTCTAGTATGTTAATATCACCGCTGATGGGTCCGATTATAGCCGCTATATTTGGCACGGTTATTAAAGATCATCCGTTGCGTATTTTGGGCTGGAAAAATGAGCTACTCGGCATTTTGGTGGCCACTTTAGTTGGCTTTCTTTTCGGTATGATCGTTTGCACGTTTGACGAGCGTTATGGCGTTGGTGAAGGTTTGACCAATGAAATGCTTTCACGTTGTGAACTGCACGCGTTGTTGGTTGGCATATTTACTGCGATACCTTCGGGCGCTGCAGCAGCTATTAGCATTCTAGGCGGTAATATTGGATCGCTTGTGGGTGTGGCCATATCTGCGTCGCTGTTGCCACCAGCCGTGAATTCGGTAAATATGCAAATATGTATGTCTCAATTATAGTTTTTATATTATAAATATCTAAGTCTACTAGTTTTCGTCGCGTCTTGTCTAAATATTTTAGACGAATAAGTTTGTTAAATTTGTCCAGTTCATCACATCCATTGTCCAATCTAAATTCCTTCCAGTTTATCTAGTCCATAAAGTCTACAATCCATCCAATTAATACAGTACATACATTCATTAATTCCTTAAAAGGGTCTTCTTTGGGCGCTGGCCTGCATTTACAAATTCTTTGAAACGGATGAATCGCGTTACTCGAACGTAGTAAAGACAAACTTCTACTCCAACAATCAGGCCACCGAATTAGCCATACTCGGTACGATCAGCATGTGTCTCACCATAACAAATGTGTTCTGCGTTTATATTATGGGTGTGCTCGTGCTGAAAGTTAAGGAGATAGCACCAGTTATTTCGCGCAATAATCGGCAATTCTGGAAGCACGACATTAAGATAGCGCGCGATCTAACCAAGAACAAGTTTGTCGATTCGGATACTGCGATCATTGATGAGTTTGCCAATTTAGCGAAGGAGGACCAAAAGGCGCTGGGCATTAATTCTGAATTTTTGCGTAACATGCAGGACGACGCAATTTATCAAAATACCTGGTCACCAATTGGTATACGACACAGTTTTGAGCCGAACTACGAGCCCATACGTGATAATTACTCGACCGTGCATCGCATCGAACGATTGTATTCGACTATAACGCACCAGCACCAACAGTCGCTAAAGGAGTGCAGGTATATTATAAATACAAGCAGCTATTGTGTAAATTTTACTTCGTTAAGCTTATAACTAGAGTCTGACCGAACATTATTTTTTCGCTTTTTACTCAATATTTGACCGATGCCGAACAATTTAAATAACGTTTAAGATTTTAAAATCTATGAGGAAAAACGATGAGTGTCCATTTTTTTAAATTCGTCGAAAAACTAATTTTAAAATTCAATTTTCATCGTTTTTCTTTGATGACCGATTTGTTTTTGGCTCGTTTATAAAAAACGTGAATGTTAATATCAAGCTAAAAATACAGTTCGAAACTATAGCCAATGAGCTACAAAACTGTATCATTATTTCATTAGAAAAATAATATTAATGGACTCATTGTTTACTTTTTATTGAATTACAAAAGACAAAACATACATAAAAAACACACACACTATGACAAAATTTAAAAATTAGAAGAAAAAAAACTGCATACTCAATATTTTAAATTAATCATTGAAATCTGGACTTAGGATCCAAAAACCCATTTTTGATTTTAAAATGTTATATTGTACGCCAGAAAAGAAACTTATCTGCGTTTTCGCCAAGAATATTGAATCTTCTTAACGTGTACAATTCCAGCCGCACTTAAGTTGTTGCCTTTTTAAAATTGTAAATGGGGACTCGAGTTGCAATAACGATGTGTATTGTCATTCCTTAGAACCAAATTTTTGTATGTATAGCTTAAGTTGTTCCTTTTATTGATTTTGCTGCCAAAAAATCGTATGTTTCCCAGACATTTTAACTAAAGGACGATAAGCAATTGATGCACTCACATTATCATCAATTTTATAGGCGGGAATTGTGATTAAAGCCAAACATTCGTTCGGACACTATTGATTACTATATCGAACACCATAATATGTCACTGTTCTTTAGTCTAAGCGGAGACGCATAGTTACAATTATTTTAAAAATAAAAATCACTGAATGATTTGAAATTTTTTAAAAACAATTTGTTATTTTTGAACAATCAATGATTCGTTCTTTTTTTTCAATAAAAGTCATTAAAAATAAATGCAGTTTTTGATATCCAAAACTGCCTACAAATATAAAATTGTACGAGTACATTACAAAAAAAAAAAAAAAATACCCCAAATAACCTTCAGACTTAACCCCTTATTCATAAACCAGTTTTATTTAAAACATTGTTTTCAATCCAAATATATTCAAAGTACAGCGACTAGTATTTTAAATTGGAGAAGTAAGACAGACCTGGACGTGAAATTGGATAAAAAATACCATAAATTAAGCATAGTGGAGATATTAAAATGTTTATTGTAACAAAACGACGACTAAACGAAATACACCAAAACAATTAAACAAGGAAAGAACAAGCACTCTACAATGCTTCTACCTAGTTACGCCAAAGGATAATAATCGTTTCCTTTAAATTCTAAACCAACCACTTTTATGGATATTTTGATTACAAAAATATTATTTTTATTAAAATTAGTTTATGACCAAGGGGGGTGGGGGTAGGACTATATGCAATGTGGAGATATTATTATTATTTTATTAGCACTTTTAGACTATGGAATTAATTCTTAACCAAAATTTGCGGCTAAAACTAAAAATTTTCTAAATTAATAATTTAAGTATTTCTTTTCAAAAAAATTTCACAGTTAACTGTAATTTTAAATACCATTAAAAAATTTAAAACGACTTTTGCATATTATTCCTCAATATAAAATATAATTTCCTTAGAAAACTTGTTTTCAAATAAATTCTCCAATGTCAAATTTTAGATTCGACTCGCAATCAGCTTTACAGATTTTACACTCACACAATAAATTATTAAATAATTGTTTTAATTGCAGACAGCAGCGGTATAATCGTCGACTGACGGATTGTACAAGTGAGATCGAAACGTCTTACCGAGTTCTTGAAGAAAAAGTGAATACATTTTTAATATTTAATTTAAATTAAGAACACTTTCAATATTAATTTAAAATAATTTTATCCAAAATGTTATTTCAGTTGCCGCGTTGTACTACCATGCCATCAAAGACGTCCTGTCACTCTGTCAGCACGATCACGCCAGATGCGACCGCCACTTCAACCGCAAGTGTATCCAATCGCACATCTGAAACGAACACGCCCACTGGCATATCAGACGAGCGTAAGCGTCGCAAATTTATTGTGACACCTGCAGAAGATCCGTTGTTGTATAATACCGCCGATGATGAAGTGGACGTTTAATGAATGTTGATGGGGGGAGCGTAGATAATGTGTAGACAAGATGCTGGTTTTATTGTTTTCTTTTTCGAATATTTTTTTTTTTTAAGTTTTAATTGCATACATTCTTAACGGCGTGTTAAAACCAATTCCAACTTGTCCAGAAGGCATTAACCAGAAAAATTCAAAAAACTACACCAAGTATCCGTTAAGTGTAGGCGTTTGTGATTCACTTTTGTTGTAAACGTTTTAATTATTTGAAATATTTTTTTTTAAATATTTTCGTTGATGTTTTTTGTAAATAAATTTTTAATTCTAGGTGTAGTTTTTGATTATTGTTTAATAAAAACCTAGCAAATATCTATACATAAAATGCAAATGAATTTTAAATATTTAATTTTTAACAATTTTTTGTTTTTCTTTTAACTAAAGCACACCTAGAAACTGTCAGGTCCTTGACGGTCGGCCTTCACCTGTGAACGTTGGCGCTTCACCTGCAGGCGTTCGCGTGCGGCTCTTTCTTGTCTGTAAAAATAAGAAAAATAAAATTCATATTAAAGAAAGAATAATTAAAATAAATCAAATACTAACCGCCGACGCACTTTCTCTAACGTCTCCTCTGTCAGTGTCGGCGCCTCAACTTCATATGCTCGTATAATGGTGCGCAGTTTTTCCAAAGCATCGGCCAAATTCATTTGCTGAGAGCGCGTCAAATCGCTCTTGATGACATAGAATCCGTCTTTGGTTATTTTATTTTGTAACTAAAGAAAATAATATTACGATAAGATTTTTATTTTATAAAACCAATGCACTTACGCCCATCAAGAGTTTCTGTCTGGTCTTCTCTGGTATCCACGCGGCATCCGTCAGCTTGAATCGTAAATCCACTTTGGTGTTTACGCAATTAACATGTTGTCCTCCCGGACCAGAACTTCGGCTGTAAGTGATTTCAAGCTGATTGATCGGTATATACCCCGAGAACTTATCGCCTTGAGTTGCAGGCTAATAGTGTTTCGCATATTTGGTTATTTAATCAATTTGAATAAATGATTAGTTGGACTTACAGGTGAAGGCGTGTATAGCCGCAGTCGGCTGCTGGGATACAACTTGTCTAACGACAGATCACTCTGGAACGATAACTTTCGGCCAAGCACGGCGGCCGAAGTGTACGTCTTTTCGACGCTTTTATGGCGTAGCACGGAAATAAAACCACCGCAGATTTTATTCATCTCGACAGGTTAAAATTTAAGAAAAATACGATGGTCGTGCCGACTGGAACGGAACAGCTGTTTTTATTTTTCGATTACAGTTTAAAAAGCGTTGTAATTTCTCTTTCCATTCCTTCAAACAAAAAAAATTAATTTGAAATTTTTTTTGAGTCACCTTCTAAATATTGCGTCAGTGGTATTTCCTTCTACCTTCCTCGTTTTTCCAAACTAGTCCAAAAATAGCAATGAAAAAATAACTTGTAGATAACAAAGGTTGTAATTTAGATCAGCTGTTTAGATTTAAAAAATTTCAACGTGGATTCGGTTGTGTTTTAATTTACAAAAAAATAATTGTTTTCTCAAGAATGGAGGAAGAAAATGAGCCCAATCAGCTTAAAAATCCCATTAACAAAGTGATTCGCGAACGCAGCGCCGAGATTGTTTCTGGTGGCAATGTTTTTTATAATCCAGTGCAAGAGTTCAATCGTGATCTGAGTATTTCGGTGCTGAACGTCTTCTTTCGACGTTTATCAAAAGAACGACATGAAAAAGCGGCTTCGGCTCGTAACAAGCGAAAAAACAAGGACATAGCGGAGGAGCAGTTTCCGCAGCAGAAATATGTGGCAGGCGAAAAATACAGCGATGGTATGCGAATATTGGAGGCGTTGTCTGCAACAGGTCTTCGTAGTATTCGATATGCTAAGGAGGTGGCCGGTGTACGCGAAATAATTGCCAACGATCTATCCAAACAAGCGGTTGAATCAATACGTGAAAATGTGAGCCACAATGGAGTTGAACACCTGATAGAAGCAAGCCATGCTGATGCTATGTAAGTTCGATTTTATCCGTCTTTAAATTGGGCATTAAGGATAGATACTAAAATCCATGTGTTAAAAATATTCATAATAAAATCGAATTTAATATATTTAAAATACTAATTTCGCTCGTTTGCAACAAAAGGAACATAAACTCAAACTATCAATTATTCAGTAAACGGGTTTAAATATTTCTTTCTTAATAGATTTACACTGAAATCTTTTTTTACAAAATCCACCACCTCATGGCTAGTTTACAAGTTCCAGGAAACCACATTTATACTGTGTAAATGAAGTAAGAGACTAAATTCCAACTTAGGTCACTCACTTATGTCGGACTCACTCGAAATATTTTAATTTTAAAAACTACAATCATCTTCGGCTATGTCGAAGCCCCTTCCTTCCTAAATGTGGCTCTAAAATTACATCAAAATATAGTTTTGCAGCTAATAAATTTTGTTTGAAAAAAATTTTCTGGAAGATATTAGGTGTACAAATAAGTTTCCGCCGTTTTTTGTTAATAAAATAATATTTAAACGATTTTAAAAAATGTGAGACTGCTTGCTGAGTGACTTCTAAACTAAGTGCAAGTTCCTTTTGTGTTTGAGACGAATCTTCACCCAATAATTTCTCCAAATCTGCATCCTCGTAAATTTACGGCCTTCCACTGGATCTTTGTCTTTTATGTCAAAATCACCTTTTTTAAATTTTTGAAACCACTCACGACATGTTCTCTCACTCAAAGCATCCTCATTATATGCTTCTACGATTAATCGATGCGACTCAGCAGCAGATTTTTTTAAATTAAAAAAATGACACTTAGTTGGCTCAAATTGAGACATTTTTAGATGAAGAAAAATATATGATGCTAATGCGAACTTAATAACATGATAAGGTTATGTTGTTCTGGAATAAACAAACTAATTTTCAAGTAGGTTACCATCTGCGAATTCCAACGTAAACCTCGTGCCACGCCATCTTTCTCAAAACGGCGGAAACTTATTTGTACACCTAATATATTTGCTGGTAGTTGATATCTTAACCAAAAAAAAAGTACACTGAAAATAATTTCTAACAATTAAAAATTAAGATAAAAATGTTAATAGTCCATTTCAGTAAATTCGTCAGAAAACGAATTTTAAAGTTTGATTTTAAAATTGTTTTCAACAGTCGAATTCTTTTGACTCGTTTTGAAGGTGACCGTGAATCATTTTATTGAAATACTCCTGTACAAGTGTACAAATATTTTTGTTATTTGTTTCTTAATTTTCGACCTACACCCAAACAGTTAAAGGATTTTCTTCAATTTTAAAACATATATTCATATACGCATGACCGAAAGGAGTCCAACGGAAAATTTCACACTGTGACTGAAATTTTGTTAAGTACAATTTTCGTCTGTAAATACAAATTGGGTGGGTTCGGACAGTTACACTTAACTTTATTATAAAACAATGCTTGCAGTGAAATCTTATGTCCAATGTACATACTTAAATTGATAGATTAATGTGTTTCATATGTATTACCTACCTTGTTATCTTAATTTTATGGAATCCCTTATACGAACGTATTCTTCAAGCAGATTATAAATATTTATTATTGTATTGTGTACTCAACAGGACCGTGATGTACCTTTCCACTACCTCAGACAAGCGTTTCGATGCCGTCGATCTGGATCCCTATGGCTGCCCGAATCGATTTCTGGATGGCGCAGTACAATCTATTGCCGATGGTGGTCTTTTGCTTGTCACCGCCACTGATATGGCCGTGCTAGCGGGCAATGCGCCAGAAGCGTGCTACGTTAAATACGGCTCGGTGCCTCTGCGTATGAAGTCCTGTCACGAAATGGCGTTGCGCATACTGCTACACTGTATTGAAACACACGCAAATCGCTATGGAAAATACATAGAGCCGCTTCTGAGCGTTTCGGCGGATTTTTATGTGCGCATTTTCGTACGCGTTCATACGAGCCAAGCGCGTTGCAAGTTTAGCATGAGGTGCTGCATTCGATCAACTTTATTGACTGTGTGGATTCATTTCTAATAATATATTTTAATTTGTTACATATAGCAAACAATCGATGATATTCCAGTGCACTGGCTGCGACAGTTATACGCTGCATCCGTTGGGCGCTAATAAACCGAATCCAACCGATGCAAATCCGCTGCAGGTGAAATTCGGCATACCGACGGGACCGCCTGTTAGCACACATTGTATACACTGTAGCCACAAGCATCATGTATGTAAATGCAAAAATATTTTATTTTAACTTAATTTAATTGCATTCCTTATTTTAGTTGGGCGGTCCAATATGGTCAGACCCCATACATGATATCGCCTTTGTACAGGAACTGCTGGATGAAATTCAGAAGGCCCCACTTTGTGAGTTGGGCACTCAGCGTCGTCTTATAGGCGTATTGTCCGTGGTATTGGAGGAGCTGCAAGATGTGCCGCTCTACTATACGCTTGATAAGCTTTGCTGCGTGCTTAAATTGGAAATTGTGCCTATTCTTAAATTTCGTTCGGCGCTGCTGCATGCCGGCTATCGTGTCTCATTCTCGCATGCTTACAAAAATTCCATTAAAACAGACGCGCCCGCCGCAGTGCTGTGGGATATCTTGCGCTGCTGGAGCAAACGGCACCCAGTGAAGGAAGAACGCATGTTAGATGGAACGCCGATTCAAGCGATCCTAAGCAAACCGTGCACACAGGAATACAACTTTGATGAGTTGCATCCGGCTGCCAACCCAAACAGTCGCAAGAACGCATTGTCGCGTTTTCAAGCAAATCCAACGGCACACTGGGGTCCCGGCACACGTGCCACAATAATGTGAGTCGCAGCACATTTAAAAACTGCCAGAGTTTTTCTATTTATTAATTTTTTAATATTACCACTTTCTTGACTAGGATTGGCGAGGACAAAGTGGCAAAAAGTTTTCGCAATCAGAACAAAAAACAAAAGACGAAAATTGTTGAAAATGTTCTGGCGACGACACCGCTGACACCGAAGCAAGAAGAAGAGGATGAGGAGACGACGGCACTCAAGTGCAAACAGCCCAAGTTGAACGTTGATGAAAAATGACAAAGGACTACACTTTCGGCATAAGTGTTCGAATATATTTTTATTTTACAAATGTTTTTTTTGTTTTTGCGAATTCGAAAAATAGAACTAAATATAAATGTATTTGTAAACTATAAAAATTTTAATAGCGAAAGAAATTGCCATCCGCCGGCTGTCGAGAGTAGCCGTTGTTCACTAATTGGTTGTGTGGACCGCTGTTGATCAGTTTGACGCTGTGCGGAGATATTTTCTCTCGAATGCCACCTGTTGGTAAAATGAAAAGAAGACGGAATTTTAAATGATACAAGAAAAAACACATTCATCTTAGTCGCAGTTCATTCATGATCATTATCTCAGATTATAGTAAGCACAAAAATTGTGCTTAGGTTTAGTTCAGAAACGTTTTTCGTAACGTCCTAAAAGATGAATTCAAAAATATTTTTCTTGATTTGAAGAATATTTTGAGAAAAAAGTAGAAAAATATTTTTAAGAGGTTTTCGGTTGATACATTTTTTAAACTTAGGATTACGCTCCGAAAAAAAAACACAACTTGCCATGTAAAAGCTCTTAAATATTTATGTTTATGTTTTTACGCCTAAGCGGCTGAACTGATTTTCTTAAAACTTGGAATATATCGCTGCTAAAACAAGCAAATGCCCTAACCAATTGAAATTGTACAAACAAATTAAAAAGCGTCAAATTTGAACAAAAGTTTTTTGTATCCATATATATAAAAATTAATGTATCTTTCTTTCTTTCTATGTACCACATGGGCGTCTAAACCATTCATCCGATTGTGATGAAATTTTGATGGATGGTCTAGGATGGTTTTGCGCATACAAAAATTTAACACGTCTATTACGCCCAGAATTTGTAAAATATTCGATTATTTCGATAATTTTGGTTCTAAAAATCTGAAGTTTGTATACCCCTGTCCCCAAAAATGGGCGAGTTTGGACAGGTTATAAAATCGTAAATTTTGGCTGTAAGGCTCTAATTTCTGAGATGTATTTTAATAGACTTCCAGAATTTGTAAAAAAAAATGTATTTCATTTTAGCAGCAATTTGAGGAGAACAGATTACGCTTTCGAAGATAACAATCAGCTAAAATCAAATAACCAGAAGAAAACAGTACGAAAATACATTTTATAATAAGTTCACAAATTGTTATCTCCCCCATGCCATCGTACCCGACATGGCTACCCTAGCTAGCTCACAGACACGGGTGTGGGCACTTAACCCGCCATGACGGGTCGAGGGGTTAACAGTAACAGAACCTCTACACACACAGACAAACAGACAGACGAACCGATGTTTTTGCTCGCCTTTTCCGGTACACCCACCCTACCATGCTGTAATATAATAAATTTTTATACAGCCCGTTACACCATCCTTTAAGGTACCTCCGTCAATTTAACCCTCAAATAACTACAGTTTAGCGTTTCATTTTATATTCAAACATTTAAATTTATTTTCTTTAAGATATAGGCAAATTTCACTATGGGTACATTTTAGAATTTAGACCACCATTTTGATGAATTTTTGGTTTTACTTAGAAATTAAAACATTTTGGGCAATAAAAAGGCATGAAAATGTTTGCAAATAAATATATATATATACGGATTACATTAGACGCATATTAATAAAAATATAAAAACACAGACAAAAGGGCTATTTGCCAACATCGAGGCTGTTTAGCAAACAGCTGCGATGGTTATATTTTTTTTGTTTGTTTTCAAACACCGGCAATAAATTAAAATCACTTAAATTTCGAACTTTTAATTATTCGTCACTTTGACATTTACAAGGTAGGTACGATTTTATCAGATAATTTCCCTAATTCCTGGAAGAGCTCTACTAGGTGGGGTTTATCATTATTATGGGCGTAAGAGTAATTTTTGTTTTTTTACATTAAATCGCCTCTTTTCGCGTAGGTTCGATTTAAGGAATTTTGGGGTGTATATGTCGATAAAAAAAAAATGAATTTATTTGCGCACTTTGTCTACCTGCACATAATAGTATTTACGTTAAATTTTAAGATTAAAATATATATATTGTAACAAAAAAAATGGAATTCATGGTTTATTTTAACATGGTTAATTTACGGCAACAAGATGTAAGCCGCTATGATGGCGCGCGACTGCGCGCTGATAATAAGATCACAAAAAGATTTCTTTATGAGCGCATTATTTTTTTATTGTTCTCTTCGCAGTTTTGCAGGGACCTTTTGTTTATTTAAGGAGACTCACTCGTACGAATTTTTCCTAGGATTTTCAAACCTTGTTTTTCTTTAATGTGTGTTGTTTCTTTCTCTTTCCAATTGGCGTAGCCTCACTCTGGCTGGACGGACAAATTTACTGTGTGGGCGTCTTATGCAGCTTTGGAGTTCGGCCGAAACGTATGATGCTGCTGCAAACTCCGGATCCCTATAGTGGCTATCCTGCCTGCAGTGATTTTTTAAATTTGGCTCGCCTCTCGCCTTAGCTCGCTTTGTCAGCCACAGGTTGGAGTAGAATTGGGAAATATAATGGAGCCTTGGTCCTCAACAAAAAAAACAAACTGCCTATTCCCAAAATTTTATAAATAAATAAAAAAAAATTTCTAACTATCCAACTTATTTGTTTTAATTGGTTATATCAAAAAAAAAACTTACTTATTTTTTTGTTCTTTTTCGCACTGATGTTACATGTAAATTTTATTTAAAAAAAGCGTTAAATTGTTTTTTTTTTTTAAACTTAGTCCGAGCAAAAAAAATATTTAATTGATCTTAGCAACTCTGCGCAGCACTTCCGTTTTTGCTTCTGGTTGTTTCCGTTTTCACAATTTAAAATTTTATGGGCCCTATTTATATGATTTTAAAATAATGTTAATCATTCCGTTTATGCGGTAATTTTCCCAAAACAGTGGTACTATACTTTTTTTTGTATTTTACATTTTCTTTAAATTTTCTGTCTCAGTTTTTCTTTTGTTGTTGCTTATTTTTTTTGTCGGAAAATGTTTCGAAACATTTTAATTGTTTTCCAAATTTTCCATTTGTTGGATTTTTTTATACAGGGTGATATCATTTTTTTATTTTTTTTATTTGCTAAATACCCACCCGCAACAAAACTCTGAATTTGTTTTACGACAAGGGAGTAGAGTAACAAAGGCAGTGAAAACGGGTGTAATCTCAAATGTATTTTTATTTTCAGGTGCCCAACGTAGGCGTTCGCCCACGCCCTGAGATTAAGAGTCTCATACTCCACCGACTGAGCTAACCGGGCTTTTTGCGTATTCTCGTAGTATGGCAACCTCACGTTGCCGACTTCTTCTGGCCGTTCTTTGATTCGGCTCGGGTATCTGATTAATTATGGTTGTCGTTTCCGGTAAAACACGCGATCTTGAACTTCTTGATGTCTATGCAGAGCCACAGCATAAGATCACCTACTCAATTGAACACATGCCGGGCTCAGCGAATGGCAACGAGGTTATACTCACCGAAAATTCGGGAACTTTCACTCTTACACAAAATGCAGCGGTGTTGGCGAGCATATTATTGAAATAACGGCGGCAGGTGCTAACACAGCGAAGACAACTACTCCGACGACCACATCAGCAAAAAAAATGAAAAGTATTCGCAATAAGAATACACGAACCGTAGTAGCCGCGGCAGCCATAGGCGGCGGTAGCGTTGTTTTAAATCCTGCACTTGGCCACTTTGAGACCTTAAAAGTCGAAAGTTTCTCCACAGCATCGTCTTCCTTTAATGCTAGTGGGCGTGCCGGTGCCGGTGTCAGCCACTCCCCCAACGATGACACACTTGATTTGGCCGTACAAGCCGTTCTTGAGGAGGGCATGAGTCTGCAAAAGGCCGCACACAAATACGATATTTTAAAAAACGTACTCTGGCGGCGCGTACGCAAGCATCCCAACTATATGAAAACGACACGCGAAAATCCGGTCCTGTCACTCGCCTATGAGCGTCTTAAAGGCGGCGATTCACTGAAAAGCATCAGTCGCGAACTCGATATACCCATGTCGAGCTTCATCGTCACAAAGTGCGTCTCGCAGCGCAAGGTCGCCTGCCAGACTATGTGACATTCAAGAAACGCGACTCCATTTCGAAGGATGAATTGAAGGAGAAACTCGCCAAAGCGGTACATGCGTGTGTGCACGAGGGCATGTCGCAGAATCATGCGGCAAATTTGTTCGACATACCGAAGAGTACGCTGTATTTCGTGCATATTAATTTTGGCAATATTAGTTAAATGGACCATCGAAGATGCAATCAATGAAATAAAAAACATGCTAAAAAATGAGTGGAGAGAAGAATACAAAAAACAATCCGCCACTAAAGGAAGACAGTATGCAGCGATTTACTCGGATCTCGTAAGTAAACCCTGGTTTTAGAAGAATGATTTTGACATGAAACCAGAGGAGATAAAACAATTAATCGAATTATATCCAACCACACCCTTTTCAGAGACACTTTAGCTAAAATGAAAATTCAAGACGATTCCAGATGCGATCAATGTAATTCAACTGAAGACACTACTCAAATCATTTTTCATTGCTCCAAATACACAGACATTCTCAACAAATATTCATTTGACAAATTACACTTCCCTAGCTGAACTCTATGAACATCACAAAATTAAGGCATTTCCAGTAATCATATAAATCAATCGTGAGTGCTTTTAATTTGTTTATATACTTATTTATTTTATTTTACTGCTTTATGTCTTTTCCATGAAATATTCCGATCGGGGTTCCATTTAACCTTTCAAGTTCATACATACTATTTCCTATGACTCTTTTTACTCGACATTTAATAAACTTTCTGCAAAATTTCGCATTGAAATTGTTTTTAAAATCACTCAATACGAAGTTTCGCTTATATACCTCTTGACCGGGAATAAATTTCACGTCACGAGCTCGTTGATTATATCTTTTTGCGCCCCTCTCGTAAGCATTGTGTTGGTTTTGTTTAATTTGGTCGCGGATAAGCGCAATCCTGTCTTCCCTGTTCAAAATACGAAGTTCATTGTCATCTAATGAAATCAATTTCTTTGCAATTTTATAATCGACCCCGCTAGTGTACATATTTTGTCCAAATAGAGCAAAGTAGGGCGTTACGCCAGTCGCTTGGTGTACAGAGCTGCGCAGCGCGCATTCGATTTCTGTTAGATACATATCCCAATCGCGATGGTCGTTTTCTAAATAGGTTCTTATGGCTGCTAGCACTGATTGGTTTACGCGCTCAGATGCGTTTGCTTGTGGGGCGTAAGCAGCTACCTTTAAGTGATTAATTTTGTACGATTCCATGAGTTTTTGAAAATCTTTGGAAGTGAATTGTTTACCATTGTCTGAGTGTATGATCTCAGGTACACCAAATTTATGAAATATTTCATGAACTAGAAATTGAATAATATTTGCTGATGTTGCTTCGCGCATTGCTTTTAAAAAGGTAAATTTTGTAAAATGATCAACCACGATAAATATATATGCGTTTCCGCCCTTTGATCTTGGGTATTTTCCTAGAAAGTCAACATATAATTTCTGAAAAGGACGATGGGTTACCACTTCTTGTCCCATCATAGGTTTTAGAGATGTGTTGGTTGGCTTTACTTCTTTACATGTCTCACAATTACGAATAAAGTTTCTTACTTGAATTACCATACGTGGCCAGTGGAAAAATTGTCGCAGTCTTTGTAATGTTTTGGCTACGCCACCGTGAGCGCATGTTTTTGGGTTGTGTGCTTTTTCGATCAACGTCGTGGTCAATGCTTCTGGTATCCATAGCTTCCACGCGTATTCAATTAATTCTGGGTTGTTTCTGTTAAATTCGGTTCGCTTATAAATTTTTCCGTTCTCTATTTGAAGATCTGGCAATTCAGCCGCATTGTTTTCGATGGTTTTGATCAATTCAATATACTCCGGTGAATCAAATTCAGTAGTCTCAAAATCCAATAATGGCTCATCATTGTTTTCAACTTCGGCGATCTCTTCAACGGTGCGTGACAGGGTGTCGGCGACAATGTTTTCGGATCCTTTTCGGTGTTCGATTTGAAAATCGAATGCTTGTAATAACAGTGACCATCTTGCCAATCTTCCGCTAAGGTCTTTCATCGCCATCAACCATTTTAGACTGGCATGATCGGTTATGATGGTGAATGGCATCATTTCCACATAGGGTCGAAAACGTTTCACTGCTAGGATGGCGGCGAGACACTCCTTCTCGGTGACACTGTAATTACATTGGCAGCCGTTTAATTTTTGGGAGAAAAATGCGATTGGCCTTTCGTTTTTGTCTTCATCTTGTTGGAAGAGTACTGCACCCACTCCATATGCTGACGCATCACATTGTATAAAAAATCTTCGCGAGAAATCCGGATGCCTTAACACTGGTGCTGTAGTTAACGCCTTTTTTAATTCGGTGAAGGCTTCCATGGCTGCTGGAGTCATGATAAATTTACTACCTTTTTTTAGAGTGTCGCTTATTGGGGCCGAAATTGTAGCAAAGTTTCTTATAAAACGTCGGTACCAACTGGCTGTACCTAAAAAGCTGCGAACTTCTCTTGGGCTTCGCGGTACTGGTATGCGTGTAATCGCCGTCACTTTTTCTGGGTCTGTCTTCAGCAGTCCACCTCCAATAACGAAGCCGAGGTATCTTAACTCCTTGAAGCAAAAGTGTGACTTTTTGATTCCGATTGTTAAGTTCGCTTCTTTCAGACATTTCGCTACTTCTTTTAAGATACGCATATGTGTATCAAAATCGGGGGACACTATGAGCAAATCGTCCAAGTAAATAAATACGTACTCTTTTAAACGCTGAGGAATGACTTTGTCCATTAGGCGGCAGAGTCTTTGCGCGGCGTTGCATAGACCAAATGGCATTACGACGAATTGGTAGAGTGGTCTTCCGGGTACTGTGAACGCCGTGTATGGTTTACTTTTCTCCTCTAGTTCAATTTGCCAGAAAGCACATTTCAAATCTACGCTGCTTATAAAGTGAGTGTAATCTACGCGGCTAAGTATACCCTCTATGCTCTGGAGCGGATAGGCGTCCTTGATTGTTATATCATTTAATTTTCGGGCATCTAGGCAGAATCTATTTTTGCCGGGTTTGCGTACTATTGTTGTCCGATTACTCCATGGGCCAGGACTCTCTTCAATAACGCCCCATTCTAACATTTGGTCGACTTCGGCGTACACAAGCTGTTGAACCGCGGGTGACATGGGGTAGTGCCGATCTTTGACTGGCACTGCGCCTTCCACCAACTGGATCGTATGAGTTTCCAACTTTGTTCGGCCGAGACCATGCGTCTCATATGTTAAGAACTCATTCTTTATCGCTTCTAATTTATTTCGCTGCTCCTTATTCAATTCGTGCTCGATTGGAACTACAGACGATTGCTCTTCCTTAAATTCGCGAACTACATTTTCAAAATTGATTTCTTCTACGCCCAAGACGTCAGTTGCTAATTCGAATTTTCTCCAGAAGTCTATTCCAAGATATACTCGCTGCTGTAGAGACGGGCATAAATAGAACGTCATGTCGTGTTCTTTCTCGCGGTATTTTACGCTTAGCACAACTTTACCAATCACTATGTGTCGACGACCACCAGCTGTATGGACCAGAGAATAGTATCGTTGTATTTCGACGTCTAGGTCAGTGGCTAATTCGCGGCAACCTTGACCAAGTATGCTGATTGATGCACCGGTATCTAATAGACCACGCAATTGATGTTCACCAACGACTATATTTGCATAAGCCCTTGGGTCAGATTTTTCTGCGCCTTGGACAGCTTCGGTTACTTGACTGCGTTGTAATTTTCGTTTTTTATAGCGTTCACGTGCTTTTCTTACTCGTTTGGTCATGCCATCAATTTGGTGTTCGGCAAATATCCTCTCTCTTGCTTCCTTATATTTGCGGACCCGCTCTTCTAGTGGTATTATTTTATATATATTTCTATGTGTTGTCTCATTATTTGGTATCTTATTAATAAAAGGATTTCTTAAAATATTAATTTGATTTTTTATTTTTAGATCGCCCTCTACTTCCGTATTGGTAGCGGCGTCTCGACGGGAATTTGGTTGGAGCGCGACTCTCCCGCTGTGTTCGCGTTCCTCCTGGAGTTTCCCCCTCGGCAATTTGCACAGTTAGGAGTGATGGTATTTTCTAATCCGCATTTGTAACAGAAAATATTGCGTACACTGGACAGACATTCCATGTAAACATGGCCTTGTTGGCGACAGTTCCAGCAGATTAGTGGGCGTCGCTTTTGTTGTTGTTGGTTTTGAGCGGTAATTTCATCGACTACGGCCGCATCATCTTCGTTTTCGACGTATCTGTCTTCTTCGTCCTGTACAATTTCGCTTATATTCGCACGATGTGGTTGTTGCCTTGGCGGAGGTGCTGCATATTTATTTGAAGGTATATTTATGGGTCGAAAGGTGCGCTTCGGAAATGCACGCTCAACGCCAATACAGACGTCTCTTAGTTCATCTACAGTTTGCACTTGTACTGCAAACACAGTCCTCGCTAAGTTTTCTTCCAAATTTTGCTTAATCTCCTTGATCAGTTGTGCGTCTGTTATCGGGCTTTTCAGTTGTGATCTAAGCTTTAGCATATCGTGGAAAAATATTTCCGCCGATTCTCCCTGCTGTTGCTTTCGTTCCAATAAATTGCGCATGGCTTGAAATTGCGTGTCGTTGGATTTATATTGGCTTTTTAAAGCTTCTTTTAAAACATCCCAGTTGGCTGTTGGGTTTGATCGGATAAAAAGCCAATACCATTCTCGTGCTTCTCCGCTAACCAGTCTATGAAAATCTCGCATTATTTCAGACCATGGACACGCGTAATGCCTCTGCAAATGTTCGATGCGGAATATAAAATCTTCGATTGACATTCTATCTTTGCGGCCATCGAAAACAATATCCCATTTGTCAATTTGGATCAGTCTCGACACCGGATTTACAAAGTTGGCACGCTCATGGTTAATATCGTTCATCATTGCGGACGTTGGAATTCTTGGTGTTTGGCAGTTGGATGAAATATTTGTAGGGTCATAGTTTGAAGGTACATACGATGCTGTTACGTGTTCCTGAGGACAAGTCAAAGTCGGATTTAGCTGTGATGTCGATGCCGCAAACATCGTGTTTAAATATTGTATTTGGTGGCTATCATTCTGTTGCTGTGTTGAATAAGTTTGGTGTGGCTGATAAACAATCTGTGGTTGCTGTTGTTGTTGCATATATATTGGTTGTTGTTGCTGTGGAAATTGTTGTTGTTGTACTGGGGCTCTAGGAAAAACCTCTTCTCGACGAACATACTGTTCATTTCTTAAATTTGCTTGTTTATTTGCACGATTATTATTATTTACGCTAATTTTTTCACTATTTGCAGATTTATCAACAGCACGAAACATTTCATTGGATTGGTGACCCTTCCCATTGCTCTTAATTTGTGGTAAATCACTAGTTTGTGGGATAGCATTCTGACTTCCCATTGCACTTATAGAGCTCAATACCGCATCTAAGCCGGCCTTTAGGCTAACCATCGATGCACTCAGTTCCTGCAACTTCTTGTCAGATTGCTCGTTGCACGACTGCATGGTTTATTTAATGCGACGTTCGATTGAAGCGTTTAACTCTTCTACTTCAGGAGAACGCCGTTGGTTTGTCGGTAGCATCGGTGGAGGAAGACTCACATCTACACCAGTACGTATAACCTGATCTCTAATTTCACTTGCAGGCCCTAATTCTAAATTTGTATTTATAGACGTTGACAAGTCTCGGAAAAATGGTCTCTGTGGAGAATTTGCAGATGTTATGTTGCCGCAGGCTGCACCCGCTGGTGAGTTGTTTGGCGTACGTTGCATTCTTTTTTTGTTTGTGGAAAATGGATCTCTATTCGGTTCTAATGCTTTATCTTCAATTATTTCGATTGACTTGCTCATAATAAATTCTAACGCTTTTTGAGCACCTAATTTTTTTCCTTCTAATCTGGAAGATTTACGCATAAGGAGGGTATTCGTTTAACTTTACTGAGAATAAAAAAATACTAACTTTTTTAAAAGAATTTAATTAATTGGGGTTCTTTGACGGAGGCACTATCGAAGTTCGGATTCCAAAACAATCAGGATGTATATATTGATACCTTTTCATTTGTCTGTCTGTGGTACTAAAGCATGTGATTTTACATTTACATTATGAACAATTTTACTCTTTAATCATTGTTATTGGCTTGTCGATACAACAAATTATATAACGATTTATAAATTGGACAACGACTTTTCAATACAAAACGATTTCTGATAATAACAAAAAAATTTACTTGAATCTATAAAAAACAATTACGATATTTCAAATTGAGTCAACAAAGGATTTAAAAAAAAATGTTTTATATTTTTTTTTTTTTATAACGCAGGTACTTGAAAGTAAAAAACAAATTTTGTTTTCTTTCATGATGTCCTACATCCAAAATTTAGTGCTTTTACTATACTTTTAGCGTGAACATTTTTATTTTCCGCTAAGACATAATTTAACACCTTTTTTTTTTTTTTGTATAAATTTAATATTTGACAATTTCGAATCCACTTGTACCGTTCATGCAATTAAGTCTCTTTTTCGGAACATAAGTCACTACTAGTTTAAGCTTCTTGAAATTAGGTCAAACACAAAAAAAAACGTTTAAAAAAAATTAATTACACTACAAAAAAAAACTTGATACTTTTGCACAGTGTACCGATTCCGAGAATTTAATTTTTTTATTATTGGGCGCCATATTTGTTATCTCCCCCATGCCATCGTACCCGACATGGCTACCCTAGCTAGCTCACAGACACGGGTGTGGGCACTTAACCCGCCATGACGGGTCGAGGGGTTAACAGTAACAGAACCTCTACACACACAGACAAACAGACAGACGAACCGATGTTTTTGCTCGCCTTTTCCGGTACACCCACCCTACCATGCTGTAATATAATAAATTTTTATACAGCCCGTTACACCATCCTTTAAGGTACCTCCGTCAATTTAACCCTCAAATAACTACAGTTTAGCGTTTCATTTTATATTCAAACATTTAAATTTATTTTCTTTAAGATATAGGCAAATTTCACTATGGGTACATTTTAGAATTTAGACCACCATTTTGATGAATTTTTGGTTTTACTTAGAAATTAAAACATTTTGGGCAATAAAAAGGCATGAAAATGTTTGCAAATAAATATATATATATACGGATTACATTAGACGCATATTAATAAAAATATAAAAACACAGACAAAAGGGCTATTTGCCAACATCGAGGCTGTTTAGCAAACAGCTGCGATGGTTATATTTTTTTTGTTTGTTTTCAAACACCGGCAATAAATTAAAATCACTTAAATTTCGAACTTTTAATTATTCGTCACTTTGACATTTACAAGGTAGGTACGATTTTATCAGATAATTTCCCTAATTCCTGGAAGAGCTCTACTAGGTGGGGTTTATCATTATTATGGGCGTAAGAGTAATTTTTGTTTTTTTACATTAAATCGCCTCTTTTCGCGTAGGTTCGATTTAAGGAATTTTGGGGTGTATATGTCGATAAAAAAAAAATGAATTTATTTGCGCACTTTGTCTACCTGCACATAATAGTATTTACGTTAAATTTTAAGATTAAAATATATATATTGTAACAAAAAAAATGGAATTCATGGTTTATTTTAACATGGTTAATTTACGGCAACAAGATGTAAGCCGCTATGATGGCGCGCGACTGCGCGCTGATAATAAGATCACAAAAAGATTTCTTTATGAGCGCATTATTTTTTTATTGTTCTCTTCGCAGTTTTGCAGGGACCTTTTGTTTATTTAAGGAGACTCACTCGTACGAATTTTTCCTAGGATTTTCAAACCTTGTTTTTCTTTAATGTGTGTTGTTTCTTTCTCTTTCCAATTGGCGTAGCCTCACTCTGGCTGGACGGACAAATTTACTGTGTGGGCGTCTTATGCAGCTTTGGAGTTCGGCCGAAACGTATGATGCTGCTGCAAACTCCGGATCCCTATAGTGGCTATCCTGCCTGCAGTGATTTTTTAAATTTGGCTCGCCTCTCGCCTTAGCTCGCTTTGTCAGCCACAGGTTGGAGTAGAATTGGGAAATATAATGGAGCCTTGGTCCTCAACAAAAAAAACAAACTGCCTATTCCCAAAATTTTATAAATAAATAAAAAAAAATTTCTAACTATCCAACTTATTTGTTTTAATTGGTTATATCAAAAAAAAAACTTACTTATTTTTTTGTTCTTTTTCGCACTGATGTTACATGTAAATTTTATTTAAAAAAAGCGTTAAATTGTTTTTTTTTTTTAAACTTAGTCCGAGCAAAAAAAATATTTAATTGATCTTAGCAACTCTGCGCAGCACTTCCGTTTTTGCTTCTGGTTGTTTCCGTTTTCACAATTTAAAATTTTATGGGCCCTATTTATATGATTTTAAAATAATGTTAATCATTCCGTTTATGCGGTAATTTTCCCAAAACAGTGGTACTATACTTTTTTTTGTATTTTACATTTTCTTTAAATTTTCTGTCTCAGTTTTTCTTTTGTTGTTGCTTATTTTTTTTGTCGGAAAATGTTTCGAAACATTTTAATTGTTTTCCAAATTTTCCATTTGTTGGATTTTTTTATACAGGGTGATATCATTTTTTTATTTTTTTTATTTGCTAAATACCCACCCGCAACAAAATTGCGAAAGAAAATTTGGATATGCCGGTTTTTGATTTGTCGGTGTTTGACTATAAAAATTTACTATTAATTGGTATTTGGCATTGAAACCCAATGTTTTCGGGTAAAAATAATTTGCATAAAAAGCGATGTTTGGATTCATATTAAGGACCTCCTAAAGTTGTTTAAAAAGGATTTTTGGCAATGCTAACTTTTTACGTTATCCAAAGAAATTGATTTTTCTTTTGAAAAACTTAGTAGATGGTTTTTCGAGTTCTGAGTATGGTGTCAAGGTCAAGTTGAGCCTATCTTTAACTTAATTAATACGTAAAAAAAATACAAACATTTTCAAAAGTGAATTTTTTGGTCTATGATTTAAAGGTCTTCATAAAGAGAGAGAGAGTGGTTCCAGAAGGATGATAAGATATTCAATTAATTTTTTAATATAACCCATTGACCATACCCAGGGCCGTACCTAGGAATTCTGGCGCCCGAGTCAAGAGTGGATATTGTCGCCCTTTCAAAATATTTTTAGATACAATTTTTTTTTATGAAATTGTACTTGTTGAAAGTTGAAATTTTTTTTCTAAAATTGTACAGTATACATTTTCTTCATGAAAGCAGATGTAGACAAAAAAAAAGTAATCACTTAAAATAAATGTCGCCCTTCTAAAGCTTCTGCCACATGCCGCCCTTACAAAGTTGCGCCCGGGGAAATTGCCCCCTTCTGCCCCCCGCCCTAGATACGGTCCTGACCATACCACAACCATCATTAAAAGTGAGCATTATTGGATCCATAACTTAGTAGCGTGATGCTCAACGATAATACAACTAGATGTGGTGGTGGTGTAAACTATCTCATCACAAAAAGTAGGCGTGGTCGAATTAATTTATTGTCCACTGTCGAAGATCTGAATTTGTGATCCTTAATGATGAACAAATTTGATATGAAATTGTATGACGATGATTTTTATCATTTAACAAAAAGTATGCGTGGTGGGCCTATTTAACACCCACTGCCGTAGTTAAGTAACGTGATGCAAAGTGGACAGTTTGATGTATAAAAACCACACCTACTTTAGTGACCGGTATTAGGAAAGTGCTACGATAATGTTAGTTACATGCGATTTATGGGCTGTTCATTAACTAAGTAACTTTAATATTAACTTAAAAATGTTGCTTGAAAAAAAAACCGAGGAACGCCGGTTACAAGATAATATATAAATATGTTCTTGATAGAATGCTGTATGTCTGAGTCGTAGTAACATGTTATCGTTAAATAAGCGATTGTGAGGAACTACTTAAGTTTTGGGGTTAGTCGGGCTATAAATACGCCCACAATTGACAACATACTCAACATACATAACAAATTTTATTTTGTAATATTAATAACGAAATTCTAGACCAATGAAATTGAAATATTTACCCATTTTCAGCGGATGTCCCATTGAGTCTGGCTTGACTACATCTATTGTGCGTGTATTTCGTAAAACGCGAAAAGTTTCATGCGACGATGTAGAGCACGTTTCCTTCTGCAGCACCGCATCGACCTTCTCTGGGAAAATCTCCTTGGAGTGGTCGTAGCGCGACTGCAGCTGAAAGTCTAACGAGTCGCGCGGTATATCCGGTGTTGGGATGAAACGCTTACATTGACGCACAGAACTCAGCGTCTGGTGGTAGAAGAGCCGTTCGTGCGGCTTCAAATTGGCATACCACACTCGCCCGTCCGACGTCGGCGGCGGACTGGGCATGGGACAAATAAAGACACCCTCACTCTGCAAGTACGGAGCGTACGAAATGTTGCGAACTTTTTTCTTCATGTTTATTAAAATTTTTTGGTATATAGTTTTGTAAAAATTTTGAATTTAAAAATCGGAATTGCTGTTTTTGTTTGAAATCGAGACGAAAATTGAATTAAAATTATAAGTTTATTAGATTTAAATTAGAAAAAATTATAAATTCAAGAGGCTGACAAAAAACTCGAGGCCACACGAGCTGGAGTTTATGAAAACTGAATACGGGCGATTTGTTGACGTTACCAGGGTTAAAGTGCCATAGTGACTCCCCTAAATGATTTGTTTCATCGTTAAAGCAATATCAGACGGAATTTATGTCGCGTGGAATTCCGCCTATGTCAACAATTTAACCGATGATTGTAATTCGAACAAATGTTTCGAGTTAAAAATTTCCTTTACATTTAAGGATGTTTGTTTACTCGTACGCAAAGACCGTAGAATATATCGAGTTTTTCTGTTAAAAAAAAGTCTACCACTCCTTATAGTACGCCTCCGTAATGAAAAGTAATGAATATTAGTAATAACGTCTGGCGTCATAGTTAAAGAGAAATCGATTTAGTTTATATTATATAGCAAATTATTATTTTTTAACTTAAACAGTCTTGGTTTGTAGTTATTCGAGTTTTCAATATAGTGAAAATTATTTTTTGTCTTTTCGTCAAAAGAAGGTTTTTGAATTCGGAAATGAAATGTCTCATGAGTCAAAATTTTTAGACTTAAGCTGTTTTGTTCTTATCACTTCTGTATATAAAAATAAAAATGTTTGATAAAATTTTTGTTCATAGAATTTTTAAAGATATAATAGAGATCGGCCAGAAAGGAAATTTACTACTACTGGAGTAGGCAACAGTTTTCATTTAAAAATTAATTATAAACGGAATTAAAGATTTGAATCCAAGGAAATTGCAGTTACCTAACAATTGGCAAAGGTTTTTCGACAATTTACTTTGTGTTTGAGCCAAACGTCTCTTTAGCATAAGATTTAGTTGGTTTTTAAAAAATGTAGATGGCGTGCTGATCATTAGGATCCTCGTCATATAAGAAAATAGTGTTTCCCCCCTTCGGCCTCCCCGATTTTCAAAACATGTATGGCCGTCCAACTTTTTTTTGTTGCCATTAAAGCACAAGTCTTACTTAACGCGCGAACACTTTGCAAAATCCAAGATAAAACATTGCGAGCATATTAAGGCGCCTTACCAGAAGAAATCGTCGGTATTCTGAGTTTTCAACAAAAACTTACTTTGCTTAACTTTCTGATACAAATTTTCTTACCTAGCATACTTCTAATGAGCGGTACAAATAGAAGACAAAACCCAATATAACATACGGCAGGTGCGTGTGCGAGGTGAAGTTACGAGGTTTAGCAAGCAAATATATTATTTTGTACTAACTCAAGATTTATAAATTTATCAAAAAAAAAATTCATATATAATAGTTTTCTATATTTTTCTAGTCCAGGCATTTGTGATGATCGTAATTATCCAGTAAACCTAAATAATAATAAATTACGAAATTTCAAAAAAAAAATTCTCTAAAAGGTTTGCAACGAAATTTCGGTCTTGTCTCAGCAATGAATGACGCGTTTTGTCCAGAGGAGCCGTTACGCTGCTAAACATTTTCGGATTAAATTCATTAAAGTTTAGGTTCCTGTATATTTTCTAGATCAAAATTGAACCTTTGTGTTACTTGGGATGAGATATCTTCGCTTTTTGCATCAATAACCACATTCAAGTAAGTAGACTTAATGTCATAACGGTTAGCTTGTTCCTTTTGATTAAACGATTCAATAATAACAAATTCATAAATTTTGATTTATTTTTATTTTTCAATTTAAAATAAAATATTAAAAATATTTTGTTGCTGCAAAAGAAATAAAATTATGGATTAGATAAAAAAATACAAAACTTACAACGAAAAATCCAATGCAATCGACCAGCACTACCATGCAACCGTCATTAGTATTTATACTTCCTTCAGGCCAAAAGTAAACCGGAATGATCGTTTACCTGTGTGCTGCAATTTTTAAAGCTAAACTCTGCAAACAGCAAACAAGGAACCCGGAACCGCAAACAGAAACACCCACTAATCAGGAAACCCATATGCCAAATTTTGTTCTCTTTCTCTCGCTTAAGACAGCAACAAAACAGCTAAATGCACCTCGCTCTTTATTATTATTCATTACTAAACGAATACTCGATGGGAACCCCGATCAAATTGGATCTTTAGGACTGCAAAACAGCTTAACCAGCAAAAATTTAATATGCGGCGCAGCTTGTGCGGCAAGGAGAGTGAGAAGACGAGACGATTCTGCCTGACGTTGTTTTACTATACTATTTTTTAATAGTTTTGCTGCTCTCGCTTACAAAACGATTTCTACATGTGGCTGCGCCTGATACGAAATGTGTGTGCTGCTAATCCGCCCGCTGATTTCTGCGTACTGCCGCCGAATGTGAACGTAAACTGTTCATTAAGCGATTTTATATACAGGAAAAACTGTTGCTAACCACGAAAAGGTCGCACGAAATCGAAGATCACGCTGCGACGGCGTTGATTTACAATACAAGTGTTTTTCGATTTTTATGTTAAGCGGCAAACGCGTTCTTTTAACACGAACTCAGCTCAGCATACTATGACGGCAGACTCTTAATTGAACGAAAGCGCGTACTACAGAACAGCAATTTTTGTTGTTTGTTTTTGGACGAATGGAATGATCACACTCATTTTGACCAAGCGCAAATCACAAAGTGCTGGACTGTTAGACTGAATAAATGCAGAAGTAGTAGCAGTAGCGGCAGCGGCAGCAGTGGCGGTAAATTTCGATACGAAGCAGCAGCTCCACTCAATGTCTCTTTCTCTTTCCCCTTTTTAATCACCACTCTTTTAACTTTTTCTCTCTCTCTCTCTCATTTATCAGCCTGACAGGAACCGTTTGCCTGCATTATAGAATTATAGAGAATGTTAATACACATCGATCGATAGGTGTTTTTTTTTTTAATTTGTTTAAAGATTATATAAAGATTAGATTAATTTTAGGGCTGTGAGATTTGAAAATAAAATAAAACAACCAAGCAAGCAAATCCTCCAAAATCATAATTAAACAAATAGATTTTATTTAAGAGTGTGCAAAACGAATTTTGCCTCGATTATTTTTGGTATTCATGAATTGTGATTTTCGAAAAATCTGAAGTTTCGTAAAATGTTTGGAAAACATTTGAAACTAAAAGCTAAATATTATTAATTAGCAAATTTTGTTAAAAAAAAAAAACTCTTTTGTTTAGGTAAATTATTCGTAGGTTGGCTTTATATAAAATGGAAACATTTCCATATTTAAATGTTATCAAACGTTTATAAGAGAGAATTTTTTCTTGTTATGTATTCGATTTCAGTTCCTTTTTGTTTTTGGCATCCTACCAAAACACTTAAGCGGAATACGTTATTTAATACTACTTCTATGCTTTAAAAAAATATTATCAATTGCAAAAAAGGTCTTGCTTGGTAAAATTAATACCAAAATTTTAAAAATGTGTTGTGGCGAATTTAAAAAAAAATGAAACATTTTAACGCAAAACTTTTATTTTTTATTTTTGTTTACAATACGTGGAATTAGTTTTTTTAAGTGGTTTGCAAAAGAAAACGACGAGCTCATGTTGCAGTACGTGTGGTTTAGTAGTTCTTTGTATTTTTGAATATCTAAACATTTTGTAAATCTAAATGGCAATTGCATTCTTATGCTACAATTGTGAGAGGCTAAACATTTGTGTTTGTATAAACTATTTTAAAATACTCAAATATGAATCCTAATGTAGGTAAATATTGATTAAGTATAAATTATACATACAATTGAAAGTGTAAATCATGAAGTAAAGTGAAATAAAGTTTCACGAAATATTTCTAGTATTTCATTTCAAGTTTAATATGTAAAGAATGAAATTACAACATAAAATTAAAAATGGAATTGACAAACATAAAAGTTGGCTTCATGTTCTTTTAGAATTTTTTTGTTTTTTTTTCTATATTTGAACTTTTTGAAATTTTCAGATTTTTATTTTGTTTTTTGTTTGTTTGTTTTCTTTTTTGATAAAAATATAGAGTAAAAATAATGTTTATACCTGCTGTGGAAACAGCAAAACGTGTCAAACACCATGAACCGCTGGAAAAATGTTTAATGCAAACTGGTCAAAAATTGTGATCTATATAAGACAAATAGAAGCAAACAATGACAAAAATATAAAATTAAAATAAAATAATGTACAGGAAATATGTATGCTATAAGAACTGTTGAATGAATCATCGCACCAACCTTTTGATCACGTTTGGCTCGCCGTCAACTTAATCATCAACTTCGCTCATCACTTTTCACCTTCGCGGCGTCCCTTTAATTTAAGACCGAGAGCGACTGCGCGACGCACTACGTCCGGCTCCGACGCCATTGCGACTTTGGCTACGGCTCAGTGATTTGCGAATCGGACTGCGCGAAAACTTGTTGCGACGCACCGGCGAACGGCTACCGGCCGAACGAGAACGTGACCTCGGCGAGTATGACGCACGTCGACGTGGGCTGCGCGAGTTACGACGACGAATGGGTGAACGTGAACGACGACGTCCGCCGCCGCCACCACCACCTCCTCCACCACCACCGCCGCCGCCACCGCCGCGACGATTGTTTTGACGGCGATTTGGCGAAGTCGGGCGACCGTAGCGTGCCATTTGAACGCGCAACTCCCTGCCGTCTAACATGCGACCATCCATGGCCTCGAGTGCGTCTTCTGCGTCACGTTTGTCATAGAATCTGCAATGATGATTAATTTATGGTATTTTCAAAATTAAAAGAATAAATTGATTAATTTGTTTTAAAAAACAATCGGGTAAAGAACATTGCAGAGTGTTTTATGTATATTAATTTTGTTGTTTGTTTTTAAATAATGCTCTTATAACTTCAAATAGTTATTCAATACGTTATCCATTATAAATTTAGGTTAAAAAAACGTCGTTTTATATATTATATTAAAAACGAAAAATGAAATTGACTTAATTTCTTTCGAATACAGATAAAATTTGATTATAAACATTTTATTTCTTCAATGTCCTATTAGCTGATAACACATTTTTATTCTCAATCAGGAATAAACGTATTTCCAAAATTTAAAAATATAGGATGATACGTAATTGTTCCCGACATCACTCGGGGTATATTGTATTTAAATTTAAAATAACTTAAAGGATATATACAATATAAGCTATCGACCTATGTCGCATGATACGATCGGTATAGACGATTCATATACTCAAAATAGTTTAAACTTTAGGACTTTACATTCAATAGTAATTATGTCAATATCTTATTTCGTAGTTCGTTGATATGTTTTAAAAAAATGTATTTCGTTTTTTTCATATAGAAACATGTTTTATTTTTGTGTTTTATTTTTGATAACGTTATAAATTTATAACATATCGAAAAGCTTTTGTTTTTCGTAATATTTGTAGTCTTCGTACGTATGTTGGCTAGGACAGATTCGTAGCCAACTGTTGCAAATTGAAAACATTTTTCTAGCATTATTTTAGGAATATGGTTTCTCAATTATATAAAAAAACCATCAAAAGACTATTAAATGCAAGGTTTGTCTATAATACAGATAAATATTAAAAAATAAGCACGGCTTTTTTTTTATTTTTAAAATAATTTTAAAATACCTGTAAGGGAGACGAATACATATCGCACACCCACTTCAAAGATGGCTCAATGAAAAATAAAAAATTGTTTTAAGCTTATGAATTTTTTTTAAATAAAATGCGAATCATTGAGAAAAAAATGCTTATAGAATATGGCATAACATGTACTAAAGAAGTTTGTTCTAAAAATGAAATAGAAAATTTAACTTTTTGAGTTGATGAATTGTTTATACAATTTTTTAGGGACATTTGTTTACTTATGTTGCTTTTGCTTAGTGAAACAGTATCATTAAAAATCGTGCAAGATAATATTTTGTTGATTTATTCAAGTCACAACTAAAAATGTATTTGTGCCAAATTTGAAGTGGGTGTGCGATACATTCAGATCGAGGCGAGCGCTACGTTTCAGCTTAATTTACGTTTTTATTCAAAACTCATTCATTACTAAATAAAATATATGTAAAAAGTTTGTTGCTTTCGTACGTATGTTGGCTAGGACAGATTCGTAGGCAACTGTTGCAAATTGAAAACATTTTTGTAGCATTTTTTAAGAATGTGGTTTCTTAATTATACACAGAAACCATTAATACTAATAAATGCAAGCAATGACTTCTATAATTAAATTTAACTTGATCTAAAAATTAGAAAAAAATCAGACTGTTTTATTTTTAAAACAGTTGAAAAATATTTATGTACCTAATTGGACAGAAATTTAGAGCGAAAGGAGTCGCGGTTTTAAGAAACCACTTTTTCCTGTACAGCGAACTATTCGTTTCGGTATGCGTGTACTTGATTGACGTTGTTATACAGTAAACAATTATTGGTAAAAAAAAACTGATGTTATTCAAAAACTAGTCAGAGAATAATCTTCGACTTAGCGAAAGCTGAAATTCCCCTTTTCATTTCCAAAACACTAAGACATTTACTTCTATTATATGTGAACTTTGTTCTTATCAGATCGCGTCCATTTCTTGTGAGTAGCTTCGTGTTAAAAATGAAGTGTTAAATATTGAACTTGAACTGTTTATCTGCACTGCAACTATTTTTACAAACTAACGAGGATATAAAAAATATATGTAAAATATTTGTAGCTTTCGTACGTATGTTGGCTAGGACAGATTCGTAAGCAACTGTTGCAAATTGAAAACATTTCTCTAGCATTTTTAGATATATGATTTCTTATAAGTTTAAAAAAATCGTAAGCAACTAATTAATGCAAATTAAGAATTTCGTTTTTAATGGTAAAAAAAATAGAAAACGAAGATATAAACTAAAAAAATTCATATTTAAACTTCATGAAATAAAATCTGATATAAAAGTTTACGAATTATTTTAAAAAGTTTTTTTAAGTAACGAGTTGTTAAATTTTAAAAATATTCACTATCGTCACAGTTTTTATACTTATAAAAATTACAACTGTACAAATTATACCACTTAAAAGGAATTTTATATCATTGTATATCCTTTTCGTCTAGATTATGCCATCTTTGACCTTAGGTACAGTAATGTGGGGTCATAGGTAAATTGGGCACGCCCGCTCTAAGGAAGTATAACTAATAAACCTTAAACTTCTTGGGAAATCCCAGTACAACTTAATTACACACATATAAAATCACCCTACAATTTAGCCGTTGGAAAAAATTTATCGGCTTGGGTTTTTAATTGACGCTTCTTCTTACCTAACGAAAGCAAAGCCCCGGCTTTCGCGGGTATATCGGTCGCGTGGGATGTAAATGTCGCCGACCTCTCCGCAGCGTTCAAAGACGCGACGCAGATCCTCAGGCGTTGTGCGATAAGTTAAGTTGTCCACCTAAGCACAAATAAATAATAAAATGCAATCAATTATTTGAGCACTCAATCACGTTGTATTTATAGGGCTGCGCCGCCATGTTGGATTTTGCCGACAGCATCGCCTAAGAATCAATTGTACTTACTTTGAGAGACACCATTCCATCGATGCGTGGAGGTGGGCGATTGGCGTTGGAGCCTCCACCACCACCACCGCCGCTTCCGCCACCACTGTGACTCATTTTGATCACGAATCTGCGTTTAAAACGGTTTCAATTAGATTTTTACTTGCCAATTAAAACTTGGCCACTCAAAGAAAATTAAAATGGCGACTAAAGGCTATTTCTTCTCGCAGCGAACTACACAACGTTGCTGCAGGAAATGGAAAATAGAATGAACGAAAATTTGTGTTCGTCAAACTTCGTGAAACTTAAATTTCCGGTTTGAGTGATAAGACTAGCTAATTCGCGAGAGTAAAGAGGTCAACTACATACTTTCAGAAATCCAATTCAAAGAAGAGTCAGTGAAGACGCAAACTTTTCTCAAAAATGGAACCCAGAGCATGATTCAAAAACAAATTTTATTTATTTTTTGTTCTAGTAGTTTTCATTCGATCATGTCCATATTTTGTAAGAAGTTTTGTGATACCGAATTTGAACTGATTTTCTATACTGGAAGTATTTTAATTAATAATTTATTAGTTTGTATGGGACGGGCTAGTAGTTTTTGAAAAAATGATTTCACATTCCAAATTTCGATATCGATATCTCGATACACTCAATAGAAATTTCATCCACCCATATCGTCATTAAATAATAATACAAGTTAGTCGCAGTATCTTTCATATATCAAAAAAGTTGGGATATCTAATCCGAGAACAGAAAGTTATTTGGTTGGATTTACAAATGAATTAGAAAAATTTTTAATTTTATATGTGTGTTGTTGACAATTCATTCAAATCGATTAGGTATTAATCACATCATTCAATCATATATGTTTGTTTAAATAATTTAAGAAAACATTAAGCTTACATATGACCCAATATATTTTTATATAAAAAATTAAAATCATACAACTTTGTAGAAAATTGTCCGGAAATTTTTTTATATACATAAAAGCATCATCCGTTTCACCAAATAGACTATTTTTAACAAAAGGAACTGTTAAGATTTCTCTAAGGAATAGATTGGTACCCTGAAATTTACAGATGATTAAACAAATTATTTTTGTAGTACTTAAATAAAACTGTTTTTTATTGTACTTTTTTTTTAAACATGAAATAGTAAAACTTGTTATTATTATTATTAATTTTATTATTATTATTATTATTATTAATAAAGGCTATAGATGCACTGCGACCTGAAAGATCTATTGTACGTGTTATAGGATGCATTTAGATTTTCTCCAAAATAATCGTCAATTAATCGTAATTTTAATTGCTTAATAAGAATTGTTGTATCACTACTCGTTATGCCGACTCTGCCAAGAGGAGCAGGATATGGCTGAACATGTTCTTTGCACTTGTCCAGCGGTGGCAAGACGCAGACTTGACTACTTAGGCAACGGGATTCTAGTTCCAAGTGACATAGTAAAAATTAAGCCCACAACAATTACGAGATTTATAAATAGTCTAGAATTGTGTTTGTAGGGCAACGAGGCTGCACAATAGATCTCTCAGGTTGCAGTGCATCTATAGCCTTTATTAATAATAAAAAAAATCACTACTCGCTAAGATTTCAAAATATCAAAATCAAAACTGTATTGACTGGACTCAAAGAATTCAACAAAAAGAGCTCACATTAAAAAAAACTTACAAATTCTCAATCAACTTGCCAAAGTTTAGACAACAAAAAACATCGAAATCCAAAATTTCTGGCAACGACTTCAAACAAATGCTGCTGGCTCTTTCGCACATGCAGAAAACGTTGTCAGTGGTGAAAAATAGAAATAGTCTAAAACGTGCGGTCAAATCAGAAATTTGCGTGACAGATATTTTGCTCCTTTTTTTGGTGGTCGGGCTTTAAAATATTACTAAAAAGTTATTGCAAATAGTTGCAATTAAACGCTGAATTTTGAATATAGAAATTCCAGCGGCTAGTGGAAAAGTTCATCACACATAAGAGAAACGCAAAGATTCGTTGAATGAAAACGTGATTTTTGATTTTGTGGAAAGAAAAAAGGAAACAAAGGCAAAGGCGCATTAAGAGGAAAGAAGAAAGGCAAAGGAAACGGACAAAAGAAAAGAAAACGTGTCCGTCTGCCTGTGTCGTCGTAGTCTGACTGCTCTGCTTGTTAAGAGTTTTTATAGTTTTTGTGCGTGTAGAAGAAGCGAAAGTGTGCGGCCGAAAATCGTGACGGGCCCACGAAAAAGGAATTTAGTTCTAAATTAAATATTTAAAGAAAACATTTAAAAATCCTGCTCAGCACAATGGCGGCTCAAGACAACACTGACATGGCCACCAAATTCTCTACGCTCAATGTAAATGCAGTGGAATTCGTTCCAAGCTTTGGAGCATATAGCGCGGCTGCGGCCAGCGCCATAACGCCGCCCATACCGGCTGCTGTTGCTGCTGACGCCGCCACGCCCATGGACACCGCTGGTTCGGTGCCTGCTTCTGTCAGCGCCTCACCAGCCACAACGCCAGATTCTGCTGGCTCTGCCGATTCTGCGGCAATTGCGGCGCCGCAAAGTGTCGCCACTGCCGCTACCACAACCGAAGCAGAACCGCCTGCCGCGGCGGCAAGTGCTACTGATTCGCCCATGCAAACGTCGCCGGTGACCACACCTTCGGGAGGCGCAGTGCCAATTGTTGAGAATATCAATACGGCGGACAAAATTGCAGCAAATAATGGTTTGTATATACAGTTTTTTGTGATTTTTTTTTATAAAGTAAACTCGAATTGAAAAATGACGTCACATAAGGATGAAGATATGCAAAAAATTATCGGTAGGAGTGTTCTATTGCATTTCAATACGATTAAATCTAACCTCAAAGTTTGATAGTTTAATTTTATTTTAAACATTAAATAATAAACAATATTTTTATATCATTTTAACGCTTTCCAATCTAAACTGGTCCTACTACTTATATTTTCTACCCTTTTGTACGATCCTTTTTTTTCCACTTTTTCGCCACAAAGAAACTCTTGTTTTAACAATTTGCTTTGCTTTCCATATTCGCCTTTTGCTTATTCTTCGTTACTTGCTTTGTCTAAACTCTCATGCTCTGCACCAGGCATAAGCACGGAATATAGGTTATACAGAGCTTGGTCTTCTCTTTGTAACGCACATATGTAAATTAACGCAAAGATTAAGTTAAAAAAAATTTAACAAAACTAATATTGTAATTTTTGACCAGCGTAAGATCCCGATTTAAACAAAAAAAAATTGCTTTGCTCGACATCGAGGGCATGTCGGCCGGCCGACTTTCAGAATTGATAAAATATTTGGTTTAAATCAGGAATGCCGCGGTGGGTTAGTACAAATAAGGTGTTGTATGAAAATAATTTATGAGATCCTCATACCATATATTTAGAACATATTTTGAGGTAGTGGGGTAATTTAATACATTCTGATAGATTATAGCCCATTCAGTTATCATTCATTTGAAAAATTAATACCTACCTTATTTTTTTATAAAATCCCGGAAAAAATACCTTACATTCCCTAGTTAAAATTCAGATACGCGAGTAGTAACAAAACAATTATGATAAAAACAGAACGGTTTCGAATAAAAATCACGCCCTTCATATACAAAATTCGTTAATCTTTACTTAATACAAGAAAAACTGTTTTACTCTGAAATGCTGTTGGGTATTTAAACTTTGACATAGCCGAAGATAATTCTTTAATTAGCTTTTTGCTATTTATCTCTTGCCTCCATTTTCTATTGTTGGCTGTCACATTGTTAACGGTTCCGTTTTGTCACATTTTGACACGTTAACTTTTTCGCCGTCTTCTTTTGATTTAGATTTTGGTTTGGTCAGTCGTTTTCGGATTTTTTTGTTTAACTTTTTTTTTTTGCTGTGACTGCAAGTGCCTGTCGAGAGATCGCAAAAATCCAATTTTTAAATTAATAAAACCAAGTGCCGTTTTTCGTTCGTTTCGTTACCTCTTTCATTTCGAGCGGAATTTTATTAATAATGGTTGTCGTCAAAGGTCAGTGCTCAGTCCGTCGTCGGTGTGCATGTGTTTATTTCGATTCTGTCTGGTATCGTTGAAAATGTGGTGGCAGGAAAATGCTGCGTCGGTACTTGTTGCTTTTTTTTGATGCTTAATATGTTAAAAAGGCTTCTTGATTCTTTTTTAAGAATTATTATTTTAAATAAGTAAATTGAAATTAGAAATTGTGGTTCGAACCACTTTTAACCTGTTTTCGTATTTTTCTTTTGTTCAACACATTTTGGTTTTAATTTTTTTGAGCTGGCGATTGTGCTGCCACCTGTGTAGTTTTTTATTGCACTTCAAGGTTTTTTGGAACGCGGCGTAATTTTCTTTTGCAGTGTAAAGTTAGAATTTATGAATTGTTACAAATGTTTAAAGTTTTTCATGATTTTAAATACAGAAAAGTTAGAAAAAACATTAAAAATAAAAATTGAAATGAGTTTAAATTTTGACCCCAATTTCAAAAACATAAAATTAGCGAAAATTTTCTTGGCCGGTGGATGGATACAAAAAAAAAACTATTGAAATAGAAAACTTTCGGTGGTTTGCCTCTGGGGATAATTTAGCCCTCTTCAAAGTTGATACATTAATGGGTTAGAAATATAAGAATGCTGCTGCGGATAAGGGCGCCATAATGACACATGAAGGGTGTTAAGAGGGCTTCATAAATGTTGCAGTTATTCGCACTTTTCGATAAATGTTGTGCATTGTTTTCCTTAATGATTTAATTACTCGACTAAATTGCATATTGTGAAATAATTTAGATACAGTTAGATTATAGATGAACCTATTACCTTGAACTTGGTAATGAGCAATTACAGCTGTTCTCAATACCTTTTGTAAAACACCTCATTTATCCTAATCAGCCGCAGCATTAATAAGTTTTAACCTTTTAATTTCTCATCTTTGAAGGAGGCTAACTAACCCCCGAAGTACGAACGGTCATATTTTTTTAAATCGTAATATTATAAAGGGTGGCTGAAGTTTATTTAATACATTTAAGCACATTTTAAGTTATGATAAAATTTCTATTGTTTTCTATATAATTTGTTTTAATTATTATTTCTTTTCATAATTTTTTATATTGATGCCACGGCTATTTTGTTGTATGCGCCATTACGTAAGTGTCTTAATTATTACTTTTATATAAATTTCATAAACCGTTTTCATTTTCTAATTAATGTAATTAAAAAACTTAAACGACTATTTATCACTTTTTTGAAATAAACGTTTAAATAACAAAATAAATTAATTCAACATTTAATTTACATAAATTCATATACAATATTTTATTTTTATTTTTCTTTAAAACTGTTTTGATTTTCATTTGATTGCGATCACTTTGGGTTTATCAATCTATATAAAAGTTATTTTAAATTGTTTGGATATACAAAATACTTATTTTATAATTTATATGCTTAGAAACCGATCCAGCCGATAGCTGGGACGTTGAGGAAGATCCTGTTACAACACCTGACGATGATGAAACCGACGACGTTGATGATGGTAGCGAAGCCACACCTAAAATCACAAAGAAGAAAGTACCAAAAATCGAAGAGTCTAAGAGCAAAAAGGAGCATGTTAATGTTGTGTTCATCGGACATGTGGGTGAGTTCTTTCAATCTACCTTAAAACAATTAAAAATTCTTTATTGGAATATATGGATTAATGATTAATTTGACGATAGTACATATAAAAAAATGTATATTATTTATTCACTAAATAAATACAATATTTATTAGAAAATATATTTTATCTGAAAAAGTAATTTTGTATACTACTAAAACCCAAATTGACTCTCATATTTCCCTCTCTTCTTTATAAAGATGCTGGCAAATCAACCATCGGTGGGCAAATTATGTCACTCACGGGCATGGTCGACAAGCGTACCCTAGAAAAATACGAACGTGAAGCGCGTGAAAAATCACGTGAAAGTTGGTATCTCTCGTGGGCGCTTGATACAAACCAAGAGGAGCGCGACAAGGGCAAAACCGTTGAGGTTGGTCGCGCCTTTTTCGAAACCGAACGCAAACATTTTACTATTTTGGATGCGCCTGGTCACAAATCGTTTGTTCCGAACATGATTGGCGGTGCAGCGCAGGCCGATCTTGCCGTTCTAGTAATTTCGGCGCGAAAAGGCGAATTTGAGACGGGCTTCGATCGTGGTGGACAAACACGCGAACACGCCATGTTGGCAAAGACGGCGGGCGTCAAGCACCTTGTAGTGCTGGTCAACAAAATGGACGATCCGACAGTGAACTGGGACGAGGGACGCTACAACGAATGTAAAGATAAGATACTACCTTACCTCAAGAAACTCGGTTTCAATCCCGCTAAGGATTTGACCTTTATGCCTTGCTCGGGATTGAGCGGCACCGGTCTGCTTGTTCAGGTACCCGAGGCGCTGTGCTCTTGGTACAAGGGACCGGCGTTCATTCCATTCATCGATTCGTTGCCTTCGCTTAATCGTAAAAACGACGGCCCCTTCATCATGCCCATTGTCGACAAGTACAAGGACATGGGCACAGTCGTCATGGGCAAGGTGGAATCTGGCACCGCGCGCAAGGGACAAAATCTGTTGGTCATGCCGAATCGGGTAAGCAAAGAGATTTTTCCATAATGCGAATTTATTTTAATTGTAAATTTGTGCGATTTTGTAATTTTGAGCAGACGCAAGTAGCTGTCGATCAACTGTGGTCGGACGACGATGAAGTTACATCTGTCGGTCCGGGTGAAAATGTCAAAATCAAGCTGAAGGTAAGTTTTGTTTTGTGAACTTTTTTCTTTTGTTTTCGTAACACAAATTAACTTTGTCTCTTGTTTTTGTTCTCTTTGTCGCAGGGTATCGAGGAAGAAGATGTCTCGCCTGGTTTCGTCTTGTGCGACGCATCGAATCCAATCAAAACTGGCAAAATCTTTGATGCGCAAGTGGTTATTTTGGAACACAAATCAATTATCTGCGCTGGCTATTCGGCGGTTATGCATATTCATTGTGCCGCTGAGGAGATTACCGTCAAGGTGTGTTCATGTGTATAATACAAAATATTTACTTAAAAAGTGTGACAGTTAAAAAAATGTCTTTTAATCGGAAAACACTTTATAAAACTGATTTAATTTTAGTTTTAAACCTTAGTTTTCAAAGTGAACAATCAGGGTACGCTTAAGCTCGCTTACCATTAAATGAAGATGCATCTAAAGTTTGCTCTTTGTAGGTTTGCTGAATTACCGAATATATATTAAAGATTACAAATTAAATTTGAACATTGTAACTAAATTTGTATTAACTTTTCTTTAACAGGCCCTCATTTGTTTGGTTGACAAGAAGACCGGTGATAAATCAAAAACACGTCCAAGATTTGTTAAACAAGACCAGGTGGCAATTATGCGAATCGAATGTTCCGGAATGATTTGTCTTGAACAATTTAAACTATTCCCGCAAATGGGAAGATTCACTCTGCGAGATGAAAGTGCGTTAAGCATAATATTCTCCATACAACTTTGTAGACAATATTTAAAAATAAATTTTTGTTCTTTTTTAAATTACAGACAAAACTATTGCAATTGGCAAAGTGTTGAAGGTCATTGAATAAATTAAGCAAAGCTAAAAAATTCGAGAGCTGAACGCCCGCCTTTTTTAACACAGCATCTACACGTCAAAACGGAAGCCCTTAACTCTAATAAAACCAACAACAACAACAACAAACATTTCTTTGGAAAAAAAGAACAACACACTTCAACATAAAATTATGAAATAGATAAAGAAACATACAAGAAAAACAAAAACGAACGAAAAAACATTTAAAAGTAAAAACGCATATAAATATATATTATATTATTACTATTATTAAATATTAAAATTATATATGATTATTTTTGTTTTGTTAAACTAAAATATTATACAGTGCGGATAATGAGAAACAATTCTAAATAACTACAGCGCTAAAGAAAATAAGAACAAAACCCAAGCAAATTGAATTGAAATTTTGAGTTTTGAAACTAACAAAAACAAAAAAACACTCATTGAACTAACTATATAAAGTTGAATACATGAACGGTTTTACAATATATTTACCGACACACGAGCGCATTGTCAAACATGAGACGCACCTCACAAATGCCAATTCGATTTTTCCTAACTTTCGTTATGTTTTGTTGATTTTTAATGATGTTTGCTTTTAACCAACTTTAATTTTAACTTGATTGCAAATAGGAAAAAAAACACGCAAATTTGTCTTGATGAGTAAAATTTAATTTAGTTTATTCGCAGCAATATTAATATTTTTTATTCACATATTATTGTTTGTTTGTTTTATCCTTTTTTTCAAAATAAAAAAATCTTCATTCTTAAACAAAGAACATGGAAACGAAAAAATAAAAAAATAAACTATATTTTTTTGCAATTGTGTGATTTTTGTTTTTACTCTCCTCGCATAACAATACCAAACGAGGCTACTTCAATTTTTGAAATGCGAAATTTAAATATTTCTTTATATGTATATCAGTACAAATTATTAGTCGAGTTCAAGGTCCTTTAAACTGAAATTGTTTTTGTAAATTTTTAGGCAACCACAATACAGAAATATCAGATCGGACAGCTGTTTCGAAAGGCGCTACCCTTCCTCTTCAGCGACCAAAGACTCAAACTTGCGAGTAAGAGTTAACTTCATTTAGAGTGTAAACGAATTAGACACTACTAAAAGAAATGTTTCAACAAAAGAAAACAAAAAGAAAATAGCGATATTTTCATTTTTGTATTGTTATTTCAGGATCTTGTTTTATAAACAAAGAAAAGGTTTTCAGGCATCACTCCTTGTATTTGATTTCGAATTTAAAGCTTTTCGAAAGGAGGAGACACGCTCCTTGTATATAATTGTGCTCATACAATTGAGTCACTCGTAGGGTACAGTAGAAATATATCAACAATACTTATTAAAAATAAATTCATTGAATTCATGAGTTTAATACTCCTAAGAAATAAATACCTTCATTTCACCAAATATTCAGTGCTCATTTATTTAAGTCATCTAACAGAAAACTGTTTTAAATCGATTTTATTAATTTTTGATCGATATTTCCTTAGAAAAAGTTTTCATTTCGTTAGAAATACTTGAAAATGTTATTCTAGGCCTTTCGTTAATTGTTGTTTGGTTCCTTACACAGAAACGTTAAATTACATTTTATTTTTAAAACTAAATACCTAAATGTCAGCTTGCGAATTTTTTGATCAACTATTTTTGTTTAAAGTGCTGAATTCTCAAAACAGTTTATTTTGACTATTAAGAAAAAAAAATTGTTTACAAAATTTAAATGATGAGAGAGATAAGTTTTTTTAATTGAACAGATTCATGTATTTAACAAATAACAAAAACAACATTAACCACAAAATAAATAATAAAAACGGTATAATTAATTTTATAGAAACAAAAAATTAAAGTAAAAGTAAAATAAATTAAATGAAAAAACAATAAATAATACGATTGAAGAAGTGAAATAAAGAATTATATTAAAACGGAAATATTTATACACAACATTTAAATATGCTGAAGAACATTTTTTATTAATTAAAATAAAATTAAAAATAATATTGCAACTATTTTATATTTGAATATTTTTAACAAAAATACAAAAACTACAAAAACAACAAAAGCTAATTGGAAAAGTCATCTACTCAGAGTTTCTACCGTTACTCTTATGCTATAAAAAGGTTCAGTTGGCCCAATTATTAAAAGTCTTTATGAGCGATTTCATGGTTTACTAGCGAATGCCCGGCATGCGTTCCAATGCCACTTATGTCTGTATGTTTGTTTTCGAAATTTATTTATTCAAGTACATTCATTTATATGAGAGCATATAGGTAAATAGTTAGCGGAACCTCCCGGTACTCTCCGTTGTAGCGATTCTGAGTTACGGCGGTGGGCGTTAAATTGTTACAACTACGCCCACTTTTGGTTAAATTATCGACATTAACCATACAAATTCAGATACAAAATTTCAGAATTTTAGGAGCATTATTAGCGAAATAATCGAACATTTTTACTTGTTTTACAAATTGTGGGCATAATAGGTGGGCGTGGCAAATCCTTTAACCATCCTTGGTGTGAGCACAGCAACTCCCTAAAATTTCATCGCAATTGTATAAATGGTTTAGACGCGCATAGGGTACAAATAAAGATAGAAAGAAATAAAGAAAGAAAGAAAGAAAGAAAGAAAGAAAGAAAGAAAGAAAGAAAGAAAGAAAGATACATTCAATAGTTTCAGTGTAAATAACCAGTTGCATTCCGGTATTTAACGTTGGTAGAAACACAAAACTTCTAACAAAAAAGGAATGTGGTCCGACACCCACCACGCCCACTTATAAAGGAGAAATGTAACACTTATATGCTAAATGAGGTAAATTTTTTGTGCCACTGAAATGGCGGAGGGTATTTGAGCTTCGGCACGGCCGAAGATAATTCTCTTACTAGTTTGTTATTGTTATTTCATCGTTTCATTAACTTTTTAATGGTTTTCAACCCGTACGGGAAAGTTAAAAGTTATCAACAAATTTAAATTCGTTAATTAACTATTAACTTTTTAACTAGTTCGTGTCCAGCTATGCTGGACTGTTTTTAAATACCTTCCTATTAAAAAAAAGTTTTATTTTTCACACAAATTGTGTGTGTCTGGAAAATTGTATCATTCGTGTCACTGCAGAACTTTTTCATTCACGAAACATTACGTCCGAATTGAAATGGCAACCGAAATGACAAGCATTGCTAGGCTTCAATTGGATGACTTCCTCAAGTACGCCAAGGTCGAGCTGACCCGACCCACACCCGCTGACATTGAAGCACGTATCGGTGCCTACAATTTGACCTTTCGTGAAGCTTGGCTCAATACGCTCGTCACCATGGAGATGTGCTTCTGGTTTTAGTATCACCGCCCGATGGAGGCCTTACTTTGACCTCGAGAAAATGTATTTTGTAGTTGTAGGAGCATCGTATCGTGAAGTGTATCGAGTCACTTTTCCAAAATGTTCGTTTTTCTTTTGTAGGCTCATACACTGGCAGATTCTGCCATTCAACCTGCTTGAAAGGCAGCCCTTTTAATTCAAAACACCTTAAACAAAAATGGATCTTAACCATGCTGTCAACTATTTTCACTTTGAGACAGAAAACGAAAGTGTTCTTTTATAAAATCTCATAGAGAGTGAACGTTAGTAGGCGACTCTCGTATGCAGACGCTGCAGACTTGATTACATTAGACTTACTCAGAATCATTTGTTCGTGAACTCTTTGGAACTGACTTGCTGATACTGCAACGACAACGACGACTATTTGACCATTACTCATAATCTTCAGTTCCTATCCAGCACTATCCAGTTTCCGAAATAAGCTTAGTAATCCAAATACCAACGAACGTCTACATATTAAATGTTAACCAAGTCAATGTGAAAGTGTTGCTCAAATTTGTAAACTCTCGAGGATACTCGTGCATATATGCTTTTGCATATCTTTTTATGCATACATATTTAAGCTTGTTTAAGTATTTTCTTTTTAATGCATTTACACTTTTTATAAAAATATTACAAAAATCAAAGAAACATTTTTGGAAAAGTTACTACTCACAGGCGGTTCGGATCGGTGTTGTAAATCACAAATTTAATAATTTACCAACACACAATGGATTTAAATAAAAGTGTCACTGTCACATAGACAAGCACACAGTCGGACAGACACACGTCCATGCGACTGTACGGACTTATCACAGATTTACACATTGTTTTCATTTCAGTATTTATTGTTGTTGTAATTTTTAACAATAGACATTCAAAAAACACTTTTACACAGAGAGAAATGAATTACACCATATTATTTATAATTTAAGTTTTTTTGAATATTTTTCGAGATTTTGTGATGTTATTTTTTAAACGTCTTGTTTTGAGTGTACATCTGTGAAAAATCTTTATAGGCTCCATAAAATAAATATAATAAATTTTCATGGAGCAAATATCAGGTTCAAGTGGACCCTTAAGTACTTAAAAACAATTTCTGATCTCCCAGCAAAATTAAAATTTTGACTAATAAATAGTACTAATAGACTTAAAGTGGGGTAAGAGAGTAGCTTCATAAATAACTTAATACGTGTATTGGAAAACAAAGTCTACTTGAGCACTGGAGAGCCCTTTCATTGACTCATTGACCCTGTACATAGCAAAGTAGAAGCTATTCTAAACCTTAGCAGAAAGGACATTAAACTCTACACGGAGCTATTAACAGGACACTGTAAACTCAAGTACCATTGGAAGAAAATGGGAGTAGCAGAAAATAATTCATGCCGACTCTGTCAAGAATAGCGGGAAATGGCGGAACATGTTATTTGCACTTGTCCAGCGGTGGCAAGACTCATATTTAACTAGCAGTGGGACTATAGTTCCGAATCACATAGTAAAAATTACAAAATTTTTTAAATTGTCTAGAATCGACAACGAATCTGCACAATAGATCTTCCAGTTCGCGGTGCAAAATTACCTACACAGTATAACAGTTATTTTAAAATAAAAATCACTGACTGACAGTTATTTGTCATTTTTATATATTCACTGATTTTTTAAATAACTGTTATTGAAGAATTTTCGAGAATGTCGTAAAATTCACTGATTTCTATTTTAAAATTCAGAAAATTAATTTTATGATTTCATTTTTGGACCAGATAAAGTCACTTTCCAAAATAGTTGTAAATTTGTTGTTGTTGTTGTTGTTTGGGGCTGAGTCAACTCTTACGAATTTGCGTTTTGTTTCGTTTTTACATGGCTGCTAAGTTGGCTTGGTTAGCTTTCAATGGTGGTCAGAGCCTAATTAGCGCTTCAATGCCGTTTTGATTCCACATACTCAGTTAATCTTAATAAGGTGGTAGTAATACCTCTAGACTGTATGTGAAACACAGCAGGCCAACAGACTCAGTCAACCCGACTAGTTCCCTCCGAGCAGTCGTTTATCCTTTAATGAACAATAGAGGTTCGGATTCCGTAATACGTGTAGAATGTCGGAGCGGGTCTATGTACATGTGTCCGGCGGTATACCGCTGCTATCCAGAGTACGTCTAAGAAAAGTTAGCTAGATCCATTTTGTTTAAATAAGGAAATTTAGGAGATTGATAACATCCATTTCCGATAACTCATCAAGTCCATTGAAAGGTGGCTTGCTTAAAGTGTTCATTCTCGCTTTCCCTAAGTCTGGACATTCACAGAGGAAGTGAACCACAGTTTCGTATTCCTCCAATTGTTGGCAGCTGTGGTAGCAGATGTCCAAACAATTGCCATTAATAAGATATTGCATAGAACCAACATCGAAGACGACATCAAAACATTTTCCACATAATTCCGTTATTTATTGACTTCATTTACAGTGTATTTTCAACCCGACAGCGATTGCTCACCGCCGAGGTGCCTTTATTAATCTATCGATATGGATGTGATAACGCCGTTGATATAAGCCAGCACTAGCACCTTGTATAGTATCTAGCTCTACCCTCCTCCCTCCAATCGAATGATTGCGGCTCTGCTATAGTAAATTCGCTTAGAACGGTTGTGATCTGCTAGCGCTGAGCATGGTCTGCACAACGAGACACTAAATTAGTAAATTAGTGCTACGCGAAGAGCCGTTTGAACGGTCACCAGAGCGCGGGTAAAATCAAAAACTCAACAATTAGGAATCAACGTCGCCCGTTGTTGTTGTTGTTTCTTTCCTTCTTTCGGGCATCCGAATCCGCGTAATAACAAAATTCAAGAAATTGGATTTCCTCCTCCGTAGGTGCGCTTTTCTACACACAGAGAACTTTAATTATGGCGAAAATTCGATAAGATTATTCGAGTGCGATAAAATGTCGCAATTATTATTGATAACATAATAATAATGAATTATTTCGGTGGCTTTCGAGCAAATTAAATTAAGTTATTGTTTAAAGTTTTTTAATCAGTTGCGGGTGCGATGTGGCTTTGAAAAAACGTGGTCGACGTTTTTCTTTTGTTATTGTATTTTATGTAAAGTGGTGCAAATGAGTATGAAAATTTAAATAGAAAGTGATTGCGGCTATATTAAGAATTATTCAATTAATTTATTGTTATGGCACATTACCAAATGTTTCCAAAATAATTGAAATATTTTGTACATAATTCAAAGTGGTTTTTAAAAGTGCGCAATATTAGAAATATAAGAACATTCAAACAACTTGGATAAAAATTTGAAATTAACACCGAATGGAGTTCAGCAAAACCTTTTATGGTTTGGTTTGGTTTAGGTGCTGCCTGAGACACACAACTCAGACGAAATTAGCACCACTTGTGAAACCCCTGAAATCCGGTCTATTTGAAATCTGCTTGATTTGTTTATAAACCTAAAATGTTGTTATGTAAGCTCAATCTTAACCTTTTTTCAGTAGCTGGAAATTTTTTAAAAGATGTCTTTACTTTCTGCCCCCTTAAGACACAAACAAAACCGAAGGAATTTCAAAATTATATTTAACTGCAAATGTCCTAGACGAAGAGGCGTCAATTAGATCTAGAATAAATAAATCTACAGTCGTGTCTGGATACAGGGAACTTACTATTGCAAGGACTGTTTACTATATCCGAGTTGTTCTCTCTTTCAAGATGGACACATGTTGTTCTTGCGTTCAGAAATTGACTTTTGGACCGCTTTTTCACGTAGACTTCATGTAGCATTATTTTGTGTTTTTTATTGCTATCTGCTTGAAGTTGCTTTCAAAATTTTATTCACTAACCTCCAAATAGTAAAACAAATTTTGAAAAGCATTTCGATTGTTCACTATTTAGAGTACTCCATGTAAAAATTTGAATGTTCATTATAACGAGGGGTTCACTTTATCGAGGTGTTCAAGTTATCGAGGTGTTCACTATACCCAGACACGACTGTAATCTGGAATTCTTCTATCCACAAATGGATTTGTTTTGTCTTTTGTAGACCAATTTCTCTGCAGATTTCTTAGCGAGCGTGAAATTTCGAAGTCGAAGAGTTATTTAGATACGTGGTGCATGACTCGCTGCTTTCAGTCGGACCATATCGGATCTCACAAATGTTAACCTAATCACAACCGACTTTTACAATATAAAGATGAAGTAGCAAAAAATGTTATCGCCTCCCGCATTATCGGCTTTCTTAGAATGTTCAACCGAACCACTCAAGGTGTTTCCAATTAAATATTCGTTGTCTGGCGTTATTTTCGTTAATCAAAATACATGTATACAAATGTACATATGTACATACATATGTATGTATGTATGAACATACACGGGTGGTATCGCGATATATCAACAATTTATGACTGTATTTACAGTCGCTCAATTGGTCAATATCAAAGGAAACAAATTAAATAACACTTGTAAAAACCATCTGCTATATACATACATATGTACATACTATGTACATATACCTGTACATGATGATGTGCCAAAGCTTGTACTAAGTTTGTTTTTAAACATTTGGCTTAAGAAGATAAGATAAAAGGTACCCAAAGCCATTGAGAAGCTGATTTTGAGATGGTAATTGATTTATGGCTATAATTGAGAATAATTCAGTTTTATTGTTATTGTAAAATAAAAAAATAAAACAAAAACAAAAACCTAAATTATGTTGTAGTAATTGGCTAACACATTTAGATTATCTTATCTTTTGTTTTTGGTTAGCAATTAATTGCCGAAAACTAAAGTAAAATGTGGCAAGCAGATGAAATGCCGCCAGTGTAAGTGCGATCGTCTATTTGAACTCCACCGTGAACTTAAGATTGTGGTAATTTTTTGTATGGTCCAAAGATTTCAGCCCTTAATGTCAGCGGTAACCCACAGAAATATATAAAAATTGTGACAATGGCATAACGTCAGAATCGTCCTCTAATGCATCTTAAGTTAACACTATAAAAACGGGTGTATGGGTGGTAGATACTCCCACCAGTAAATGGAAAGTGTGGCAAGTAATGATAAAATTTGTTGCATGGCTGCAATGCCTAATCTTCGCCGTCTTTAGAATAAGTGTTAGGAATACTCAATGTGATGTGATGTTTGCACATGCAGAGCACTTGCTTTCGAGCTGTTATATCATTGGTATGATATGACAGCCAGATGGAAAAGCCTTACCAAGTTTACTAATGGGATGTTTTACTACCTCCAACAGCGCACACGCACGCACTCTATATTGAATTTGTTCTTGTTTCTTATTAGTAACAATCATTAGGAGGCTTAGGCGCAGATAATTCTCTCACTAGTAACAAATAAATCTGTTTTTTAATAGCTACATCAAAGCAAACATTTCTTATCTTCTTATTTGCTCTCAATCAGTTCGAACCATAATTTATTGTTTAATTTTATATATTCACCAGCGAATACCCGGCATGCGTTGCAATGCCACTTAAAAATAAAATGTTTGTTTTTTACTTTTTTGTAAAAGTGGGCGTTAAATTGATCAGATATCGAATTTCAGATTTTGAGGATCAATATTAGCAAGTTAATCGAATATTTTTGCTTAGTTTTAGAAGTTATGCTCGTAATAGGTGGGCGTGGCAAATTTTCCAAAAACCGTCATTGGCGTGAGCACAGCAACTCCCTAAAATTTCATTCATTAAAATATAGAAAGAAAGATACATTCATATTTATATACAATATATAGATGTACCTTCCCCATTTGAAGAGCTTTCACTGTCAACAACTTTTTTATGTTTTATAAGTTTTTCAAATTCGAATTTGGAGTTGTTAGGTTAATAATATTTTAACTTATTTTATTCTGATGTGACCACGAACAGTTTTTTTTGTTTAAAAGGATTTAATATTTCCTGTTGATATATAAAAACTTATCACAATAAGATTAGTGTAACTTTGTTAATTAAACCAACTTGTAATTTAAATTAGCATCGGGATAGTCTTAGCTGGAGAGTAAAGAAAAAAAATCATGCCCAAAACAGAAAAACGCCAACCGCCTGGCAATCACTTGTGCGGAGTGACCTGTTGGCATCCAGCATGGATACAGCGATATGCAAATACGAAAATGTTTATGGCCGTCTATGGTCTGCTGGGCACAATACAGGCCACATCCTACATGTATTTTGTGGTCACGCTAACCACCATCGAGAAACGTTTCAAAATAACGAGTCAAACGACAGGTGAGTGCAGTTGTATTTGTATTGTGAATGTCAATACATAACAAAAACAACAAATAAATGTTTAATAATGATTTTCCTAAATTTAAGGAATAATTCTGAGCGGCAATGAAATATCACAGATTCTCCTTTCGCTAATACTATCCTACATCGGTGGACAGCGTAATCGGCCGCGTTGGATCGCCTGGGGCATTGTGTTCTGCGGCCTCTCCTGCTACATACTCGCACTGCCGCATTTGATCTACGGCGCTGGCGAAGATGCACTCAAACTGACGCAGGAGTACTATGACGACTTGGATGCGGGGATGAATGTGACGAATGCATTCTCATTGGTTGTAGGTGAACGGTGATTTGGTGAAGCGACAACAAGCTTAATTGAATTTACTACCGAATTGAGGTCATTGTTCGCTAATTTGTTACGTTGTATTGTTGCAGAATTCGACGACGTCGTCGTCCATCAAGAATACGGATCAGTTGTGCAGTTCCACAAAATATGCACGTGAATGCGACACTGTGCTGTCGATTGTTCCACTGATCTTGATATTTATATCGCAATTTGTACTCGGCGTTGGCAACACTCTGTACTATTCACTGGGTCAGACATACCTCGACGATAATACGAAGAAGACCAATACGCCACTGATGCTGGCCGTGGCGATGTCGCTGCGTATGGCGGGTCCAATCGTTGGTTTTGTTCTGGGTAAAATGTGGACAAACGAAACTGTTGTGGAAGCTTTTTATTAATATTTTTAAATTTCGAATGTGAAGGTTTCGTGTCGCTGAACATGTTCATTGATCCCTCGAAAACGCCACTGATTGATAATAAGGATCCGCGTTGGTTGGGCGCTTGGTGGTTCGGTTGGACAATTCTGGGAACATTAATGGTGCTGTTCTCAGGACTTATTGGATTGTTTCCGAAAGAACTTCCGAAGAAAAAACATCCACATTACAATTCTCATATACCGCAAGTGCTGCGTCTCGAAGAGTTACAGATCGACGAAGGTTTGCCACTGGGCAAAGGTTTCTCTTCGAATGTTGCCTTAGATACACCAGCTGCGGTCGCACCCGATTTTCCCAAAATAAAAGGTACAATTAGAGATTTTGTTTTTAATTTTCTTTTCTTAAACTTGTTTTTTTTTCTTCAGATTTCCCAAAGGCTCTAATGCGACTTCTACGTAACAAACTGCTTATCTTCAATACTATATCTGGAGTTTTCTATATTTTGGGTGCGTCCGGCTTCATGACATTCCTCAGCAAGTATATGGAAGTGCAATTCCATAAGAATGCTTCACACGCCACCATTGTGATTGGTCCACTTTCAATTATTGGCATGGTAACTGGTCTTCTGGCTTCGGGTGTCATAATTACAAAGAAAAAACCAAGTCCCAGCAAGGTTTTACTCTGGAACGTTATCGTGGGCGGTATCTACATACTGGGACAAATTTCATACACATTTATGTATTGTCCAGACACGATATCATTGCAGCCCGATGGAAAGTGGGTTTCAGCTTCCTTTGTTCGTTAAATTGTTTATCTAATACTCTGTGTACTCCATTGTTATAGGCTCAATTTAACCTCGCCGTGCAATTCCAATTGCTCATGTGATGGCATTCCTTATACACCAATATGCCATGAGGCATCAGGTATAACTTACTTCTCACCTTGTCATGCTGGCTGCCTAGACTTTAACGGAACTGATAAGGTAAACTTTTTCATTTTTAAATTGGAAACATGTTGTTTTAAACCATGATTTCTTGTTTTTAGATCTATTCGAATTGCGCCTGTCTTGATGTAGATCTTTCGCCCAATGTCTACTCTCCATCGTCAAGCACTCCCAGTTTTCTTACGGACTTTGCCACCGAACCAGCCAAACCAGCGCTACCAAAACTATTGCAACAGTTAATTACAACGAGCACTTATGCGCCAGCCTTTACAGATCTTCCACTTACGTCAGCAGCCACGCTAGACCGTCAGGATACTGCGACCAGTGATAGCCTTTTCGATGAGTTTGCTAGCGCGGAAGGTTTGCTCGCGCGCAGTCGCCGTTCTGTGACAAAAATAGCTAACACCTTGATACCCGGCATTTGTATGGAAGGTTGCAATACTGCATTTTTTTCCTTCGCTATTACGTCGATGGTGGTCAATTGGTTTGGCTCCTCGGGGCGGATTGGAAATGTGTTAGTTAATTTTCGCGCCGTTGCCACAGAGGACAAATCCTTTGCGCAGGGCTTGTCGCTAATGATGATCAGCTTATTTGCGCTTATACCGGGTCCAATTATTTTTGGACGCCTCATCGATTCGACGTGCCTGGTTTGGACGCAGACTTGCAGTGGCATCGGCAACTGTCAGCTGCACGATCAGGACTCATTTCGGTTGCTAGTTAATTGCGTCTCATTTTGTAAGTTCAAAATTTAACGCAAAAGTTTACTTAATATTAATTAGTTAATTAATTTGATGATGTTTTCCGAATTTCAGCTCTAACGACAATAGGCGTTATTTTTGATGGACTCGTTTGGTATTACGGTCGTCATCTCGATTTGTATGGCGAAAAAGAAGCGATACTCGCGGAAGAGATGGCTCGCAAGAACAAAGCCATAACGCCTCTGTTAGCGCGAAAGTAACGCGAAACGGCTGCAATACGAATTCCGTTCAAATGAGTCGTGCTATGTACAACTCAATAGTGTACAATTCGAAGGAAGCGTTTAAAGTATACATAAGTATCGTAAATATTTGATGGTGTACAAGGGTGGGTACCTTCGGAAACTTGTCGCGTTACTAAGCGAAGTTGTTGAATTTAATAGTTTTCTGTAAATATTACTTTGTAATTTACCGCGTATATTATAAGATTGAATGTGCCAACAAACTGTTTTTATGCAATAAAATTATGAAAAACAATTAATCTCTTCCTCTTGAAAACTTGACTTCTCGACTTTGGTTATGTAGAAAAAGGTAAGATATCCGCAAATATGTCTCAAAAGATAAACTAGGTCAATAGCGATACAATTAGATTTATTTGGTTAGAAGAAGGTGTTGCACTAATGTGAGAATATATCAACATTTATCATATAAATTATTTAGTTATTCTGTCAGAGTTATGGTTGAATAATGAGGTTAGGGAAGTAGAAATGAGAACGCAAATTGAGCGAACTCACCTCGAATTCTGACTTATTTTGAAGTAATTTTTTGTTTATGACAAAAAACTGCGGTTTGGTTTTTATTTATCTGATAATTTTGTAGCAACCATGACAACTGTACAAAAATTTAATTTTCAAAGAGAGAAACAGTATCGAGGTGGAGAGGGACATTTTTATATTTCCTCACCTTATATGTTTTACGCCATGCTTGGAGTGAAATAAAACCACAAAACATTTGATGCAAAACGCATGAGTGCAAGTGAATCGGTTATACGAAAGATCAACTAGTTTATGGTTAGCATGCACTAAATTGGTCGATCTATGTTAGTATTTGAAAAATTTTTTTAATGCGCCGATTTTTGGCGAAAAGATAACCTCTTTTTATTTTCTTTTTAGCTTTAGAATTTATTTTTTTTTGAAAAATTTAAAATTTTCTTTCTTTTTATGAAAATATTAAATTGGAACAATTGTACCTTGAATATCACTGGATAACATACAAAGTTGGATGAGTATAAAGATAGTAGTAGTAGATACTGGTGAGACGCCACAAGCGCAAGTAGCATAATTAATGCCGTTTTGATACCACGATCTCCTGAAATAAGTGGGTGAGATCAGTGGTCCTGCATCTTGTATTGTAGAGGAATTTTAGTATGCTATACAGTGGCATTTCAGAGAGTTCTTTAGAGAGACTGGGAAAACGGAGTGAAGAGTGTACGCACTCTTAATCTTGCTAGAGCCGGACATTCGCGGAAAAAATATATTAGCGTCTCTGGTGCACTGGGGTTATTGCAGCTGCAATAGTGGACGTAATAGGGAAGTCCCAATCTATGAAGTTGTTCTCTAATAGGCTAGTGTCCGAGGATAAAGATACGTTTAAGAAATTTTTTTCTGATAAATTAACAAAATTTTAATTCTCTCATATATATTTGGTAAAAAGATTTGGATCACTACTAATGATTTTCTGCAGTAAACAAATTTCACTTCTTTTCTCAAGAAGGTCTCCTCTGTGTAGCATTTCTAAAAGTCTTCCAAGGAGGCATTGATTTTTGGGCCGTTTCATGCAAAAGTTAGGTTAGGTAAGTGTCGCGGCATAAATAGAAAAAAGTGTTGAACTCGATTCGTGATTTTGATCCATCACGAAAGTCTTAATCTTTAAAGAAAAATTTGTGAGTTTTGAGTAGTTTATTTTAGCAATACGATTTAGAGATCTAAATGTAACCTGTCCACGTAAAGCCATTCTACATCTGGCTAAATCCGGACAGTGACAAAGTAGATGTTCAAGTGCTACTTCTTTCTCTGGTTCACAGTTATTTATACACAAATTGTTTGAAACCTAGTCCCATCCTGAAGGCATGGTGCCCAATCAAACAGTGACCCATTGCATGTTTAGTAGTTTGCTGCACTCTTTCCTGCTTAACGAAATTATGTATTTAGAGTCTGTTTTATTATAACATGGACAAGAAAGAAAGACCATGTAAAATATTATTGCTTACTTCCGTATTTATTTTATTAAAAAAAGTTACTTTACAAAAATGAAAGCACTAAGCTCGAGTGTGCGTCTTATTTGATAGAATTGTCTACATTATTTGGAACTCTCTCTTTCTCGGATAGTAACGGATTAACTGATTTGTTTCTGCTTTGCAGCTCTTCAAGACTAAGCGCTTCGTTATCACCATATAGATCCAAATGACGACCATGATACCAAACTAGAGCGTCAAAAACTGTTCCGAAAAGACAAAAGCCTAAAAGAGAGAGAGAAAATAATTAAATACTAACTACTAAAGTAAGTTCCTAGCTTAACACTTACAAACTGCCACGCCATTGGTATAGTAGCGAAATGTATCCTGATCGTACAACTGGCAGTTCCCCTTTCCACTGCACGTCTTTGTCCACATTAGACACGTCGAATCGATGATGCGTCCCATGAATATTGGACCTGGAATGAGCGCGAATAGGCTGAGCATCATAAGCGTGAAACCTTGCGCAAACGATTTGTCCTCTGGGGCAACAGCTCGAAAATTGACTAACATATTGCCAACGCGTGCCGACGAGCCGAACCAGTTAATAATCATGCCCGTTATCGAAAAGATATAGAAGGCGGTGTTGCAATTCTTCATACATACACCTGGCACCAGGGCCGCGACTGAGCGCCGACTTCTCGAAAGCAAGCCATCCTTGCTGCTGAGTTTATCGAACAAAGTGTTGGCAACTGTCGTCGTGGTGGTTTTCGTGGTTGTTGAGTCAAATGCAGTTGTTGTTGTTGATAATTCGGTTAAGATCGGAGCAAATGTGGAAGTGGTCATTAACTGTAGTAATAAGTTCGGTACCTCCGGTTTAGATTCAGGGGAAAAGTCAGTTATAAAACTAGGTGTGGTTGGACCGAATACAGACGAATAATCTTCGACAGTACAGGAGCAATTCGAATATAGCTGCAGAAGAAAAAAGAAACGGTTTAAAAAACGTTATCTTTGTAATACAATTAAAAAGTCGACCTTCTGATCTGCATTCCATGATTTGCATCCAGCATGACAAGGCGAGAAAAATGTGGTACTTGACGGCTCGTGACATATTGGTGAAAAGGGAACACCATCACACGAGCAATTGGAATTACACTGGGTGGTTAAATTAAGTCTATAAATACAAAGGAAACGGATTTATTTAGAACAAACTAAAACGATTGGTCTTGATTCTTACTTTCCATCAGGCATCAAAGTGACTGGCGTATCCGGGCAGTACATAAACATATAAGAGATTGGACCGAATGCGTAAACGATGCCCACAATAACGTTCCACATTAGAGTTTTGCTGGCGTTTGGTTTTTTCTTTGTAATTATGATGCCAGAAGCCATCAAACCAGTAACCATGCCGAAAATTGAAACTGGTCCAACGACAATGGTCGCGTCTTGTGGACTCTTGTGAAATTGTACTTCCATATACTTGGACATAAACGTCATGTAGGCTGAGCAGCCCAAAATGTAAAAAATACTTGCGGCAGTGTTGTAGATGAGCAGCTTGTTGCGAAGAAGACGCATAAACGTTTTTGGAAAGTCTGTAAATAGAAAATAGAATACTCGAACATGTGAAACGGAACCAAATAGAATCTTAGAAAGTGTAGCAAACACTAAATACCTTTTAGTTTGGGAACTGGAACATTGCCTTCATAAGGTTTGTCCGGGACGGTATTCGAGGGAAGTCTTTCAGCTAATGGCAATTCTTCATCCATTGCGAATTCTTCGTTTTGCAGAACATGTGGTGTATGTGAATTGTGATTTTCACGAGTCTTTCTCTTCGGCAACTCCTTTGGGAACATACCAATGAGACCAGAAAATAACACCATTAATGAGCCCAGAATTGACCAACCGAACCACCAGGCACCCAACCAACGTGGATCCTTGTTATTGATAAGTGGAGTTTTCGTTGGATCGATGTACATGTTGAGTGATATATAACCTAAATGGCAGGAAGATAAATTTTGAATCAAACGAATTCTTTGAAGTTTATTTTTTTAACTCACCCAATCCGAAGCCAATGATTGGGCCTGCCATACGTAAAGACATCGCCAATGCCAACAGAATAGGCGTATTTTTCTTCTTTGTGTTGTCATCGAGATAAGTCTGACCCAACGAATAGTACAGAGTGTTGCCAATGCCAAGCACAAATTGCGATACAAATATCAAGATCAGCGGCACGAGCGACAACACCGAAGAATCGCCGCAATTATGTGAGCTGCTTGTGGAACCGCACAGATGCTCGGCGCGTTTGATAGATGACGAATTCTACAACAATAACGGTTTAAATTAGCCAACAATGATCTCAAATTATGTTGTTAATTTAATTAAGCATCTTTCGCTTCACTAAATCATTGTTCACCTACAACCAATGAGAATATATTCGTCACATTTGTTTCATTGCTCAATTCGTCATAGTATTCCTTGGTCAGTTTGAGAGCATCTTCACCGGCGCCGTAGATGAAGTGTGGCATTGCCAGTATGAAACAGGAGAGCCCACAGAATACCATACCCCAGGCAATCCAACGCGGTCGATTGCGATTACCGCCTACATAGGAGAGTAACAACGAGAAAAGCATCTGCGATACTTCATTGCCACTAAGAATGATTCCTGTCAAGAATTGAAATTTGATATTGGAAATAAATTAAGTATTGGAAATATATAAAGCTTGAGAACTGTTAGGATTATTAAGCTAAAATAAAATTTGTTAGTTCTTATGCCTTTGACGAACTGATTTGATTTTGGAACCAATCGTTAAAACGGCATCTTGGGAACCAATAGAGTTATTGTGTTAAAGTTATACATTAATTGAATTTTGATAAAAATTTGAGGGTGGTTCATACTTACTTATATGTTAACTTATGTATTTATTCATATTGTATATCTTATTTTCGTTAAATTAAGCAGTACATAAAACCAAATAAAATAAAGAAATTACCTGTCGTTTGACTGGATATCTTAAAGCGTTTCTCGAGTGTGGTTAGGGTGACGACGAAATACATGCCAGACATGGCCTGTATTGTGCCCAGCAGACCATAGACGGCCATAAACATTTTCGTATTAGCATGATGTTGCAGCCAGTCTGGATGCCACCAGGACACACCGCACATGTGTTTGTTCGATGATGTTGGACGTTGTTTCACTGTGGACACTTCCATTCTCAAAAAAAAAAATCCAACTATAAGGCTGAACTAAATAAAAAAATAATAATAGGTTTGAAAAAATACGTTTGAATTGTTTAAGCTTCTACAATTTAGTGAAGGTAGTGGTTGAAATTTCCGTTGTTTTGGAAATAAGCGAGTCTGGGTGATAACAACAGTTTGGAGATCGTATTTTGTTAGCGTTGATAAGATCCGTTTATTGTTACTGGAATCGATTCAATATGTAGTAAATTACAAAAAAAAAATCAATTTTTATCAGCCAATCCACTGGCCACAAGTACGATAAGAAGTTTATTGTTTGATGCAGTTATGGAATTGGACAAACCAACAAACTACCAAATATATATAGAACGCATTTTCCAGATGTGTTTCCATGGAAGACGATTACACTATGCGACAAAAAAATGTTCAAAAGTTTCTTTGTTGTATCTACAACTTATACAGGAATTAATATTACAACGATTTGTGATGTTATTTCGTTAGTAAAGTTTGTATTGGATGTTAAAATTTATTGAATTTACACTTTTATTAACTCTGCGACCTCACAAGATCTTTTATAAACAATATTTTTTTGAGAAGTCAACGAGGCACTTTCCAGTAGTATTGATGGGGAATACTCTTTGAAGATGGACTCCATATATTAAATTTTTTTTAGCATTAATTAGAGTTGACAAAACTAACTAAAATCTACTCGTGTAGAAGTTTTGTATATCCTTTTTGAGTTTTTTCAATGTTATTTAAAAATTTTTTCCTAAATCGGATTTGTCACAAACTCAGAATTTTGTATACTTTGCGAGCGCACAGGTTTCGCCGCCGAATAACCGCTCCGAGTTGTGCTGACTTAGTGACTAGAAAACTAATATCACAGACTATACCATGCTTAATTGGAACAATTACACATGAATACACACACACACACACAACCGCGAGCATGGACGATTCGCAGTGATGTAAGGTACTACATAGGAATATTAAATCACTGCGCAGTGCGCGTGGGTATGAGAATACACTGGAAAAAAAACACATTTCGGTTGTTTGATTTTTGTGACTACAAAACATTTCTGTCATACAAATACATCACAAGCGGTAGTGCCTAATGTAGTGTACTCGATTATGCATTATTATTGTAGCTTAAGTGGAATTTATGATTTGGATTGCTCGGCATTATTGTTGGTTGTAAACCTGACAAATTTTCCACTGTGAACTTAGTAATTAAATTAATACAAAGATGAAGTCGAGTTATTAGCAATATTTAATGGTTTTAAATTTGAATTAATATCACAAGTACACTACTACACTCTCACGAAAGTTTCATAACTTAATAATGTAAGCTCTTATGGTGATCGATCATTGTTCGGACAGTGGACATGTTGTGTATTTCTCTGACATTGATCATCCAGGGTAGGTATGAAAATAGATTGACACTAAGTCAGTACAATTTTATTAGAGAATTAACTGTTGATATGTCTAAGGTTTAATACCCATCAATATTTTAGAGAAAACTAAAAAACATTTTTATTTTGTATGCTAATATGAGCATCTTTTCAATTTGTTTCTCATAGAAGTGAACGATGTTAATTTGTGGTCTACGAATTTGTTTTACTTCTCAAATATTAAAATCAATTTTAAACTTCCTGTTTGCACTACATTAATTTTTATTAACTTTAATGCTGGAGAAAAAGGTGAGTTTGAATTTAGAGTTTAGGAGCTCACATACTAAATTTCGGATCGATATTTTCTAAACAACGGCTCATATTTTTGAAGTGTTGATTAACTTCTGGGTAAGTCTAGTCTGGTCGGTGTCTAGTAGAATTATTTTCAAAATTTTCAAATCCGTTTAGAGCGAGCAAAATAATTTGTGTACTTAATTTTAACCCAATATCACCAATTCTTATAACGCTATCGTTGTATCAACAAAAAAATACATTCAGGTGAACGGGAATGACTAAATCAGCTAAATTGTTGATCCTGATCAAGAATATACAATATATATTGTAATTCTTTATGTTACAAAATATTGTATGTGGCTTTTATGGGATTCACCGAATTAGATCCAATGTTTTGGGATCTCTTTTCGTCCCTTCTTTTTGTTTTCGACATCAAATAGTACGTGCATGTATACGAGGATGCACGATAAGTACTTAGCCTCACCGCCCGATGGAGGCCTTCTTTGCAGCCCTCGAGAAAACGTATTTTTTGGAGCATCGCTGGGTTAAGTGTATCGAACTAAAAGGAGACTATGTTTAGAAATAAATAGCCACTTTTCCAGAATTTTCGTTTTTCTTTTGTAGGTTAAGTACTAATCGGATCACGCTCGCAAACAGATTTTGGTTCTCCCTGATCTCACGTAAAAGAAAAAAAAATGAGATCACCATTCCTATCCCATCTTGAGCTGAATTTTTTTCCACAAGTCTTTCAACTTAAATGTCGACTGATCGTACAAAATTTAAATTGGTGGCACTAAGAATCTTAAACAAAGCAACTAAAGATCGTTCTTGTTATAAATTGTCTTCCGATGACAATATTTTAAAACATTTCTTCAGCCTTACAAACAAGTAATAAATGACTGGGTAAGTATAAAAAGTTCCTTATTAGTCATATTCCAACTGACATTAGCCTAAAAATAGGAAATGAAACGGAGATGGTTCCACAGTCGTTAAATGAGCTTTTATAGAAAGCAGCTTTTCATGCAACTCCTCTTTTTAATAAATGCTCAGTTAATTAGATATAAAAATATTATTTAGTTTTGAATTGTGATATCTTGATATCTTTTCAGTGCGATCAATTCCTCCAATTAACAATAAAAACTAAACTTAAATTAACTTAAAAGCAAACAAGCCAGTCAGCAACATTTCATGAGAATATTCAATCACACCTCTTTTGATATCAACGCTCTTATTCGAATACACGCGCCTGAAATTTAACGCCTTGAGGATCCTCGAACCGATCATTTGTGTGGATGTCCATTATCCAACAGACGCCACATCCAGTAATCGCTACAGTCATTAGCAATACAAGCAGACCCGAAAGAATCGCTGGCGTAAAATATCCAACGCAATGCCAGGCGCTGCCGAACTTAAAGTCACTGTGATAATCCCTGGTCAAGAATTGAAATTGCATATGTGAAAAGATAAGAAAACTATCAGACTCATTGGCTTTGGTCCACAGCTGGCCGCAGTAGTACGAGAACGTTATTGGTGTTTCGACGTCTGTGGCGCGATAGGGCACATTGTTGTGTCGAAAATACTTTACGACGGCGTAACCTTCGATTAAACAAGTTTAAGTTTAAAATTTGTACTTAAAACGTTTAACTAAATTAAACAAATAATTGAAATAAACCTTTATTGATGTGCACGTCAAACGTGATATCTCCATCTTCGGATTGTAGAGTGATTTTCATCTCGACCTCTGAAACACTTTCAGCAACTAAAGCAGTGACTCTTATTTCCCTTTCCGATTTGTCTTGTTTCAGCACAATCTTGGTGAAATAGACGACGAAGCGTGCATCATGAAGCAACATAGTTTCAACAGATCGTGGTGGACTCAAACGGTTTTGTTCAGACACGGACTTCGGTGCAGACTGAGAAGAGACCAGCGAGGTCGAATCAAACTCAGCATTTGATCCGGACATATAGAGATAGACTATTGGGCAGTTAAATTTTTTACTGATTCTGGCAATTGCCGAATCTACGGGAAGTGCAGAAGTTAAGGGAAAAATAAAGAAATCTACTAACAAAAGGGAAGGTTATAATTATCGTAATGCATACCATGTGACTCCAATAGTTGTGACCGATCAGCAATGGTATCATTGAATTTTATAATATTTATGACACCAGGAGGTTGACAAGCTATAAAAATCTCCTTCGATTTGGTGGAATCAATTGTAAAGAAAAAGCGATCAGCAGTGGTAATGGCGTGTAAGGCGCTCAACGGTTCTTCCACTTTGACCAAATAAGTCTTGGGATTGACGTGGCTCAAGTGTGCATAACAGGAAGTATGGGTCTGTCGGTTCCGGCACAGAAAATCCTTCGTTGTAAGCTAAAATTTAAACAAATATAAAATGTTCTGTATTTAAACGCTTTGCAGATATATTTACACATGTATAAAGCTTACATCGCTCTCCAGGAATGCGACTATCGTATACTGCTGCACCAGTGGTGATATTAAATCCTGGAATTCGTGTTGCTTGACTTCAGGCAAAGCGGGCTTTGAAGCGCTATGAGCAGATAAATTGATTTATTAATTTAGTTGTTGATTAGTTGCAACTTACATTTCTGCGCCCCACATCAACACTGGCGAACTTTTGGACGCCGTCGAACAAATTGACAAAGTTGAAAACAACAACAGTCGAACCGCAGTCGAAAACATTTTGAAAAATGTACAGGGATACTGAATGCAGTTGAAGTATTTTTTGTAATTCTGACAATAATATCAAAGGTAAATCTTGGTTTTCGTTTTTTTTTTTCAATGCGTACAGTATGTGAAGGAACGCGGATCGACCCTCGCACAGGGTGTCAGTTTTATAGAAGTCGCAGCCAAAACTTAAAGAACACTTGTAGGTTCATGAAATTTTTAATACCCCTCACAAAGCTCAAGTGTACCTACCGAAGGGCATATTGAGTTTGTTCTACCGTTTGTAACGCCCAGAAGGGGGCGTTGTAGGTATGACAAAGTATATATATTTATTAATGATTAGCGTCGGATTCTAAGTAGATTTAACGATGTCTGTCTGTCTGTCTGTCTGTCTGTCTGTCTGTCCGTCCGTCTGTCTGTCCATCTGTCTATTTGTCTGTCAAAAAACGTTTAATCGACTAAGAACTCGACGATGATCATTTCTATATATGAATATAAACATTGTCATAACTACATCGCCTCCTTATGGGCGTTACAAATGGAAAAACAATCTGAATCGAAGTGTAAACAATGTAAATTGATCGAATCAACCAAATGCCGCTCGAATAATAAGCGAACTGCTCCCACAAACACGCCAATAGAGTTTTGTTTCTTCAAGTTTTGTTACATTTTGGTCCATATTATTTTAGTACTTATTTTAATCATTACTTATAATCACAGCTGGGCATTAAAAAGTTAATTTCTTCCGTTAAATCAAGTTAGTTATATGTATGTATGTATGTATGTATGTATGTATGTATGTATGTATGTATGTATGTATGTATGTATGTATGTATGTATGTATGTATGTATGTATGTATGTATGTATGTATGTATGTATGTAAGTATGTATGTATGTATGTATGTATGTATGTATGTATGTATGTATGTATGTATGTATGTATTAGGTGTACAAATAAGTTTCCGCCGTTTTTTGTTAATAAAATAATATTTAAACGATTTTAAACGATGTGAGACTGCTTGCTGAGTGACTTCTAAACTAAGTGCAAGTTCCTTTTGTGTTTGAGACGAATCTTCACCCAATAATTTCTCCAAATCTGCATCCTCGTAAATTTTCGGCCTTCCACTGGATCTTTGTCTTTTATGTCAAAATCACCTTTTTTAAATTTTTGAAACCACTCACGACATGTTCTCTCACTCAAAGCATCCTCATTATATGCTTCTACGAGCAATCGATGCGACTCAGCAGCAGATTTTTTTAAATTAAAAAAATAAATTGAAAGTTCCCGCAAATGACACTTAGTTGGCTCAAATTGAGACATTTTTAGATGAAGAAAAATATATGATGCTAATGCGAACTTAATAACATGATAAGGTTATGTTGTTCTGGAATAAACAAACTAATTTTCAAGTAGGTTACCATCTGCGAATTCCAACGTAAACCTCGTGCCACGCCATCTTTCTCAAAACGGCGGAAACACCTAATATGTATGTAGGTAGGTAGGTAGGTAGGTAGGTAGATAGTGTTGTATATTGACTTATTCGCATGAAGCGGATTGTAATTATTGTCGAATACGATGAACTCAAAAAAATTGCAAGCAATGCGGAATTAGCAATTTTTTGTAAACAAATAATTCGTAACCGACTTATGAATACAATCAGCTGAATATGCATAAGTAAATATGAAGAATTAGGTCAACCAATGCAGAAGCCGCGATCGATTCTCGGTCAAGCTTTTAGTTTTTATTGGCCTAGGTTAGGAGCGGGTTACGAAGAGTAAAACGTAACCGCTGGGCGTTGCCAAAGATAAGTAGGTTTCTTTAGATTTTGGTTTGGATAGAAATCGCAGTCTTCAGTAGTTCGTGTTAAGTGTAGGATCTATGAGCTAGTGAGCTCTTTTATTTTAATAGTAATAAATAGTGATAAATAAAGTAAAATAAAGTAAAAAACAAAAGTGTTTAATTAATATACAATTAGCCGGTAGGATTCTCACTTTAATACAACATTGGCGCAGCCGGTAGGACTTATTTAGTATTTTGATAATATTACAACATCTGAGTTATTACAACATCAACTTTAATACAACATTGGCGCAGCCGGTTTTCGAACCACAAAAAAGAAGTTTCCAACCACTAGACACGGTCAGTGGCAGCAGCAAGAAGGAAGGATTCCTGAAGTATACAACAAAAGGACAATAAAATGGATAAAAAATTACTGGTGAGTACGTTTTGTGTTTGTAATTAACAAAAAACCGAGCGACTGGTGGCGTTTAACGCCTGCTCACCTACGTAGGTCATTCTACTAACAAATAAAAAATTTTATCAAGGCAAATTAGGAGTTAAAATAACTATAACTCCTTTTTTGTGGGAAATTTGGGATTCAAGAAATAACAACTGTCAATCTTTAAAATATTAAATTGTTTTCCCCCACCAGTGGTAAGAAACAATTTATTTATAGTAAAGAAACAGTTATTTTTATCAAGTGATTTTCCCCCATCAGTGGTAAGAGATTCTTGATAGAAAGAAATATTCCATTTGTGAAAAAATATTAATATCGTATTAATATTATTTTGTTTTTTATTTTTTGCGTGATTTTTTTTTTATTGTGAGTTTAGTAGTTTCAGTATTTTCGTATTTTTTTTTTGCGAGCTTCTGATTTTCTTTTTAATTAAAATTGTTTGTTGGTTAACACATACTGCAACATTTACAATTTGACTTTATTTTCTTGTTTCTGTTGGAAAATTGTTTAGTAATATAAAAAGGCTTTATATTAATTGAAATTATCTCTTATTAAATAAACAGAAATTTTTGAAATAACTGTTAAATTTATGAGTGATCAAATTAATTAATGGAAGCTTTAAAATCTGAATATTTACAAGCAAAAGCAGATTTACAAAAAGAACAAGAAGAAATTGTGAGATTTGTTGACAAGTTGTGGTCACTTATCAGACATTTTAGTGAGTCAGAACAGATTTTTTTACATTTAAAGGAAAGATTGAGCGTAAGAAAATTAACAAAATTAGAAGAGGCGGATTTGGCTTTAACTGAATTATTTGAAATTTTGGATAATAAAAATTGTGTATTACACCAAGAGAGGGAGGAATTATTGAAAGAGTTAGATAGTTTTAGGAAACAGAACGTGATTTTAAAAAAGAGGTTAGACAAAAATTTAGAGGAGACACACGAATTAGAACGAGAAAACGAACACTTTAGACAGGAGATAGGTTTACCAAAGGACGTTGAATTTAAAAAGGATCTGAACATAACCAGATTAGAAGAGGCAAATAATACAATAAGCGTTTTGAATACAAAATTAATTAATCAACATAAGGAGTTTGAACGGAAATTAGCAGATTTAACTTTGAAAAATAAAATTGTAAAACCAACGGACGATTCTAAAATATTCAAAATGAGTTTAGTGAGGATAGCAGAAGAGGTAAACAGGGTGGTGCCAATTTTTGATGCTTCGAGGACACATGATTTGGCATCGGAATTACACAAATTTGCTATAAGTTGTCGTATAGTAGAAAAAGATCTAAAACCAGAAGATCACCCAGTAATGTTAGATTGTATTAAACTCAGATTGTTTGGTGAGGCATATAATCTTGTGAGGTCATTAGAGATAAAAACTTTAGATGAATTAATAAGTTTACTTAGTGGAGCGTATTCAAAAATAACCATATTGGAAGATGTTCAACAGGAGATACGGCAGGCAGTACAGTTGGAAGGAGAGGATATTTCAAGGTTTGCGAGAAGACTACGTTGTTTGTTTACTTCTGCAAAAACAATTATAGAGGATCGATATCCAGGTAGAGATTGTGATATTTTATTAGAAGAAATAAATACTTCAGTAAAATCATCATTCCGGTTAGGACTTAGAGACCCCACACTTCGACTTCATATAATGAGGTCAAGTGCAAAAACTTTAGGAGAACTAGAAATTGAAGCCAACTGCGCACAAGTAGAGTGGAAAAGATGTCATTTCGGTACGTCTTTCAATAATGAAAAATCGGTTATTAATCATATAAACTCTAAAGAGATGTCGCCAATTATAAACGCTTTTACACAGTTGGCACAACAACAGCAAGAAATAACACAGCAGTTGTATACGATGACGTCACAAAACCGACCGAGTGAATGTGCAAATAAATATGCAACCATCTTTAGGGGAAACGAAGGATCTCAGTTGCAGCGGAATAATGAAGAAACGAAGCCAGCAACAAAAACTAATCTTTCGGAACCCCATCAATCAGTTCCAATTTGTTCATTTTGCAATAAGGCAGGTCATACACGAGCTAAGTGTTTTAGTCGAGAAAATACTCCTTATTGTAGAGAATGTGGAGAATATGGACACGACCCAGGTCCGAATTGTAGCCAAAAGAGTAGGCATCAGGAAAATCCGCATGGCGCAGGCAATGCACAGAACGTACAGCATTCAGGATACGATAACTATAGAAAAAATCAAAATTATCAACAAAATAAGAAATATGATAATGGAAATAAGAATAATGGTTATAATAATACTCGAAACCAAAATAGAGGCAATTATAACAATAACGGTCCGAAATTGTGTTTCTTCTGTGATAAAGAAGGACATATGAAAAGCGAATGTGCAGCCAGAAAAGCCTTCTTAGGGAAACAGGGAAACTAGATGGGGTCCGGACGTTATCACACGACCGGGATCCCCAAAATACTTAAGAAAATGACAAACGAGATAATAAATATAAAAACGAGCAAAGTCCGGTTAAGACAACTTTGAAAACTGATGTTACGAAAAATGTTAATAAATTGATGAAAAGTAAAAAGTTAATTGAGCAGACGAAAGATGAATTAAATCTGTCTCAGGAGAACCAGGGTACAGAGATAAGTAAACAAATGAAAGATGAAGTAAATCTGGTTCAAAAGTATCAGAGTATAGAGGTCAAAGAGCAGACGAAAGACGAAGTAAATCTGGCTCGGAATAACCCAGGTACAGAGGTATATGAACAGATGAAAAATGGAGTAAACTTGTTACAAAATGATCAGAGTACGGAGGTTAATAAACAGACGAAAGACGAAGTAAATATGGTTAAAAATAATAATGTGGAGCCCAGGACTCGGGTTCAATTGAAGAAAGTTTCATTTAAAATAAATGCCGGTAATGGCAAAAGTCGAAAAATAAAGTACGAGAAAGAAAAATTAAATTCTTGCAGAATCGAGCAAAGAACAATTAAATCTGAGAAAAAGGAGAAAGTAAACCTTATTGAGTATATTAGACCAGCTGTAGGTAATTTGGTACAGTGGTCATGTAAAACTTTGTTAAATATTTTTGTAATGATGTTTGCAATCATTTATTTTTGTTCAGATATAATCCTAAATAAATGGGAAAAGTTGTTGATAAATCCTCCGTTGTATGAATTTATCAAAAATTATAATAATTGTTTGAATAATAATTTCAATACATTTTTAAAATTTTTGACTGCCAGGTTAACGTCAGCAGTGAAACAAAAATTGTATAGTAATGCAAGTGAAAGTTTTCATTCATCAACAAAAGACGTTTATGTGGAGTTACCTTGCAAAGAAGCGAAAAAGGGAAAACTCACATTACTCGTCGATTCTGGCGCTGACACTAGTTTAGTGAAAGCAAATGCCATAAATGATTTTATTGACAAGGATGAAGGTGATATAAAAGATTTGAGCGGAGCTTTTGGAGGACAGGTTACCACATCCGGCTCCATTCAGATTTGTCAATCAGATTGTTCTGATTTGATTTTTGATTTCCATGTAGTAAACTTACGGCAAGGCATACCGGCAGATGGTATACTGGGAAGGGATAACTTATGGAATAAATCGGTTATAAATACGATAACAAAAGAATTAATATTTTTTAATAAATCAGGGAGTGAAATGAAAAAGTTCTCATTGAAGAGATGGAAGTCAATGAAAATATCATATTGTAATAATGAAGTAAATTTAAAATCGCATACGGTAACGGTAGTACCGATGAAAATAAAATCGCGTACGGTAACGATAGTACCGATGAAAGTAAGAACGAAAATTTCAACTTTGGTGATCCATAAACAAGAAATATCACCAAGTGTTTATTTAGCCGAAACTTTAGTTAACAATAAAAAAGGTGTAGTTTACGCTCCAGTGCTAAATGCATCAGAGAACGACGTTGAATGGTGTAATGATTTTGAGCCAGTATTTACCGATTTCAATAAGTACAAAGAAGCGGAAGATAACAATATCATGAGCATGCATGAACTTAAAACAAGTGATCGGATAACTGAATTGTTAAGTAAATTAAATTTGGATTCAAGCCTAAATGTTGAAGAAAAAAATGCGATGGAAAATATTTGTATGGCGTATAATGATGTCTTTCATTTCGAAGGTGACATCTTGACGAGTACAAATGTGTTAAAACATTGCATCGATACTAAACAAGATCAGGCACCAATTAATCAAAAACAATACAGATTGCCACAAATGCACAGGGGAGAGATTAACAAACAAGTACAGAAATTGTTACATGATGGTATAATCTCACCGAGTATTTCGCCATGGAATTCACCACTTTTGTTGGTACCTAAGAAAAGTGGTAAAGATGGTCAGAAAAAATGGAGGTTAGTCATCGACTACAGAAAACTTAATGAAGCGACAATTAAGCAAGTTTTTCCCATTCCTAGAATAGAGGAAATTCTAGAGCAATTGGGACATAGCCGGTATTTTTCTACGCTAGATTTAGCGAGTGGCTACCATCAGGTGATGATGGATGAGTGCGACAAAGAGAAAACAGCCTTTAGCACAGGGCTTGGGCATTTCGAGTTTAATAGAATGCCATTTGGTTTAACAGGGGCACCAGCCACCTTTCAAAGAATCATGAATCACATTCTTACAGGGTTACAGGGGATAGAATGTTTCGTATACCTCGATGACATAGTCATTTATGGGCGTAATTTGGAAGAGCACTCCATGAGGTTGTGTAAGGTCCTCGAAGCCTTACGGAGAAATAATTTGAAACTAAATACAGAAAAATGCAATTTTCTGCGTAGAGAGGTAGTTTATTTAGGACATAAATGTTCGGCAGAAGGAGCGCTTCCTGATCCTGCCAAGGTGGAAAGTGTGAAAAATATTCCACCACCAAGGTCTCGTAAACAAGTACAAGCTTTTTTGGGACTGGTTAATTACTACCGTAAATTTGTGCCCGTATTGGCAAAGATGGCCTTACCAATTAATAAATTGTTGAGAAAAGACGTACCGTTTAAATGGACAGAAGACTGTCAAAATTCGTTCGAAGAATTAAAAAAGGCGATAATTTCACCGCCTATATTAATATATCCTGATTTTAATGAAAAATTTTTATTAACGACAGACGCAAGTAACGAAGCGTTAGGGGCGGTTTTGTCCCAGGGAGTCGTGGGAGAAGATAGACCAATTGCATTCGCAAGTAGAGCTTTGAATGATGCTGAAAAGAGATATTCTACTATTGAAAAAGAATTTTTGGCAATAGTATGGGCTACAAAAAACTTTAGACCATATCTTTTAGGACGACATTTTGAGGTATATACCGATCATCAACCTTTGAGAGGAATAGCAAATTTAAAGGATCAAACGTCCAGATTAGCACGATTTAGACATAAACTGTCAGAGTATAATTTTGAGATAATTTATAAACCAGGCAAACGAAACCTTAATGCCGATGCATTAAGTAGAATAGTTAGAGAAAGTGATGATAATATTAAAATAGCCGCCGTAGAGACGAGGTTTCAAAAAAGAGATAGATTAGAAAAAGAGAATGAACAACCGGTAGAAATTGACAATACCGACGGAGAAAATAAAACGGTGCTTGACACAAGCACTGATGACAGTATAGTTGAAAATAGTAAAATTTTAGCCGAAAATATAAAAATTTTAACCGATCAAAAACAAATTGAGACAATATTAAAAGACTATCACAATTTACCTTTAGGAGGTCATCAAGGTGCATTGAGAACTTATTTGAGAATACGAGAAAAATTCCGTTGGAAAGGAATGCAAAAACAAATAAACGAATATGTTCGGAGTTGTTCAAAATGTCAGTTAAACAAGAGTTCAAAACTGACCAAAATGCCTATGGTAGTAACCGATACACCGCAACGTCCTTTTGAGAAGTTGTACATGGACATGGTAGGGCCCCTACCGGAAACAACTTCAGGCAATAAAAATATTTTGACTTTTCAAGATGATTTCTCAAAATATATGGCATGTATTGCCATACCTGACGCGGAAGCAAGTACGGTTGCCAAAGCTTTTTACGACGAGATAGTTACTCGCCATGGCATTCCTGAAATGTTGATTACCGACAACGGCACCAATTTCATTTCGGAATTATTCTCTAACGTATGTAAAACGTTAGGAATAAAAAAGCTTCACATTACCCCGTATCATCCGCAAGCTAATGGCTCACTGGAAAGGAGTCATCGACCTTTAGCGGAATATTTAAGAAGTTTTGTTAATGAAGACGGATCCAATTGGGATCAGTGGTTGTCAGCGGCTATGCATGTGCATAATAACACACCACATACGTCAACAAAACAATCACCTTTTCGTACACTATATGGATTTGATATAGAAATACCAACTAATTTGAAACGGAAAAGGGATCCTGTATATAATACAGAAGACCCCGCGAAATTACTTAAATATCAAATTCAAAGGGCACATCAATTGGTGCGACAAAACCAAGAAAAGGCGAAAATTGCATCAAAAGTGCAATATGACAAAACGATAAACGAAGTATTTTTTAAAGAAGGAGATAGGGTTGTTATGAAAAACAACACCCGGAAAAACAAATTTTCTCCAATTTGGACAGGCCCATATGACGTAGTGTCGATAAAGGGACCTGTCACGACGGTGATAAAAATTAAGTCGAAACTTAAAAAAATTCACAACAATCTATTAAAACTATATCATGAATCAACTGACGGTCAGAATATCTAGACAGACGCGAATAATAAATTAGAAGTAATTATAGGATAATATTATTCTATTGATGGGTTAATAATTCAAAATAATTTAAAAAATAGTACTGGTAGCCAATATACAGTATTTAATTGAGACGAAGTATTGTCGATAAAGGGACGTTGTTTAAAATTACTTCAAAATTTTAAATTATGAGATGTTTAAAAACAAGATGAAAACAAATTGTTTAAAAACATGTATATAACATTAGAACGATTTTTAAAATTACAGCAATTACACATAAAGTGGTAATGCTGTAAACATAATGTGTGGAGAAATAAAATATTAGTTAATATACAAATACGAAATACATTTTTTATATTTGATTAAATGATAACGTAATCGTTTTCAATTCTGAAAAGTTTAGCAGCACTAATAAGTAAAAAGTGCTAGCGAAAGAAGTAAACATACTCATATGTATGTATATATGTAGTTATTTAATTTTCAATATCAAGTTCATGACTCATGCTATATAAGCAGTTTTTGTCGAGCAGAGTTTTTATTTAAAAATTTAAAATGTAACAATTATAGTATACTTTTAGGGAGTAATTTATTATATTTTAACAATGATTCATAATTGGTAGAAGTTTAACAAGATACGGATAATACATGAATAAACAGTACTAAAAAGTTAAAGTACTGGTAATAAGGAGTAAATGGTAGATTATGTATGATTTTCTAAAAAAAGGTGTGTCAAAGCGCACCCAATGGGTTTTAATTTATTTAATTGCAGGTAAATATCATTGACGCTGAGAAGATGCAAGCTAGACGATACCGAGAAACATTGGATGTCGACTCGCTCAAGGACTAGAGCAAGAAACTTAAACTTTGGTTTAAGCCAATAATTATAACAAAAATACAGAGAAAAAAATATATATAAAAAAAAAAAAAAAAACATTTTATAAGAAAAAATATATGAAATAAAAATAAAGAAAAGAGAAAAAATAAACAAAAATATATTTTATGAAGAAAAAAAAATTTAAAAAAAAAGAAAGAAAGAAAAAGATATTATAAAATAATTTAAAAGAAAACAAGATTTAAAAGAAAAAAGAACAAATAAAAATTAATAAAAAAAAAAACAAAAGAACAATAGTTTTAAAAAAAGAGAGAGAGAAAAAAAAAATATATTAAATTAAAAAAAAAAAATGAAAAGATATATAATATTAAAAATATTTGTAGATAAGTTTTTTGATGATAAATAATTTCAAGTCTTAACATTAATTATAAAATGTCTGTAAATTTTGTCGATGAGAAATTTAAATAGAATGCAATTACAATGGCCACACATATGTACATAAAAAAAAAAAGAAAAGGGGGAAGGGTTAGGAACGTAAAGACGTTAGGTTAATAACGCTAGTTTTTTTTTTAAATTTTAGGCTTTGTGTGAGCATTGAAGTTGCATAAAAGTTTTGCATAAGCAGAATTTTAAATTTTTTGGGATTTGTAGAAGTGTTTATTGTGAGAATAGTGAGATAATTTTTAAATGCAAGTAGTTTTCAGAGTATAAGTTTAACCATTTTTATTTTCATTCGATTTCGTGAGTTTCGTAAAATTAAATCAGATAATGGTTTAGGTAATTTTTTTTGATTTATATTGATTTATATTTTGTTGTATACTATAATTAATATCGTATATTATACTAGTATATATGTATGTCCAGAAAATTTTATTTTGACTTATTTAGTATTTTTGAGTAAAAAGTAGAAGCATTTAATATATTGGCATGATTCGTCCGGTTCCCAGCTTGTGAATCGACGTTGGACGACTACGGAGGAAAACGTCAAATGAGAACCGAGACGACTACCCAAGCACGAGAAAACAACTGTACGAAGTTGAATACAAAGTAAACAACACTGCGAAGATAATACGAAATAAACATCATCACATACTCATTCCACTGATGTCACTTAGCTACTAATGATCGTTTGTCGAATGAACTATATTGCCATCCAATTCGAATTTTTACGCATGAAGATGAATCAGAGTGTTCTTACCAATACGCACGATAGCAGCAGAGTTTCCGCCCAGAAGTAACACACGTACCGTTAATATACGTATTTATGGGGCGTTTCATCGAGAATGTACGACTTCGGTATCTAAGTTACACTGATACCTACGTTTGTGTCGCCACAGTAAGAGTCCTCGGGCAGACACCAAAGCACTATGGTTGCTCACACTAGCCTTCATCAACCTGTGCAAGAGAACGAAACTACGCTCGACGGTTGTTAACGTTAATCATCAACAACCAGTGCAAGAGCAAAATTTACTACTGATGTCTACAAGAAGAAGTTTTCCATCTGATCACAGTTCATCACCAATTTGAGAGGCAATGGTTCAGCATTGAGTCACAGCATTGACGGAAGAAAAACTATAGTTGCAGCGTGGCAATGAGTTAATCCACTAGCATTAACAATAAACGATGCTAGGCGGTTAGTGACATATTTATTAACGTTCGCGAAAGATGACATCGCTCAAGAATACTTGTTCCAAGATGATCACCGATAATATCACCATCAATAGAGAAGAGAAGAAAAACCCCGATGATTGCCAATTTTAAATAAATATTATTACTATAAATGTACGAAAAAGAAAGATTCTAAGAGTAAAGTAAATACAATATTTAATACATAATTTT